>JAANYP010001683.1:0-330658 GCA_020465985.1 Centrapalus pauciflorus
TACACATAAAGAATCTTTTTGAACTTTTTTAATTTTCTCTAGTTTTTTTTTTTTCACTGATGGGCCAAAGAAGGTTGATGAAGCATTAAAGATGCCAATTGGAGCACGGCCAGGCAAGAAACTCAAATCAGTTTGAGAGGAACAAATTAGGAAGCGGTCCCTGCCCCTAAAGGTAGAAACTAGAATTGGCACAAAATGGGTGTTTCAGGAACAAGATGGCTGAGCAATGTCATGTCCCATTTAGAATAAGGCAAGACGAGTTGCTCCAAGGGCTACACACAGGAGGAAGGATTGACTATGATGAAACATTTGCGATCCTGTGGCCAGGCTAGAAGCAATTTCGTTTGTATCTAGCCTTGCGCTCATAAGACATAAAAGGTAGTCAATGGATGTAGAGTGGCAGTTTTGAATGGGAAGACTGCAAGAGAATATTTGTCCAAGCAGCCTCCAGGTTTTGAAAATGAACAACACCCAGGTTTGTGTCTATAAGTTGGACAAAGCCGCTCTATGGTCTCAAACAAAGCCCCTAGACCTGGTATGACACGCTACTTATGAAAAATTCCCCTTATGAGCAATGGGTACTCCAGAAGGTAAAGTGGCTACCACACTGTCAGAAAGAAGGTTGAAGTACTGATATTATGCTTGTTCAATCTATGTGGTGACATATATTTGGTTCTAACTATAGAGCAGCTATGCAAGAATTTTCATTACTTCATGAAATCGAGTATGAATGAGTAGGAATGGGCAGAACTAACTTTCTGTTTAGGATTACATGGTTTAAACAAACCTCAACGGAAATTTTTAGAAATCAAAGAAAGTACCTTTAGATTCTGTTTGAAAAATGTAAATTTGATCAAAGTTCTCCGATTAAAACCCCAATGGCAACCAATGTAAATTGGATGCTGATGCTAGTGGCAAAAGCTGTTTCAAGTAACAGCTTACAGAGGCATGATTGGGAGCTTGCTTTACTTTAACGGTCTAGCAGACCTGATATATTTTGCCACCGTGTCTATGTGCTAGATTCCAAGCTGATCCAAAGGATCTCATCTAGCTGCGGTAAAAGATCTCAGATACCTAAAGGGTACACCACAGTTTGGGATCTTTTGGTATCCAAAGACTCAAGCCTTGAGCAACAGGTTATTTCAGATTCTGATTTTGCAGGCGGCAGGTTAATAGGAAAAGCCAACAGGTGGATGTCACTTCTGTCTTGGTGGAAAAGTTGATCAGTTGGAGTAGCAAGAAGCAAGAACTCAGTGTCCACTGTCTCTGCTGAAGCGGAGTATAGTGCTCTTGGAAGCTGCTGTGGGGCAAGATTCTGTGATGCATCGCAGCTGGGTTGGAAAGATTATGCATTTGTGTATAGGAAAACTCCTTTCTGTGTGACAACACAAGTGCCCATAGCCCATCTCCAACAATCCATATTTTTTTTTTTTTTCTTCAAGAACAAAGCATATTGAGTCAGCATCACTTCATCACAGGGATCACAGCCATGAAAGGTAATGTGGAGGTAAGTTTTAATTTCCACAAATGAAGCAGGCTTGCAGACATTTTCACCAAACCCTCTAGAGGAAACAAGGTTTATTACCTTGTCAGCAGCGGGGCATGTTAAACAAGAGTGACTACGAGTGTTCTCATCAAGTCTACGAAGTTGTATGTCTGCACACTGCTCAGGTTCTCAAGAAAAACTTAGACAGAACAGGCTATGCTGTCCCTGTAACTTAGCCAATTTTTCTGAAAAATCTTGAACAGCTGAGCATAGAACAGGCCTGAACAACAACAGGTTGTAAATCCAGCCACTGCCCCTGAGGGGTCCAATCCTCAATCTGTTCACCTTTCACACGTCTTACAAGTCTTTGTCTGTAACTAACCTGTTCAGCTATTGAACACAACCGATGCTGCAAAAGAGAACAGGCTGAAGGCCATTGTTTTTTGAATGGAGAACAGCTTGAGACTGAGACCTTGTGTTGACTCTGATCCATCACAGGTTTGACCAACAGCGTAGACTAGAAGTTTAATGGCCGTGCTTCATAATTAAGTTACTTGAATTAATGTGTTTATTTAACTTTAATTACTGCGGAAATGTGGGTTCGTGTGTTGTGATTAAAAAAGGTCAAGTGTCTGACAAATGTTTTCCTAAGACGGACAACCGTTTCCGTTGTTCCTTAACTAACATTTCAATCGAACCGCCGCCAAAACCTTCTCTCTCATACACACTCACATTTAAAGATCCTATAATACCAAACCAATGTTTCCATCTATCTTCGTCTTTTCCTCATCATGTTTCCAGAAATCCGAGTCCGCGTGAACCCTAAAAAAGCGAGCTAATTGTCCTCCTGCTCTCAAACCGCCTCAAAATCCCAAATGGCTCAACAGCCTAAGATTCCCTTTCGTCCCGGGCCGTTTCGTGGGAGGAGGTTGTCACAACACCACCTCCCAAGCCATGCGCACAAGAGCACTTAAGCCCAACCAACTTATCATTTGGCCAACCGCTCACACAACCCAAAAACTAATGTGGGGAAGGGTTAAACGAAGGCAAATGGTGGAGTGTCTGAAAGTTCATACATCGTTTTGGAAACTACGCATGAACTGCATCTCCTGGGTGTCCCACCCCACCCACTGTAACCAGGAGAGTGGTGGAGAGAGTTGCTGGTATACTGTGCCTAACCTTCCAGAAGCCAAAGTTAAGCAGGCACCAATACTCAATGGGACTGAAGACATTGAGATAAAAAAAAACAAAAAAAAAATAACTATCTTGCTCCAGGGAAGTTCTCTGTTCTCGACTTTCAGAAAAAAAAACCCTGTGATTGGAAAAATAGGATCAACCACAATACACGCCTGAAGATGAACAGGATGAAGAATATCTGCTGCACTTCTTGGTGGTACGAGAAACAAAAAAAAGTTGGAGCAACTCTGTGTCAGGAAGGACCACCTCTCTCCTACCGACAGTTTCTTAGTTTTCGCCTCTGTGGTGATGTCTTCAGCAGGCAAAGTTTGGTTCTTTGACCGCAACCTGAGCCGTGATGAAATCACGCTGTAGTTCCTGCATCTTGTGGATGAAACTACCATGGAAAATATGGCCAATGATGGATTGTATGTGAATATCTGAGGAACCTGGTGGCAGCAGAGTCAGACCAGCTCGTGTTCGATATCCCAGGTTTTCTGAGCCTCATTTTTCAGACGTAGTTTGGTGGTGAGGCGTCTGCTATACGACTCCCAGCCTTTTACTTAGAAACTGCTTCATTCCCAGTTATAGGGAATTAGGTTTTCTATACTCCAGTCCTGCAGATGGAGCCTCCTCTATTCACACACAATTGATGGAGACTGCTAGGTTTGGTGGAAGGACCCGTCTAACTGTGAGGGTGGATCCAGAGACTGGCCCACCAGAAAATCCAAAGTCAGGTTCCAAGCTTGTCAAAGGACCCTGGCAACTAAGCTGGGCCTGTGAAAAAGAAGGCCAAACAGCTCCATCTGAGTCTGTTCCTTTAGCCCTGTGGCTGAGGGAAGAGCAGACTCCTCACCCTGGTTTCATCTGTTGAGCCTGAAGCTTTTGTGGCTGTGCCATCTGTGGCACAAGAGACATGGAAAAGGCCAGCCCCACGTTCCTAGCCCAGTCTCACATCCTGTCCAAACAGATCCTCTCCCCTACTCCACATCACCCACATCCTCCATCCATTATCAAAGAAAATCTCTAGCCAAAAAGAAACAGCCCACAAATCCACCACCTCTGTTTCCCTCTCAACAGGGTTTCAGTTGAAAAAGAAGCAACCCCAGCTGCCTCTCCTATTTTGGAGCAGGTTCAGCTCATTGGAGACTGCTTCCCTCCAATCTGAGTCACCCTTGAGTTAGCCTAGACCCCTCTGGTTCCTCCCAACAGGAACCTTGTACAAACGGAGATACCCAAATCAACTATTCCATCCATCCCAGCCTCTCAACAAGCTGAGGATATTGAAAGACAGGAGTCCTCCACTCCATACTGTGTCCACACTGTCCCCCACTCATATCTCCCACACACCCTGAGTCGCGCACGAGTGGCCCACGCTGCTGATATAGACCAATCAGCAGCCAGCCTCAAACTTCTGTTCCCATGATTCAGCTGTTCAACACCAAACAGGCTAGGGACCATATCCACGCTGATGAACCTCAGGGATCATACAATTCCTCTGGTGAGGCTGCTCCCTCAATGCAAATTCCATCAGTAGTTTCACCACTGGCTGATGTGTGAAATGCAACCCATCTCCCAATGATGAGGTGCCTTTGGACCAAGGCACGCAGCAGAGGGAACCACCACTGGTCTTCATGAGGGTGTTGCAAAACAAGCAGCAGCATCTGAAAGGCCCCAAACATCATCCCCTTCTCGCAGGTGATGCAGCTACAGCCAGCTGCTAGAAGACCGTCTTGATCCCTCCAACCTGGGGCCATCTTACTTTTGCGCAGGCTATGGAGCTTCTGTCCCAATCCCTCTTCCCTCTACATCACATCCTCAAACACCAAGCCTCAGCAATCATCTACCCACGTCCAAAATCACCACCTACAACCACCATCTCCTCCAAAGATCTGCTTGTGAAGGATCAGCTCTCTTTGCTGACCAACAAAGTTGGTTTCTTTGGAACACACTCATGCACTCCCTACCATCCATCATCTCAGACTCGGTGTCCGAGCAGCTCAAAGGCTTCTTTGATATGTTCAAAGAATCCTTCCCAGTCATTCCCCAAACTGACAACTCTCCACAGCTGATTGCACTCACTGCACAGCTGCAAACTGTATCCAACTCTCTCTCTTCTATTCTTTCCATTCAGCAGGACTCTGTGTCCTCAATGACAGCCATCTCTCAACAGCTGTCATCACTTCTCACTTCTTGCAACTCTACACTTCCAGCCACTTTGGCCAGCTTACAGACCATCATTGGTTCCCTATCCAACTCTGTATCATCAGACCTTGCTGATGTGCGAGATTCACTAGAACTTCATCTTGCACAGCTGCAATCTCTGCTGTTCACAGTGTCTGATAGGGAAAATATTCTTAAGCTTACCTCTCTTGCTGATTCCCACACATCTTCTCTTCAGACCTGTCTTTCCCAACTTAGTGAGGTGAAGGATAACTTGGCTTACTTAGTGAACAGCCTTGTTGGTCCTAAACCCTCTAAACCTGCTGGCAAGCCTGCTGACTTTGTGTCTTCAGGCAGACCAAATGTTGAAGTCGCTGTTTCGTCTCCTTCAAAGGGGGAGAAGTCATCTGCCTCGAAGACTAAGTCTAAGGGGGAGAAAACTTCTTCTCCTAAGGAGATACCAGTGTCTGCAACTCACACTGGTCAGCCAGCAGAGATTTTTGAAACAGGTACAGCTGAAGGTGCTTCTCAAGCTGCTATGCCTACTCAGGCTGTCTCTCCAAGCCCTGCTCAGTCTAAGGGGGAGGAAATCAATCCTGAGGACAGGCCTAGCAGCAAAAGGAGGCACCTTATTTTATCAGAAGAAGAAGAAGAAGAAGAAATTCCTGAAGCTGCTGTCACTAAAGCAGCAGCTAAAGGAAAAGAAAAGGTAGCTGAGGATCCTATGCAGCAGAAACAGGCAGAAATACAATTTCACAAGGCCAGAGCCAAAGAGATGGGCCTCCCTATGCACAAATACTTTGAGTTTAGGGAAGAACAGCTTCAAGCTCTGGAGGAATTAAGAAAAGAAGAAGAATCTGCCAAAGCTGCTAAGTCCTTCGCCCTCCAAGAAGCAAAGAAAATTAAAATGCCTACCTTGGAGGTGCAAAAGAAAATAATGGAAGCTGCCAGGCAATCAGCAGGAGAAAAAGAGAAGGAAGTAGAGAAAGGTACTCAGGTCTCTGTGACCAAATCAACAGTACCTCATGCAAGAGCTCAATATCACTTTGATAACTTGGCTAAGAAAAAATTTCATGATGTTGCTGAGAGAAGACTAGCCAAGGAAGCAATTGTCAAAGCTGTCCCAATTTCAAAGAAAGGCAGTTAGTGGAAGCTTAAAATAACAAGGATGGGTGCAACAGGCCATGAATTGGAAACTTATGACCACACTGATGTAGCTCAAATGGGATATAGGGAGTGGATTGAGCTGGCAGTTGCCCTGAGTGAATCAAAATCTGAAGTTGCTAAACAGATCAGGGCATATGTCAAGAAGTTGATGGAAAGAGTAAAGAATCTTGGCCTGATATCTAAGGAAATAAGTGAAGGTGTCTTTGTGACACATCCAAAAATAAAGGCCAGGAGAACAAAGAAGGATACAGAGATGGAGCTACTCCTCACACTGATAGAACAGGGCGACTATGCCTTTGAAATAAAAGGAGTTGATCATAGTCTGCCTAAAGGAATAGAGTTTGAGGATGGCAAGATTATAGAAGAACCTGAGCTGGGGGCATTTTTTGTAGATCCCCTAACTCAGAAGAAGTGCTTCCAAAGAGCCTCAGAGCTGTACAAAGTTGATCTGAGACAACTTGCCGCCTTCAGACTTGCAGTTTCATTTAGGCAGTCTAGCAAATGGGAGAGCATCTGGGATCAGCTCAGAGGCTTCTATGAAAAGAGGGGAAGCTCAATGATCCCAAGTTCATGATCATCAGAAAGTGAATTGAGACTTGAGGATACAAGGGAGAACTGGAAAGGATGGTTCAGGACTCCTTCTCAAACTGATAAGTCCATCTACTCATCTGGGTAGGTGAAAGATGGAAGTTGTCCATCGTTGGACAGGCTTGCCATTATTTGCCCAAACTCAAAACATCCAAAACATCTTGTACATTAGTTGTTCATCCTGTTGACATTAGTGTACCATTATACATAAGTTGTAATTTTGCTTTTACATTAGTTGTAAATACATTAGTGACATCTAGTTGACTCTTGTAAGAACATTTGTTGTTTCTAGTATTTAGTCAAGAATCAGTTGTGTATATATAAACTGATCTTTTACTTTACTGTAATGTTGTAATTTCAATTCAGCAAAATGTACTGTAAAAATATATAGTGATTTTTGATAAGACCAGCTTGGACTGGTTATTGCAAATAGGGGGAGATTGTTAGGCACAAAAAGGCCTCAGTCAAACCTGTTCTACATCTGAGGGGGAGATTTTATAATCAAACCTGTTGATGCATTTGAAGGTTGAATTTAAGGCCTGTTATATGCCTTATTGAAACCTGAAAATGATTTGCAATATCAGTCTAAAGCTGTTCTATATGTTGCATGTGTTGCAACTAAGACAGTTTGTCCAAGCTGTTCTGTCTGCTGAACAGGCTGGACATAAACTGTCTACGCTGCTCTACACTGTTGAGCAGCTTGGGCATTTTTAAAGTGTTCTGTTCTTTGTGAACAGAACCTGTTCTTTGTGAACAGGCTAAACACTTTATGAATTTGTTTCCAAGTCATCATGTATTGTTTTTGACTACAAGATCAGTTTACAAAGTCGAAGACAAAGTGGAAAACAGAACTGCTCAGCCTGCCCACGCTGTTCTGTAACATGAAGACAAAAGGATATTTGAAAAAGGGTGACAGACCTTTTTCTTATATCAAAATAGGCCTTTACAAGGAAGAAAGACGCAAAGTTGACATTCCTAAATTAGTTAAAGGCAATGCAACAGTAGACAAAGTAAAAAGATAAAAGTTCTGCACATGTGAAGACAAGTCTGCTTTTCAGAAAAGTGCAGAAAAGGTTATGTTGTCTTTTCAACAAGACTTTTCCTTTTCATTCCGTCCAATGAAGATGTTTCTCTTAGATCCTCTGAGTGAGTATAAAAGGAAGCTTCTAAGGTCAGAAAGAAGTGTGAAGAAAGCTAAGTGCTGAAACCCAAGAGTGAACAAGCAAGTGTGTTTTCATGCATGCAAGCCTGCTTGTGTAATACAGTTTCTTTGTGTCTAAGCTGTCCTACATAAGCTGTCCCTCTGAGTCTTGTAAACACAGTGAGTGCTTCTTAGTGAGTGTATTCATTGTATACTAGTTTGAGTCTGTCTTAGACTAGTAAGCATACTGTTGTATCTGTCATCTCAGCTTGAACTATTCCGCATTCAAGCTTGTTTGTAATTAACAAATTGTTGATAATACATACAAACATTGAGAAAAAAGTGTCTAGTTTTTAAATTGTTGTATTCACCCCCCCTCTACAGCTTATAACTATATACTTTGGGAACCTCTCGGGACCTACAACTGGTATCAGAGCAGTTTAGAGTGTGTGTCACTCTAGATCTCTCATTCTCCCAAGTTTCCATGGACAACAGTGCTGCAAATTCTTCTTACTATGACAATGGCTCTATGGGCAAACCTCCCTAATTTAATCATCAAAACTTCTCTGGTTGGAAGTGCAGAATGATGCTCTATTTAGAGAATCTGGATGTACAACTGCCAGAGATAGTGATGGAGGGTCCCTATGTGCCAACCTCTGTTGATTGGTTTGTGCCTTCTATCGTGAACACCTCTTGAATGGTCCAACAAATCTTGGAGCCAATTTTCCTCTCTTTACAAAACGAATAACACCTCTCATAGGTGATACTTTCAGATATACCAATTCATTCACCTCAAAGTTGATTGGTTTGTGCCTTCTATCGTGATAACTTTTCTGACGATCCTGAACCGCTTTCATATTCTGTCTAACCAATTGTATCTTTTCGTTAGTTTCCTGTAGCAATGCCGACCCAGCAATCAGAGTTTGTCCGATTTCTCTCCAACACGTAGGAGTCCTACACCTTCTCCCATACAATGCTTCAGACGGCGCTTTCTTGATCGTCGCGTCGTAACTGTTTTTGTACGAGAACTCTATCAGTGGCAAATGATCAACCCAATTACCACCAAGCACTAAGATGCAAGACCGCATCATATCCTCTAAGATAAGAATAGTCCTTTCGCTTTGGCCATCAGTTTGTGGGCGGTAGGCCGTACTCATCGCAATCCTTGTTCCCGATCCTTCTTGTAATGCCAATCAGAAATTTGAAGTAAATCAGCTATCTCGATCTGACACAATAGAATTCGTTACTCCGTGTCTAGCAATAATCTCGTCCATATAAATCTGAGCCAACCTTTCTAACGAATAACTTTCCCTGACAGGAATGACATGTGCACACTTAGTCAACCTATCAACTATCACCCAAACTGCATCATGTTGACGCCTAGTCTTCGGCCGTTTAGTAACAAAATCCATCCTGATATGTTCCCACTTCCATTCCGGAACGGGAAGTGGTTGCAAGCTACCGTACGGTTGCTGATGTTCGGCTTTCTCTAACCGACATGTCCTGCACCTTTCAACATATTTCCCAATGTCCTTCAATCCGGGCCACCAAAAATCTGCTTTCAGCCCGTTGTACATCTTTGTGCTTCCGGGATGTACTACAAAATTTCGATTGATGCGCTTCTTCTATTATCACTCTTCTCATATCCCCAAACTTTGGTACCCAAATCCTTCCATATACACCTTTCAGTCCCGACTCACTTGTTTCCATATTCTTTATCTGTACCCTAATGTCTTCAGCACCAACATTTTCTTTCTTCAAAGCTTTTACTTGAGTAGCTTTAGCATCATCAATAATGGTGGAAGTTAACATAGTTGAGGTCATCATGTAGTAGCAATCCATAGCATAAGCTTTGTGACTTAAAGCATCGGCTACCATGTTAGCCTTTCCGGGATGATAGAGGATTTCACAATCGTAGTCTTTAATAAGTTCCATAGACCTACGTTGTCTCATGTTAAGTTCCTTCTGGCTAAATATGTATTTCAAGCTTTTATGATCCGTGTAGAGTTGACACTTAGTCTCATATAGATAATGTCTCTGCAATTTCAATGCAAAAGTAACCGCAATCAACTCCAAGTCATGAGTTGAATAATCTTTCTCGTGCTGCTTTAACTGTCTCGAGGCATATGCAATTACTTTTCAACGCTGCATCAGCACAGCGCCCAACCCTAACCTTGATGCATCCGTATATACTACAAAGTCTTCATTACCCTCCGGTAGAGCAAGTATCAGCGCTTCGCTTAATGTTTTCTTCAAGATCTCGAAAGCCTCTTGCTGCACATTTTCCCAAACAAATGGCGCATTTTTCTTTGTTAATGCAGTCAACGGTACTACAATCTTTGAAAAGTATTTAATAAACCTCCGGTAATATCCCACCAATCCGAGAAAAATTCTTATCTCATTAGCTGAAAGAGGCGGCTCCCAATTCTTTATCGCTTCAAATTTAGCTGGATCTACAGAAATCCCAGCTGCCAAAATTACATGCCCTAAGAAAACTGTATTTGTTGCAGCCAAAACTCACATTTTGAAAATTTGGCGTACAACCTTTCGTTTCTTAACAACTTCAGCAACTCCCTTAGATGAACGGCATGCTCGGCCTCAGACTTGGAATACACCAAGATATCGTCAATAAACATTATCACCAATTTAACTAACATCGGTCCGCAAACCCTATTCATAAGATCCATAAAGACATTCGAGGCGTTGGTCAACCCAAATGGCATAACAAGGAACTCGTAATGACCATAATGAGTCCTGAAAGCTGTTTTCGGCACGTCTTCCTCTCTAACCTTCAACTGATGGTATCCTGATCTCAAGTCAATCTTAGAAAAGACACTCTCCCGATGTAATTGATCAAACAAGTCATCAATTCTAGGCACCAGATACTTGTTCTTAATAGTCAGCTTGTTCAGTTCACGGTAGTCAATACACAACCTCATCGTGCTATCCTTCTTCTTAACAAACAGTACCGGGGCTCCCAATGGCGATGAACTCGGTCGAATGAAGCCCTTATCTAACAACTCCTGGAGTTGTTTCATCATCTCTTGCATTTCGTTAGGAGCAAGGCGATACGGAGAACGAGCTACCGGTGCAGCTCCAGGGATCAGATCAATACGAAATTCCACTTGTCTCACAGGCGGTACGCCAGACAAGTGTTCCGGAAACACATTTGGGAATTCAGATACAACAGGCACATCGACCACAGTCTTTTTCTCAGCCTTAGCATCAATAGCATATGCCAAGTAGGCGTCACAACCCTTAGCAACCAGCTTTCAGGCTTTTGCAATTGTCAACAAGCATAGATCCCCACTTCTCCTATCCCCATATATGCAGATCTCACGCCCCTCTAGAGTAGTTATCTTTATCATTCCCTTCTTACAGACTATGTGGGCTTCATTTTTAATCAACCAATCCATTTCGACTATCACATCAAACTCACTGAACTCTATCGGGATTAAATCGAGATTGAAGACTACATCTTTAATCACTAACGTACAGTTTCGATATACACGATCTAATTTGACTAGAGTGTTACTAGCAGTTTCAATATCTAGTACAGCAGATAATTTAGACAATGGCAAGGACAGTTGTTGTGCAAAAAACAGTAGAAACAAACGAACGGTTGGCACCAGAATCAAACAGCACTCGTGCAGGCAAAGAGTTAACTATAAACATACCCGTAACCATTTCTGGGTTTTCCTTAGCCTCCTCCGCTATTATCTGAAAAGCACGAGTTGTTGCCCTTTGTGGCTGGCTCCGGCGGTTGACTGAACCTCCACTTGATCCCCCTGAAGATCGTGTCGACGTTGGAGCAGCAACAGCTGGATCATTCTTTCTACAATTTCTACTGTAATGCCCCCATACACCACACTTACAGTGAAGGGTGTGGTTTACTTCCCGAAAATCACCTTTCTGTACATATCAGCGCCACATCAGCTTTTCTCTCTCCACCTTTCTCCATCTTTCTAAGGTGGAAATACCCATCTTTCTATACCTTTCCATCTTTCTTAATTTTTTTTAAATAAATTCATTTTAACTAACAATACAAATATTAGAACTAAAATAATTAATTTCATAAATATTTAAAAACTATTACATAAACTAAACATTAAAAATTACCGAATTAAAATAAAGAAAATACAAAACTAGTCGTCTAAATTTGGTATTTGGGCAAGTGCAATTTGTTCCACAAGATCTGAGCGAAGGTTATTGTATGTTTCCCAATTACGAATTTTCAATAACGTATTTTGATATACTTCATTGGAAGCGGAATGTTGATTGGATGGAAGCTCGGTTTCTTGAAATGAACATATCGTGAACCCTTCGTCTTCTATGATCATATTGTGTAATATGACACAAGCATAGATGATGTTTCTAATTTTATCTGGCTGCCATGGTCGTGCGGGGTTGTTAATTATAGCAAAACGAGATTTGAGTACACCAAAAGCTTGTTCGATGTCTTTTCTTGCCGACTCTTGTGCTGCCTTGAATCTTTTTCGTTTGTCATCGGTTGGACACAAAAAAGCTTTCACAAAATTCGCCCACTCGGGATATATCCCGTCGGTTAGATAGTACCCATGTTTGTATTGTGTTCCGTTAATAACAAAAGGAACAACAGGTGCGATCCCATTTAAAACGTCATTGAATATTGGTGATTTATTAACCACATTGATGTCGTTGTTGGAACCCGCGACGCCAAAAAATGCATGCCAAATCCATAAATCTTGTGTGCAAACGCTTCCGACATAATTGTCGGATATTGGTGATCGCCTCGCATATATTGTCCACGCCATTCTGTAGGGCAATTTCTCCATGCCCAATGTGTACAGTCGATGCTGCCAAGCATTCCACAAAATCCATGTTTTGCTTCATGGAACGCGTACAAATGATGAACATCAGATTCAGTCTACGCAAATGTTTTCGTCTGTATAGCTGAATAATTCCCTCACAGAATTCTTGCAAGCTTTCACGCGAAGTTCTTTCATACAAAAAAAGAGAGTCGTCAATCGAATCAGGCACCATGCCATATGTGAGTTGCCGAATAGCAGATGTGCATTTTTGTAACGCAGTAAATCCCTTTCTACCTCGAGCATCCCATCGAAAGGTAAAAAATTCAAAATGTGGCTCCATATCGTAAACTATTCGTAGAAATAGTTCTTTGCGCATCCGGAACCTCCTTCTGAACATATCATCTCCATAGAGAGGATTTTCAGTAAAATAATTACGCATTAGACGTTCATTTGCGGCTGATCGGTCTCTCCGAATTGCAATTCTTCGTCTAGGTTGATTAATTTGCGTAGAGCTGACATTTAAAAATGCTTCAAAGACTTGTTGATAATCTTGAGATTCGTCTTCCGATGACTCTTCGGTTGATGAGAGTGACGACGAAGACGTAGTATACGGTTCCATCACAATAAAAATAAAATTGTAAATGATAGTAAAAATTTTAGGTTAAATGAAAGAGAGAATTTTGAAATGTATAGATTGAAAGATGTGAGGATTCAATATATTGGAGTGAAATATTTATAGGGTAAAAATTTTAGGTTAAAATTTTTTTTTTTAAATTATCAACGGTCATTTGACCGTTTGGAGAGGAAAAGGACAAAGAAAATGAGAAAGGAGAAGGCGGGGTGGAGCGGGGAGGGGAAGCCGGGCGGGGACGATTTTTCGCGGGGCCGCAGAGGGGCGGCGGTGTAGCCGCCGGGGTTCTCTCCTAGGTGGAAAGGCCGCTGCCTAGCGGCTTGTGTACACTGTTTGCTCTTATGGCAGGCATCAGCTTTCCTTGGGCGCTCATTCTGAAAATAACCCAACCCTACCCAACAGAAACAGGCGCGTCCATTAATGCAATTGCCGAAGTGCTCCAAGTGGCACTAATTACAATACCGCGGTTCTGTGTTGATGGAGTACGCACGAGCACGACCAAAAGACCCAGATCATCGATGATAAGATTGTTGTGGTGAATATTGCAAAGAACGGGAAGAACCAGAATATCCCACTTCACGTTGGCGCTTTGGTGGTGACGGCTGTGTTGGGTTTGTAGCAGCAGTGGCAGTCCCGATTGAATACCCTCACACGATCATAATTTGCTCTACATTTCTGGTAGCCTCTAGTAAGCCAGCAAATGTAGGGTAGCGGACGTTGCTCATAACCCTCCTAATCTCTATATCCAAACCAGCCTCGAACCTGGTTACTTTCCTTTCCTTGGTACCAACTTGATGAGGCGCAAACAGACTCAGCCTCGTGAATTCCAGAGCAAACTGGGACACAGTCTTAGTCCCGTGCATCAGATTCATAAACTTCGCTTCCGGTCTTCGGCGCTCTTCAGCCGGGCTACATTGCTGAGTGAATATATTAGTGAACTCAGGCCAAGTCATAAAAGAAACCTTCTCCAAAGTCAACGCAATCACCATCGAATTCCACCACATTACTGCATCTTTGGTGAACATAGCAGTAGCAAATCGGACCATGTCCTTCTCAGCACAATCGCTGATTCGGAATGTCCGTTCATGGCAGTGATCCAATCCAAAGCAGCAATAGCATCACCCAACCCATTGAACTCCACAACACCATTTCCCTTAAAGTCCTTGAATCGACAACCCTTGGGCTTATTAGATGACCCTGTGAGGTCATCTTCCTCATCATTATTGCCCTCTTTTCCTTGTTCTCTCTCTTATCCTCTCTTCTCTTGGCTTTGGCCTCATCTCGAACCCGAATTGTTCTTCGATCATCTTGTTTTGCTCAGCCATCATGGCTAGCATCATTTTTCTTGATTCTTCGGGTGTCATTCCTCCTCCAGACATGTTCTGAAATATAAAACATATAACTTGTTTAGTAACATGTCATTTATTTAAAGACACCACCCACTGTCCTGTATGAAAGTCAACTTTCCTATTATTACTAGATCATAACCTATCTTAGTTCAAATCATTACTTAAAACCACTGCATATCATCACCTAATGTTTGAGACCAAGACCTCACGGACACTTAAATCTCAAACTACTGCTCTGATACCATCCCCTGTGGCACCCTAGCCACAATAACCACCTTTACAATACACTCAGGATTAATCACCATACAATAACCATTACATAATGATCTTAATACTTAAAACAGTGCGGAAGCAATAAAGTACATAAATAAAAAACAAATGTGTTAAACACACTACGGTGCTACAATGTTTCAAATCTATGTCTACATACTCAATAGTTATTACAACATCCCATATTACAACAACGATCCCATGTTTAAGTTACCAAAATGAGTAGTAGATATTCTTCCAAACTTCGAGTGTTGTCATAACTAGATGGTCCGGCAACGGATTTTCCTTTTCCTGTAAAAATTGAACAACTGAGGGGTAAGCAAAGCTTAGTGAATACAGAGATTTATGCATTCTATAAATTTTTATGAAGCCTCCCAAGAGTAACACCGACGACACACGTCGTATACTCTCTACGTACACCAAGTACGAAACAAGAGTTGCAGCTCCTTCGAGCCAAAGCTCGGCATTTAAACCAACCATCTGAGACAAACATAACATCGGGGATGACATACCGCCTATCAAGACCTCGGAGGAATCAGCTCCGAGTCATATAGCACAGTAACATCGCAATACAGATGCGACCCGCCGGTCCATCGAAAGATGCACAACAAAGAAACGGACATGCAACAAGCAACAATGTACATCTATGTCTACGCAAGTTAGTAGAATTCCAAATGAAGGTGAAACAATAGGTCTCAGCAGGCAATAGCTAACATAAAATAGATATAGACATGTGAAATCATATGTACTCACAGTGGGTGCGCTAATAAATTTCAATTTATTTTATTTATCCTCGGGCTTTCAACCGGATTCACAACGTACACCACTGTAGGTTAAACAACACCACAAAGAACCTGTTACATTTCCATAAGGAAAACATATCATACACATGTTCATTAACAAATGAGCATCAAGTTTGTACAATTAAAGTATTAAAGTATTCAGAACCGACGTCCGAAACACGTGTTTAAAACCATCATTTAGTGTGCTAGCATTCTCAAATAACCCTTCATTATATGCCTTTTTATAATACCAAAAATATTCCAAAAGTTTGATTACAAACCAGAATTTCGGATCCTTTAAAGCCCATCCGAATTTCGCAGGACCCGAATTTTAATCTGAGTTTTCCTTGACCCGAGATTTGACCCATCCGAGTTTAGGGTCTCATCCGAGTTCGGGTCCCATCCGAATTCGGATCCCAACCGAATTCGGATCCAAGACTTAGCAATTTTTGAACGATTATTCATGTGTTCTTGGCGACTCGCCGAGTCGACCAACAGGTCAGTACTCCGCAACTACGGGTTTTTAAGTTAAAATTTCCAAAATCATTATCTAGCCACATGTAATCCATAAGAATGTTATATTAACATATTTGGGGTGTTTCTACATCAATTTTCCCCATCAATAACACTTTGATTCATCCAGATCTAACCCAAATATGGTTATTTTCTCAAGAACACTAAAATACATAAAAATTCAAAATTTTAACCTCTTTAATCGATTCAACAAACGATTCTTGTTTCTGGACCTTCAATATTCTTCAAGAGATGATTTCCAACTAATATAACATACATGCATCATAAATTTCCAGAATTACAATTCCGATTTTCATATGTTGACTCTTAAAATAAAGCCCCAAAACTTAGAAATAGTTTCTCACCTTGATTCAGACTTAATTCTTGATAATTAACAACTTTATTCCACAAATTTTGTTCACAAATTCGATCCAGCAGAGACATTCTAGAGAGAGATGGAGTGTTCTTAAAAAGTAGAGATGAAATGAAGAAATGAAAGACTAAAAATCTTTTATTCCTTACTTTTGGCTTTTATCACATTTAGCCTCTCAACTTATCTGATTTAATTAAATACTGATTTCCTTCCTTATTTTATCACCACTATAACTTGAACCCATCATACTTATTAATAATAATTTGAAATTCTTAAAATTTCTTATTTTCTTAAAATAGCAACCACCTTTTAAATTTCCAAATATATATAATCATCTTTCATAATCCAACTTAATTATATCAATTACAAAATATCCAACTAATTAGCCTAAATTACAATAATTTAGATCTGAGGATATTACGCAGTCTAAAAATGATTTTTTTTAAGAAATTAGAAGTTGAAGAGATGGCGAGTTTAGAGGGTTGGAAGGATCACCGGTTGGTTTGGTGGACGGCAGTAGTCGACGACAGCGGTGTCAGCAGGAACGGCTGCGATGTTAAGGCCCAATCAACTTATTATTATAATTTTTATTAATTGGCTAGTAATATTTTAATGGTAATTCTATATGCATACTCCCGTCAATCGCAAATCACACACCTCCTTCTTAATGTGAGAGGAGATTACTTTATATCATTGGGTCTCACGTCATTAACAAAAATCATGTAAGTAAGGGGGTGTGTGATTAGTAAAAATTAAAGAGAGGAAATGTATATATAGCAATGTCGTATTTTACATGTTGTCTTAATTGATTACATAGGTTTTTGGCTATAAATTAAATTATCGGGTTTCTTTTAGTTGGGTTTAGATATGCAATGTATTTTAGATTTTGGGCTTTATTTTAAATTCAAGTACTATATTGACATCAAGATAAGTTAATCTATATATATTAATAAACAAAACCACTCATTTCACGTGTCAATATCTCATCCATCAAAATTTTTGATTTCTCGCATTTTTTCCATAAATAGATTTCTAATTTTATTAATTTATTATTAAAAGGAAAATACGAAATTTAATTCAAATTGTTTGTACGTCAGACAAGCAATGAAAGAGGGTTAAGACAGTGACTAGATCTTGGGGTTCTTCTAGGTGGGTGACAATGCAGGGGGTGCCCTGCATTGACACTTTGATGCCTAAGTATGTATTCATGGTGAGTAGTCAATTGTGGGAATATGAGTGAAAATGAGCATTACCCATATACGAGGTGAGGATCCTCCTATCTATACGCCTTCCAGGGGGACTAAGGAGCCTCCGCAAGGGGGATTCTATTAGATGACACGGTCGTGTGCGGATACCCCTTTCCCTTGGCCTCTGACGGACCAATGAGGATTGACCCTTGTGCGCTCCCGTCTAGGTGGTGTCTGCACCCGACAGGTGCTTCTGAGGCAGACCCTTTTGTGTCTCCTCCTTTTGTCTTTTTGAATAATGAGAGGGCCTGGTCTTGGTCCTTCATAGAGAGATGTTATGTAGGCCTCAAGCTGCCCATATCAACATATTGAATTGGACCCATATGATCAAATCCCCTAAGTTCTAGTGAAAAGACGTAGCTATTTACTTGAACTTGTAAGAATAAAATCTTCCCAAACGGTTGAATCACGTAATATTCGAAAGAATCTCTGAAAAATGGCTGACAATTTAAGACACTTCATGAATACTTCATGAATACTCAGTGCCTCGCGATTATCGGGGGAGACCACCTGGCGCCTACAGATTGCTAGAGGAGGTGGCAAGACTGTCTGACGCCTGGAGGTTGTCAGACGAGGTGGTAAGATCGCCTGACGCCTGGAAGTTTCTAGATGAGGTGACGAGATAGGATGAATACTTACCGACCCCTAGAGGAGTCGCTTCGTGATTGCAATTTTCAGGACTCGATTTACCAAATCATTTTATTAAGTAAGATGACCCTCAAATCGACTTATGCAAAAAGTGACGGTTGATTACACGGATGCAGAGGATGATGTCAGCGTTAATTAATGCGGGTTATTATAGTGCAGTGTGCCACGCGTAAGCAACTCTCACATCGCTTCGTCAATTACAGGACATGCAGGTAGGGTGGCGACACGTGTCCTGAACCGTTTCCGCCTTTCTCCTATTATTCAAAAATGTTCTCTGAGACAATTAATTTGAAATTTACTCTTCATTATTCACCCTCCTTTTTAATTATTGCCTATTCGTCTTTTCTCTGGAGTATTTCTTCTTGCCTCCTTTCCAGTGACCTACCTCTTTTTCAGGTTAGATTCCTTCTTATTTTGTCTTGTCTTTCACGTTGTCATGCCAACTGCTCCGTCTACCGATAAGGTGCCATGCACCCTATCAACCCCGGAATTTAGAGTCTTTCTTTTTTAATATGGAATCCTGGGGGAATTGCATCCTCAAATGCACGGTCGTAGGGCGACGGTGCTTAATCCTCCTGCTGGAAAGGTGGCTTTGTGTACTAAGCAATTCTCTATTGGTAACCTGAGATTACCCTTTTCTCGCTTCTATATGTCTCTGCTCAGACATTATCAAATTCATCCTGGTCAAATGACACCCCTAGCAGCCATGCGAGTGACTGTCTTTGAGGCTGCTTGTAAGCCCTCGAGGGATTTTCTTCTATCCCTCTTTTCAAATATTTTTTTCGAACTCAAATGTCTGAAGGATTGGTTTAATTTTCAAAGGAGGAAGTCGCCCGTGTGAGCAGTGTTCACTGACCCTCCCCATGGGTTACGTGAGTGGCAAGGTTCTTTTTCCTGGGTGGATAATATCGTTATCCCCTAGGATGATAAAGAACTTCTGGTTTGGAACCCGGGGGCTCACCCTCATCTGTTAACGAAAACCCCTGAGGCGACGGACCTGGATGTCGATTTATTTGCTTTGTTGGCTAGACAAAATTTTAGAATAAGGACTTATCCTCATCCGGTTCTTGCTTTGCTTGGGATGAATTCCCGTTGGGGCAGCCCTGACCTTGTTCCTGTGTTTTTTAAAGGCGGTCTTGGTAAGGCCTCCTTCTTATGTTATCCTACTTTTGTTGCTTAATTTTGAGTTTGCTGACCTTCCTCATTTTGTCCTCTTGTGCTTTTTATATTGATGAGCATGTTCGAATATTTATCTTCCGATGACTTGGATGGGATGGAGGCGACCACCATGAACCAATCCGATGCTGAGACCCTAAGGCCTGGGAGCGTGGTTCCAGAAGGGTCCCTGACACCCTTGGGTCATCTAACTGTGTGGTCCTCATCAAGCATGGCAGATAGCCCCGTGACTACTTCTGATCAGCCATATTTGGATCCTGCCACCTATCCTTCTTCCAAGACTCGTCTGAAAAGGAAAGCTGCTAATGCCTCCTTATCCGATGGCTCCCAGATTCCAGCTTTTCCAGCCCTTAGTCCAGACGATGATCACGTTCCCATCTCCCAATCTCCCAAAGGATAAAGATTTCTGTGAAACGCCCCCCTGGTAAGGGGAATAGTGTTGATATCGTCCAATTTGTACATATTTTATCGGACGATATCTAATGTTTTACATATCTTTTCGATTGATTTTCGTCTCAAACTTGATCTTATAGGTTTATGTTGTCATTTCAGGTGTTGGTTGAATAAATTGGAGTCAAAGAAGCTGAAACAAGCAGAACTCGGCGAGTTCATCAACATACTCGGCGAGTTCAACTCGGCGAGTTCCCCTGATCTACTCGGCGAGTTCTCCAAATTCCAGAACCGAATTCTCATAGTGAACTCGTCGAGTTCATGATGGTACTCGGCGAGTACACCAAAAAACTGATAAATTCTGAATATTCCTGATAATTGCCAGATCAAATAGGGAGTCGACAACGCATGAACTCGGCGAGTTCCATCACCAAACTCGGCGAGTTCCCCCTGTTTGAGATCGAATCAGGAGCTGACAGCACATGAACTCGGCGAGTTCTCTTCAGCCTATAAAAGGAAGATTCTGCTCATTTAAGAGGGGGACGAATATTTATCAAATTTTTCATACACAATTTCTCTGGTTTCTTGACAAAGAAGGAAGGCAAGGAAGGCATCTATCTTGGAGTTTTGTCTTAAAGGATTGCATCTTCATCAACATATGTCATTAGGGGAGTTTTTTTTTGTATATTTAAGTTCATCTCAATATTTGAAATGCTTGCTTACTGTATGATGGTGTTTTACTCCATTAGCATGGAGTAGTTTTGCTATGTAATCATTTGGGTAGCAAACCCTAGACATTGGATGATTTATATTTGTATGTAATCGGATGATATATCGAAGTTTGCGTATTTTGAATGAAAATCTTGTTATTATGTTTAGACTTGTTAAACTTGCTATGAATGCTTTATTATTTCCATAACGAGAGTTCGAAATAGTTGGTATTTGTTTTTGATAAACCAAACACCTTGGTGAAGTTGAATCTTTCTACTAGCGATGGTGAAAGAGTAGGTTTAATCGGTGTTTTCATAATAATAAGAGGAGATTTATGTTTTTATGAGAATATAGCATGAATTTTATATATTTGGTTTTTAACCGAATAATCTTTCAAGAGACGTAAACTTGTTGTGAACATTCGGATTTGCATAACTCAAGTTTTGAATATTTAAAAGAGGTTTTCGTGTTCACGTCGTGAGTTATGGGATTATTGTGCTATAGTGAGAGATCTATATAGCTCGATGATCATTGTTCATATGTTAAATAATCGATATTATATTCATGTATAAGAGATTTGAGTGGATATTATATTGGTTGTTATGATAATTAGTATCAAACATAACTTAGAGATTTGTGTGTTTGTTGCTTTGGAATCATAATTAGTATATTATCTGATTTGCGCGTTAAATTGTTCATCCGATGTTTAGGGGGAGTGATCCCATTCGATTATATGTTTCCTTTTATCAAAAATCTTAGTATTTAATTCCTTAGGATTGTGTGTGTAGTTTTGATAAATCTTTAGTCATTAATTTAGTTTATTCATAAGTTTAAACCAATTTAAATACATAGCTAATTATTAACCGACGACTTATTATCATCATTCCACCAGATTGTCCCTGAGTTCGATACCCGGACTTACATAAGCTATACTAGTATACGATAGGTGATACTTGCCTATTTGTCCGCTACTTCTAGTATATTTATTTCCATTTCTTAATTAAAATTAAGGTGTGCTAGCGGCACATCAAGTTTTTGGCGTCGTTGCCAGGGACAAAACGGTGATTTTGAAAACGGTTGAACGTTTCTATATTAGCGATCCTTTCGGGGATTTATCCCCGAATGTTAATTTCATTGTCTTTATTTCGTTGCATTACAAATTCTTGTTCTAGATTACTCGTTGGTTTCCCTTTCTCTTGTAGGAGTTTACGAACCGAAATCTCCAATCGGATCTAACCGAACCATTGACAGATCCGGAGAGATTAATTCGAAAGAAAAATAAGCAAAAGGATGGAGAACCCTCGGTTGAGCAAGAAGCACCATCAACACCACCATCTGCATCACCAATTATAGTATAGAATCTTGAGGCTTCGGGACAAAGAACCGAACCCAAAGTCGAAGCTAAGATGGCGGAGGAAGATAATCGAACCATGAGGGAACGTTCCAAGGCGACCAACATCGGGTCGGGGTCGGCAATCATACGCCGTCCGGTTCAAGCGGCACATTACGAGATTAAAACAAATTATCTCCAATACTTGAATCAAATGTGCCCTTTTCGATGGACTTGACTCCGATGATCCTAACGCGCATCTAACACGGTTCTTGGACGTTTGCGATATGATTAAGATTCGGGAGATGCCCGAAGAATCCTTGTATCTTCGTTTGTTCCCATATACGTTGAGGGGAGCCGCACAAACGTGGTTTGAGTCACTTGCGCCACAATCGATCACAACATGGGAGGAACTTGTTGACCGGTTCCTAATGCAGTATTTCCCTCCCTCTAAAACTGCTCGTTTAAAAAATGATATTAGTAATTTTTTGCAGGAAAGCGAGGAGTCCTTATATCAAGCGTGGGAACGATACAAGAGACTTTTGAGAAAGTGTCCATATCACGGGTTGGACACGTACAATCAAGTTTACACATTCTACACCGGGCTTTTGATTTCAACACGGCAAATATTAGATATGAATGCCGGTGGATGTGTAATGGACAAGAAGCCAACCGATGCTTACAAAGCAATAGAGACCGCGGCCACTAACAATCATTAGTAGCATTCTTCAAGGCATAGAGTTGTACGCGGTGCTATGAAGCAAGGAGATGATATGAGCTCGCTTAAAGAGGAGGTTGCTTGTAAGGTCTACCACTGCAAGATCTATCTAGACGCGGATCCGTTAACGAGTGCGGAATCCTCGTTGACGGTTAGACGGACAACTCTCAACCAACGGAACACGGAGACTATTAGACGCTGAACGAACGACACACGAACGATCCTACGTACTAATTCTCTCCGAAACGGGACTCACCTAGCTGATAAACTCGAGATCGCCTATTGCTTAATTCCTCACGAATTCTGCCAAAGGTCTGCTAATGATTCGAGTCTATCCCTAATTATAGACCCTGATTCGAGTCTGTTGTGGGCCAACCTCGAATCTGGCCTAAGGCCCATTCGAATCTGTCCATCTGACAGATTCGAATCTAACCTATATTCGAATCTATGGATACATTCGAATCTATCACAGATTCGAATGCCATCTTTAATCTATTCGAATCTAGCCCATACACTTAAACACTTAAGTGATGAAACTTATGTTTTAACTTATGCTTGACATAATCTTTGACCTTTATGTTTGAACTTCTTGTAATATGTTACATCAAGTTCAAACACACAATCAATAACATACAAACACATATTAAACATATATCAAAATACTGGTTAACTCAGAATATTACCTAAATCATAATCGATTAGACTGCTATCGTCACACAGGGTGTACCAACAGACTCCCCCTTGACGATAGCTTCTAATTATTTACATGACATCAAATTTAAGTACTAGAGCTATATATATTACTACCTGCATATAATCCCGCATCTATACAAACTTTAACTATCTTTTGGAACTTCCTGGCTTCAGATCTCCATGGTTCAGTGAAGAAGATAGGCTGATCGTGAAGCTTCTTCAGGTCGTCCTTAGATAGGTTTATCAAATGCAGAGGATCATATACTTTCAAAATGACCTGCTCGTCTTGATCTTCCATGATAGCTTCAGCAGTGTCAATCTCTAGGTACCACCACTTCATGTTGCTCAAAACGTTCTGTGGCATTGGTTTCATAGGTACTTTCTTCAGACATTTGACTGGCTTGTACACCATTCTGGCCCAAGGTCTTCCAGTATGAGGATCTATCCTTGATCCATCCTCGACCCTTTTGCCTGTTCTCGGCTTAAGCCTCTCAAATTTGCCTGATCGCCCTTCTTTCCTTATAATTCTTTCAATAACGCTCGCGTAGGGATCATTTCCAATATTGATCAGCTCCTTCCAGGCTAACTCTTTAACTTCAATCTTGGGCAATGAATTAAAAGCTTTCAGTGTCCGCCTCAAGTATTGAAGGCCATCTCTTCTCTTCAAAATAAACAGCTGCAGTTCTCTGTCAAAGAACCAGCTAATAATCCCTCCAGCAAAATTTCCAGCACCTGGATTTCTCATCTTCTTCTTCATCTTCAGCTGATCTTTCTTTTCTTCCTTCTTGAACCAAAGATTTAACAGATCAGCTCTAGATGGCTCTTTCTCAGCCTCTTCAAGGTCTTTATCTTCAGCTGAGGCTACCTTGATGTAATCAATATCAATCACATTATGATCTTGGCTTTCATACAGTTCAGTGATTGGTTGTGAATTGATTATTACTTCATTAACGTGATCATCTTTATCATCTATCACTTCATCATCAGATCTCCAGTCAGCGACATCATCTGGAATAAACTCACCTTCTTCTAAATCTTCAAGATCATCTTCAAAATCAAAATCCATCAGCTCTTCTTCAATATCTTTTAGCGCATCGATCATGTCGCTATCTAAAGTCCTTGAAGAACCAGCTTTACCTCCCGCTCCTCCTACTTCTCCCCCTGTACTAGGCTCCCCCTCAGATTGAGCAGTCTGAGCAGCAGAAAAATCTACTGGCTCATTCTGTCTTTGTGGGCTGGGATCATTGCCTTGGTTGTCTTCATCATCTTCATCTCTCGACCTCTGTGCTTCCTGATCACGGCACGATGTCTCCCCCTGAGCCTGTAGATTCTTCATTAACTGCTCAATAAGGGAGCGCATCGACCTTATCTCGGCTGACTGATCGCAAACAAAGGCTTTTAGCTCTAAGTTCTCTTCCTGAACTGTGTCCACAATCTTCTTTAGATCGGCATTATGAGTTTGAATCTCGCCGACTGCCTTTGTTAGGCCTAAGATCTGGATATTTTGGAAGTCGACTCGCGCTTTGAGCTGCTGAAACCTTTGATTGTCGGCGTATGAGGATGAGGTTGATGGAATGGACTGTAACGGAGTAGGAAGTATTGGCGATGGAATATATGGTTCATCGCGAGGTGGTGGTGGTGGAGTGGTGGTTTGAGGTTCTTGTTCTTGAGGTTGAGGGTTTTCAGGTTGAGAGATTTCTGGTTGTTCTTCAATGCGAGTGCGTAGAACTGTCGGAGTGACCGAGCAGTCTACTTGCAGATGGTCATAAAATTGACGGATGTAGGGTAACACTAGCTGCACATTATGCCATAGTGCATGTCCTATCCTTGATTCAGCTAGAAAATCCAGTACTTCGCGGAATCCCTGCGCCTCAGGTAGATTCATGTCTGGATTAAGGACCATATTATGTTTAGGGACAAAAGCGCGAATCGCCATATCTGCACAATAAATAAAACTGTTAGACTCATTAAAAATCAATAAACTTGTTTAAATTCAAATTTGTTTTATTTTGTACTTTATTAAATACAAAATCTAGCACAATTAAATTTCCACAAGTTTAATAAAATTTAAATTAGACAAAAATAAATAAAGTGCAGATTCGAAAGTAACAGATTCGAAGTGTCCATATTCGAGTGTAATGGACAGATTCGAAGTGTCCCTATTCGAGTCTAATGGACAGATTCGAGGATCATGGGCATCTCGAATCTCTGATACCACTTGTAAGGTCTACCACTGCAAGATCTATCTAGACGCGGATCCGTTAACGAGTGCGGAATCCTCGTTGACGGTTAGACGGACAACTCTCAACCAACGGAACACGGAGACTATTAGACGCTGAACGAACGACACACGAACGATCCTACGTACTAATTCTCTCCGAAACGGGACTCACCTAGCTGATAAACTCGAGATCGCCTATTGCTTAATTCCTCACGAATTCTGCCAAAGGTCTGCTAATGATTCGAGTCTATCCCTAATTATAGACCCTGATTCGAGTCTGTTGTGGGCCAACCTCGAATCTGGCCTAAGGCCCTATTCGAATCTGTCCATCTGACAGATTCGAATCTAACCTATATTCGAATCTATGGATACATTCGAATCTATCACAGATTCGAATGCCTTCCTTAACCTATTCGAATCTAGCCAATACACTTAAACACTTAAGTGATGAAACTTATGTTTTAACTTATGCTTGACATAATCTTTGACCTTTATGTTTGAACTTCTTGTAATATGTTACATCAAGTTCAAACACACAATCAATAACATACAAACACATATTAAACATATATCAAAATACTGGTTAACTCAGAATATTACCTAAATCATAATCGATTAGACGGCTATCGTCACACAGGGTGTACCAACAGACTCCCCCTTGACGATAGCTTCTAATTATTTACATGACATCAAAATTTAAGTACTAGAGCTATATATATTACTACCTGCATATAATCCCGCATCTATACAAACTTTAACTATCTTTTGGAACTTCCTGGCTTCCGATCTCCATGGTTCAGTGAAGAAGATAGGCTGATCGTGAAGCTTCTTCAGGTCGTCCTTAGATAGGTTTATCAAATGCAGAGGATCATATACTTTCAAAATGACCTGCTCGTCTTGATCTTCCATGATAGCTTCAGCAGTGTCAATCTCTAGGTACCACCACTTCATGTTGCTCAAAACGTTCTGTGGCATTGGTTTCATAGGTACTTTCTTCAGACATTTGACTGGCTTGTACACCATTCTGGCCCAAGGTCTTCCAGTATGAGGATCTATCCTTGATCCATCCTCGACCCTTTTGCCTGTTCTCGGCTTAAGCCTCTCAAATTTGCCTGATCGCCCTTCTTTCCTTATAATTCTTTCAATAACGCTCGCGTAGGGATCATCTCCAATATTGATCAGCTCCTTCCAGGCTAACTCTTTAACTTCAATCTTGGGCAATGAATTAAAAGCTTTCAGTGTCCGCCTCAAGTTTTGAAGGCCATCTCTTCTCTTCAAAATAAACAGCTGCAGTTCTCTGTCAAAGAACCAGCTAATAATCCCTCCAGCAAAATTTCCAGCACCTGGATTTCTCATCTTCTTCTTCATCTTCAGCTGGTCTTTCTTTTCTTCCTTCTTGAACCAAAGATTTAACAGATCAGCTCTAGATGGCTCTTTCTCAGCCTCTTCAAGGTCTTTATCTTCAGCTGAGGCTACCTTGATGTAATCAATATCAATCACATTATGATCTCGGCTTTCATACAGTTCAGTGATTGGTTGTGAATTGATTATTACTTCATTAACGTGATCATCTTCATCATCTATCACTTCATCATCAGATCTCCAGTCAGCGACATCATCTGGAATAAACTCACCTTCTTCTAACTCTTCAATATCATCTTCAAAATCAAATTCCATCAGCTCTTCTTCAATATCTTTTAGCGCATCGATCATGTCGCTATCTAAAGTCCTTGAAGAACTTGCTTCTCTTCCTGTTCCTCCTGGACTAGGCTCCCCCTGAGATTGAGCAGTCGGAGCTGCAGAAAAATCTACTGGCTCATTCTGTCTTTGTGGGCTGGGATCATTGCCTTGGTTGTCTTCATCATCATCATCTCTCGGCCTCTGTGCTTGCTGATCACGGCACGACGTCTCCCCCTGAGCCTGTAAATTTTTCATTAACTGCTCAATTAGGGAGCGCATCGACCTTATCTCGGCTGACTGATCACAAACAAATGTTTTTAACTCCGTGTTTTCTTCCTGGACCTTTTCCACAATCTTCTTCAAATCGGCATTCTCCTTATCAATATCTGCGTTATGCTTCTGAAGCTCACCGATTGCCTTCGTTAGGCCAAAGATCTGGATATTTTGGAAGTCGACTCGCGCTTTGAGCTGCTGAAACCTTTGATTGTCGGCGTATGAGGATGAGGTTGATGGAATGGACTGTAACGGAGTAGGAAGTATTGGCGATGGAATATATGGTTCATCGCGAGGTGGTGGTGGTGGAGTGGTGGTTTGAGGTTCTTGTTCTTGAGGTTGAGGGTTTTGAGATTGAGAAGTTTCTGGTTGATCTGCGGAGACTGACGAGGATCCTTGCATGAACCTGTGACGTTTGGCCCGTTGCCTCGTCACAAGTTGAGAAACTTCGTCTTCTTCGAAATCAGACTCCTCCGATTCCCTGTCCCATCGCCTCCTAGAACCACGTTCATTAATAATCAGTCGCGAACCATAAGTTCCAATCTGAACTTCAGGAACGGCAGACCTTGACTCTGGAGCTTCAACTTCTACCTCCTCCATCTCTTCTGACTCAGTTGCTGAAGATGACAAAGCGTCATCAGCCTGCTCTGGCTCATAATTCTCAACATCCCTCAGCACATCTTCTTCTCCTTCTGGAGGCTCAAGTAATTCTCCCACTAATGCAGCAGCTATATCTTCATTTGCATGTGGACCCGCCTCCCAAATTTCATTTAACGTTTGGCACAATTGATCAGCTTCATTTGGGACAGTTGACGGCCCTGCTTCCTGCATTTCTGGTTGCTGACTCGAAGAAGGCCTAGACGCCTGAGTCTGACTTGCAGTATCTCTTTGTCTTCGCCTTGGATCACGGGGACGAACACGAGGCTGTTGTTGTAGTGGACGTTGCTGTTGTTGCTGTGGTTGGTCATCAACTACCCCTGCCCAGTTGGCATTACTCGGGGCTTGAAATTCCCTATCCAGAATTGCACCAAATAGTGGACGTGCCACCGGAACTGCTAACCTTCCTCGGTGTGAGGAACAGTCAGAGTAAATGCGCTTCTCCATAACATTAACGCTCAATGCATCGTCTGATTGTGGCAACTCAGGCAAGAAGTGCCTTATCAACATCATCACGAACCTCGGATACAAAAGGAACCTTTCTCTCTCAGGAGCCGTGATTTGATGGATAAATTCCGAGAAAAACAGCTGCGAGAAACTAAACTTCTTATTGTATACCATCGCGATCATTGCTGATTGGATTTTTGATACTATATAATCAAAACCAGGTTTCTTAGGCGCAAAACAGATCATAAACACATGGACCAAGAAACGCCATTGTCCTATCAACCCGCTTTTCATATATGAAGATTTTGTAACGTCCAAGCTGTATCCCATTCTCAAAAAAGCTGCTTGCCTAATACTTAAAAGAAAGTCTGTAGGCCCGTCTTCTTGTTCTAGGGAACCCAACTGCAGCACTTGTCTCAAAATATCAGCGGAGAAAACCAAAGGTTGTCCGGCAATTCTAGTTCTTAACACTGTCGGGGTGACAGTGCAGTCCACCTGCAAGTGATCGTAAAATTGACGTACATAGGATATCACAATCGGAATGTTTTCATACAACACATAACTTATTCTAGATTCCGCCAGAAAATCTAAAACTTCTCGAAATCCCTGCGCCTCAGGGATGTTATGGGCAGGATTCAGTACCATATTGTGCTTGGGAACAAAAGCACGAAGCGCCATATCTGCACAATACATAAAATTGTTAGATTATTATTAAAAATCAATAAACTTGTTTAAATTCAAATTTGTTTTATCTTGTATTTGATTAAATACAAAATCTAACACAATTAAATTTCCACAAGTTTAATAAAATTTAAATTCAACAAAATAAATGAAGTACAGATTCGAGAGTAACAGATTCGAAGTGCCCATATTCGAATGTAATGGACAGATTCGAATATACCCTATTCGAGTCTGATGGACAGATTCGAATATCTGGTCATCTCGAATCTATTGATAGATTCGAGAAACCCATGATCAGATTCGAATGTCCATTATCAGATTCGAAAGGCCGACATCTCTTTTTTCAACAAAAATCCAAGATTTTAACCATTTTGAACTAGGTAAATCACATACTTTAGTTCAACTAAGTTCTAATCACTGATTTATGCCTTTAATTTGATATTTTATAGGTCCTAACTTAGTTATTTATGAATAACCCTATTTTGACCAATAAAACATCAAAATGTGATGTTTAAGCCCAAATTTGTGTATGAAACCACCAAAATCTTGTACAATCATGTTGCTTATACCTAGATTTGAAAGTAGAATCGACCACAAAAGCTTTAGAATCGACGAAATGTCGTTTAGTGGAAATACGATAGACTCGAGAATAGATTCGAGATCGCCAGTGACAGATTCGAGAAATCAGATTCGAGAACAGTGAGAAGTAAATGCCTTCACTGTGGACCTTTATATACTAACTACCTTCGAGTCTATGTGTAGATTCGAGTCTACTGACAGATTCGAGAACTTCAAATTCGAAGATTCGAAGCTACAAACACTTAGAAAAATTTCGGAAATTTTGAAATAATTTCAACTTTTTCCAACTATTTTCTACTGTGTAGTGTAACCAGATAAACTATGCCAAATCTTTTACCCTAAGCTCAGATATTTCACGCATTGTATATTTTATCCAACTTTGAATGCACCCTCAGTAACTTTTGACCTTTTACCTAAGTAAAAACTAAACTAAACTAAAATAAAATAAAATAAACTAAGGTAAAAATAAAGTAAAATAAAATTTTGACCAAAAATTTAATCTAAACTTAAGAAAAAATTTACAATCTAAGCTAAAAAACTTAACAATATATTTTTGATGAGTATAGTCTAGGAAAGGTTCAATCAGATAGCGATGCCCGATACTAACTTTCAGTACTTAAACTTTCACACTTAGGAATTTTTGAATTCCTTTGATTGTTTGTCGTGACATACCCACTTAGCCGATTGTTGGTATTTTACCCTGTTAAACACTCTACATTTCGGAATATCCCTTGGCCTTTTTATTTATCAGAAAATTATCTTACGTGACCCAGACATAGACATACTTTTATGATCAAGGCACACAGACAAAATTCTAACTTGTTGGTATTTGCAAACTTTCTTTAAAAGACAAACATCGGACACAGGTCTGTATTCTCATACAACAAAGTGTCTTAGTTCGACTTATGGTTTAACTTTAAAGTTAGCAGATAGCGGTGACAGGTCTGTACTGACGTACAACAAAGCGACATGTCTGCTAACCCGAATCTAAACAGAGACAACAGGTCTGTACTTACGTACAACAGAGTTGCATGTTTTCGACTCTCAGTTACATATGATATTTCTATTCTTTCCATTTTAGATGTATTTGATGTTGCCATACATCCCCAGAAAGTTTGCATACCTCATTTAGACTTAAAGTTTGTATGTCTTGTACATAAAAATTAAGACCGATTGGTCATACATCTAGGTTAGTGACACGCTTGACTTTTTCTAGAATATTTTATTAGCCTTGAGATTCCCTATATGTATTATGCCTACCAACACATCAAACTAAATAAAGTATAACACTTAGGATTTAGTTGCATTATGTGTGAAAGCCTAAATACTTAGAGTCTGTAACGACGGTGCTAATTTTCGTCACTTTGAACCTATGTATCTAAGACTTAACTCCTTTTCTGATATTCTCTTTTTTTGTATTTTTGTAATTTTCTCTCTTTTTTCTTTTTTTTTTCATAGCAAAAAGCAGTAAACTAAGCTAATCTACTAACTTACTAAAAATAGAAACTTACTAAAAATAGAAACTTTCCTAAATTAGAAACTTTCCTAAATTAGCAGACTACTGTAAAAAGAAAGAAATATAACAACTATAAAAGGAAATAAAATACTACTAAGGTCAATTTACTCTGGGTTGCGCATTCCATTAAGTTGAATTAAATACTCAAATCGTGACTTATCAAACGCTTTGGTAAATAAATCAGCATTATTATCTTCAGTTGCCACCTTTACCAGTTTGATTAAGTTCTTTTCAGCACAATCACGAATAAAATGATGTCTTATGTCTATGTGCTTTGTTTTACTGTGTTTAACTGGATTATTTGTTATAGCAATTGTAGATTGATTGTCTATCCTAATTGGAGTTTGAGTATAAGCCAAACCGTAATCCCGCAATTGTTGTTGTATCCACAGAACCTGTGAACAGCAACTACCAGCAGCTACATACTCGGCCTCGCACGTTGACACGGCTACCGATGTTTGTTTCTTGCATTGCCAGGATACCAGTCTCCCTCCGAGGAACTGACAACCTCCAGTCGTTGATTTGCGCGTCAAGCTGCATCCTCCGTAGTCTGAATCCGTGAACGCCTCCAACTCTAGATCTCCCTCCGCGTGATACCAAAGTCCCAGCTTCGGTTTCGACTTGAGGTATCGTAGAATCCGCTTCACAGCTTTCATATGCATCTCCTTCGGATTTGCTTGAAACCTAGCACAAATACACACAGCAAACATTATGTCAGGTCTTGAAGCAGTTAAATACATAAGTGACCCAATCATGGCCCGATATAAAGTCGGATCCACATCGGAATCACTTTCAGTACCCGGCCCGAGATTGTGATTCACTTGAATCGGCGTGCTGAAATGGGCAGTCAACTTTGTTCCTTCCATCCCAAACCGTTCCAATATGTCATAGACATACTTGGTCTGATGGATAAACATGCCTTCCTTCTTCTGGTCAACTTGTAACCCCAAAAAGAAATTCAACTCTCCCATAGCACTCATCTCGAACTTAGACTTCATAACCTTCTCGAAATCCTTGCACATCTGTTCGTCTGATGATCCAAAAATGATATCATCTACGTACACTTGTACCAAGATAAAATGATCTCCCTTTCTCTTCACAAATAGAGTACTATCTATCCTACCCCTCTCAAAGCCATTTTCTAAAGGATGGTTGGATTTATAGACAAAATGCTTTGAGCAGGGGAGTCTCATAGAGACTCAGATAAGTATGGCTCCTATTATTGTGATAGGACAACTGAGTGGGTAGATCTCACATTAATGTGAGACTCTGCTTAATACCTAATCGAGTTATACCTATCAGACGTGATAATGTTAGGATCTGATACGAACTCGCAGGCGGCTGTTCTACATTACACCCAACTCCTTCACTTTCCCAATCAACAAGAAAAAGCAACTCTATAACATACTAATGAAAAATCACTAAATCCCTTGAAGGACGGCAAAAAGCTAAAAACAACCTAATTGCTCTAACCTTTGCTATCGTGCAAAACACTTCGTGTAATCGATTCCCTTCCTCTTTGCGTTTGAAACCCTTTACAAAACTAATCTCGCCTTGTTGCGCGTGACTATACCCCGATTCATCTTCTTTATGCACTTAAAAACCCATTTGGTTTCCTATTGCAATCTCCCCCGAGGTAACGGAACTAACTCCCACACTTCTAGTTTCCTAAATGTGAAGTTCTTCCTGCATCGCTTCAACCCAGGAGTTGTCCTTAGTGCCATTTGCACATTTTTTGGGCTCTACTTGGCGATATGGAAACACGAAATACTAACATGTGTGATATGCCTCGGAGTCGTTTATCATCGCCAACAAACACAGTGTTGTTATTTACACTACTCCGAGTCCTCACACCCCCGTTAGGATTTCCTATGATGCTATCTATAGGATGGTTCTTGTTAATCCTAGAGGTCTCTATTTCGTCTACCCTTAGATTATCTCCTAAGTTGGATCCTATTTCACCTAAAGGGGGAACAGGCTCAGCTTCCACATTTTCTTCCTCACGGACGTTTTCCTCAGAGGCAGAACTTGAAGCTTGAGTCTGATTCTCAGTGTTAGGTTCTTCTGGATTAGCAACTTCTGGAGACCCATCTACAGTCGCAGTAGGCTCGGACGTAGATTCGAACGTGGTCCTTGGAAAGATTTGGCCATCGTCGTTCAGATGCAACGTCGCCAAGTCCTTCTCGATTGTACCTGCATTATCATCCAAAGGAATGTTAAATGACTCAAATAACTTATCATAGTCAAATATCCATTCCGGACCAGTTTGGGGTTCATGTGTATAACTTGTGACTTCAATATTATACACAATCTCCACAGTACCACTCTTTTTGTTAAAACCCCGTTTGTTTGGTGAGTTTGGCACATAACCTAGGAAGTATCCTTCGTCAGCCTTTTCACCAAACTTCGGTTGATGTTTTGTTCTTAAAAGTGTGCATGGTACTCCAAACGGTTCGAATCCAGTTAAGTTAGGTGGCCTTTTATTCAAAATTTCATAACATGTTTTGTTCAATGATTTGACTGTAAGGACTCTATTTAAAATATGGCACGCGGTATTCACTGCCTCCCCCAAAACATGGTAGGAAGCTTTGAATCCGAAAGCATAGTCCTTGCAGCCTCAATCAATGTTCTGTTTTTACGTTCGGCCACCCCATTCTGTTGAGGTTCATATGGTGCACTGAATTGATGCACGATGCCCTTTGATATGCAATATACACCAATTACAGAGTTTTTAAATTCAGTCCCATTATCACTACGTATATTTTTAACCCTTGTTCCGTAGGAATTCTCCACTTGGTCTAAGAACCCGATGAGCTTTGTAGCCGTCTCGTCCTTCGTACCTAAAAAAAAACCCAAGAAAACCGTGAGTAATCGTCAGTGATAACTAAGCAAAACCAACTACCTCCAATACTCCTTTTGTTGATTGGGCCGAAAAGGTCCATATGCAACAAATCGAATGTCGAGGTTATGGAATTCAGCTTCTTGGACTTGTGTGTCTTTTTATGTTGCTTGCCCTTCATGCACGGTAGACACTTATCCTCAAACTGAAAGCTCTTCAGAGGCACACCTTGCACCAGACCATTCTTCGTTATGTAGTTCATTTTCCTTAGGTGCAAGTGAGCCATGCGTCTGTGCCACAAAACCGATTCTGTCTCTGAAGCTTTTGATAGTAAGCAGATCGGACCCATCGAATTATCTGGCTTGTTCATATCAAGCATGTACAAGTCATTCTTCCTTGGAGCCCGCATCAATATCCAATCTTCAGGTATTTTGAATCCCGGCTTTAGCACTAACGCCTCAGTGTCAGTAAATAACACCGAGTTTTTCTTATCACAGATTTGAGATACACTAATGAGATTATGAACCAATTTATCAACGTGATAAACTTGATCCAATGTAATCGTCCCATTAGTGACTTCTCCAGTTCCAGTGATATTTCCTCCTTTGTTGCCCGCGAATGATACAAATCCCCTATTACCCCCCTTGAAGTCTGTGAGAAGACTTCTTTCCCCCGTCATGGGCCTGGAGCAACCACTGTCGACGAACCACTTGTTGTTTGGACCGGTAGTTATCTCCTGCACATGAAAGAAAATAGGTTAGTTATCACGGGGAACCCAAGCCATGACTGACTTGGTAATACCATTCTCGTCCACATACGTGAACTCTTTCAAATACCCATCTCGCCTTTCAGGTGACTTGGGCTTTTGAACTGAATTCTGTTGTGGTGCCGAGTGATTTAGATTCACTCTTTGCCTTTGAGTAGGCATTTGTTGTGGTGCTCTAGAATAAGTCTTATTATAATGCATTTCAGACTGTGATCCCTGAGCTTTTACCGGAACATATTGTCTAACAGGAGTATGTGACCTAACTGGAGTGTGTGACCTGCTAGGTGTGGTGCTCCTATAGACTTGTTGAGGTGCTGACCTAGATTGATTAATGACACGATTCGGTGAATTTGTCCTAACCACTTCTTTTGGTCCAACCTTAACCGGTGTTTGTTTCACAACAGGTCTTGGTGCGGCCTGCACAGTTTTCTCGGTACTCTGAGAACTACTCGTGCTCGCCACACTTGGTGAGTGCTTAACAGGTGTTGGGTTCACTGTCTTAGGGGTAAGTTCTGCTTTCCTATTTGGACAGTGAGAAGCAACATGCCCTTTCTCGTGACATCTAAAGCAAGACATCTTATCCATGGACTTTTTGGTTGGTCCCTTAGATCTAGGTGTCTCACTATTGTCTATTGCCTTTGGTACATCTACAGTGTCTGTCTCTTCGACCTGGTCAGCCCATGAAATTTTCTGTTTTCCTGCAGGTGTTTCACTGGAGGAAGACACAAATTTCACTTTCTTGACCTTGACGGTTGAGTCATCCACCTTAGGTGTATTTTCAACTTTAGGCTCAGGTGTAGGTTCAGGTAGGTCCTCTAAAACTACTGACTTGTCAGTTTTCTCCTGAGGCTGAGGCACATAGTTATCATTGAAAGGTGGAGGAATTTCGTGAAAACCTAGACCTACCGGCTTCTTAGACTGTCTTTGGGCATCTAAGACTTTCCCTAGGTTTAGGCTCGAATTCCTAAACTTTTCCAGCTTGCTATTTGCCTCGGCTACCTTAACCTTGGTTTCGGCTAGCTCTATGTCCTTGTCTTTCAGACTTTTGGTCAAGGCCTCTACGTGCTCATACATAAGTTCTATCCTAACACACTGCTCACTCAGTTTGTCTTTTAGAACGATTACGTCTTGAGCATCAGCCTTAAGCTTTTCTTTTAAATCTTGTTTTATATCATTTAGGCTAGCATTTTCTATTTTTAAGTTTTCATTTTGAGCAGCTATGGTCTTATGTGAGTCTAAGACTAGATTTAACCTATCGTTAGAACTAACACATAAAGCACATAAATCACGAAATAGAGAATAAGAAAGACTAACCTTAGAGTTATCAGATTCCACGTTGGCCATCTGAGCAGCAAACTCCAGCACGGTCTGATCATTCGCTTTCTCTACCCACATCGGACTGTTTTCCCTTGTGGTCTGCTCATCTTCGTCACAACCATTCTCCGTAACTTCAGCCATGAAAGCTCTAGCGTTGGACTCAGGATGTGAACTCCAGTCATAGGAACCATCTAGTTGTCTGTCAGAAGTGACATTGGATATCAGACCCGCTAGATTGGCTTGACCAGACGAAGAACTCGGAAGGTATCTCTGTTGGGACTGACTTTGGTACTGTCCTTGATGCTGACTCTGCCCCTGGTATGTCTCTACCTTCGGTCTTTGACACTCCCTCGCGAAATGTCCCAATCCCTGACAGTTGTAGCATTTGACCTTGGACTTATCAAATCCTATCCCCTTGTTATTCATCTGCAGATTTCTTCCAGTTCTCTTTATGAATCTCTTAACCCGTTGGGTTACCAAGGCCAGTTGCCATTTCAGATCCATTTCCTCTAAGTCATCAGGGTCGACCTGATCGTAGTCTTCATCCCAAAGAGCCGGATCATTGATCTTCCCTTGAACGCAATTTCCGTATGCGGCCACAAACGAAGCAAGCAGATTCAGATGTTCTTCCGCCGACTTTGCGCTCATTGGCATCTTAGAATAGCTCTGACTGGTCGATGCCTGTTGGACTTGAGGTTGCGGTTCTTCCGATCTTCCTAACCCTAAGAACGCGCGATTCAGTGAGTCTTCGGACTCTGGTGGCGATGACGTTTCTCCGGTGAAAAACGCTGTAGCACTCTTCTGATCAGCTGTCACTGATGATTTTGATGTCTTTCCAAAATACATAGCCGGATTTTGGACTTGCTCGTAATCAGTATCAGCCTTTATCATTTCGAAGTGATATGCCCTCAACGTTCCCACGATGTCATCCAGTGATTGAGCATAGTATTTGTCTTCATTAAGCTTAATCATTGCCACGTACATAGCCCATTTGGCTGGTAGGGCATCAAGAAGCTTGTTGTTATTGTCAGTGTCAGAATACTCAATGCCATGACTTTCAAGCTCTGTTATCAGATGATAGAATCGTGTGATAATATCATCCAACTGTTCATCCTTAAGAGCCATGAAAATCGCAAACTGTTGGGTTAACAGCTCTGTACGCTTTCTACGCACCCGTGGATTACCCTCACACCTTTTCTGGAGAGACTCCCAAAGTTCTTTCGACGTCCTCTGAGTCCGAAATGTGTGCAAGATATCTTGAGGTAAAGCCATTCGGATAATGGAGAAAGCTTTGTTTTCGGCCTCAAATAATTTCTTGTCATCTTCTTTCATCATTTGATATGACAAGACCTTTTGACGGCCTTCAACCTCAGAAACTGGTGGAATGTACCCTTCATCAATGCACACCCACATGCGCATATCGTTGAATCGTACAAAATCCGTAAATCTGTCCTTCCACCAGTAGTAATCCTCAACTTTCATCAGCTTAGGTGGTGCATTGGCCTTCCCAACTTCGTGATCCATCTCAAGGAATTTCTGAAGGTTTGACATCTTTTCTGAAACAAATTGAATTTAGACTTAATTAATTTAATTCAAAACTAATGTGGATTAACTCTTTCGAATCTAGATAGATTCGAATGTAATTAGATTCCAATTTATTTGGTATTAAATTCGATTAAGTATCTTAATTCAATTAGATTCGAAATTATGGCAGATTCGAACAATTCCTTAGATTCGAAGATATGACAGACTCGAAGGACCCCTTAGACTCGAAGACCCTTAGAATTGAAGGCACAATAGAATCGAAAATCAGCAGAATCGAAGCACAGACTCGAAACATTAACCAACTCGAAACAAACGCGAAACAATATAGACTCAAGATCCAATTCGAATGTAGTAACAGATTCGAAATAACACAGACTTGAAACTGACTGAAATTGACTCGAAAGGAGCGTATTTTGGTTAGACTCGAAAATAAAGTAAAACCCTAATTACCCCTATAGATTCGAGCACCGCAAACTCGAAAAACGGCTAACACATTGATTTTTTGACGTTTTATGGATTAAATCACTAATTTTCAAATGAAAAACAATGATTTCGACCAAAAACGTGAAAAACGACAAAATGTTTCCCGAATATGAATTTGCTAAGCTCAAAAACACGTTTTTTTGAGAGAAAAACCGTCCAACTAGCGTCAAGAAACCTAGAATGTATCTGATAAACACGAAGAACACCACGAACACTCCGTAGGCTCTGATACCACTTGTAAGGTCTACCAATGCAAGATCTATCTAGACGCGGATCCGTTAACGAGTGCGGAATCCTCGTTGACGGTTAGACGGACAACTCTCAACCAACGGAAACACGGAGACTATTAGACGCTGAACGAACGATCCTACGTACTAATTCTCTCCGAAACGGGACTCACCTAGCTGATAAACTCGAGATCGCCTATTGCTTAATTCCTCACGAATTCTGCCAAAGGTCTGCTAATGATTCGAGTCTATCCCTAATTATAGACCCTGATTCGAGTCTGTTGTGGGCCAACCTCGAATCTGGCCTAAGGCCCATTCGAATCTGTCCATCTGACAGATTCGAATCTAACCTATATTCGAATCTATGGATACATTCGAATCTATCACAGATTCGAATGCCATCTTTAATCTATTCGAATCTAGCCCATACACTTAAACACTTAAGTGATGAAACTTATGTTTTAACTTATGCTTGACATAATCTTTGACCTTTATGTTTGAACTTCTTGTAATATGTTACATCAAGTTCAAACACACAATCAATAACATACAAACACATATTAAACATATATATCAAAATACTGGTTAACTCAGAATATTACCTAAATCATAATCGATTAGACTGCTATCGTCACACAGGGTGTACCAACATTGCTAAGATGGGTAAACAAATAGTCCAACTTCAAAACCCAAGATTAGCAAGTAATGTGTGTCAATTGTGTGACGGTCCTCATAACGTAAATGAGTGCACCAAGAGGTTGACACTTCTTAGTAGACAATCCACCATCAAGTCTACTCAAGAAGTGTGTCAACTTTGTGGAGGACCTTACACGGCGAGAGATTGTGGGAATGACGACGCGGAAGAAACATTGGAAGAAGATGTTTTGTATTCTTATGGTGATAGATTTGACAATCCAAGGGGAAAGCTAGCTTTTCAACCACCACCTCAACAATACTATAATCCCAATGTTGACGATCGGAATCATCCAAATTTCCGATGGCGTCAACCCAATGACCAAGCTCCGGCGGTACCACCGGGATTTGAGGGTGCTAGTTCTTCCAACCCAAACCAAAGAAACAACTCATACCAACCTCGTCATCCAAACACCGCCCAATACCAATCCCGACAACCCAATCAATCAACCAATACATCGCAACAACCATACCAAGCTACAAATACCACCACTCCATCAACCGAAACCAAGCCCACCCTTGAAGACATATGAGGGGACAACAAGCTTCCATTCAAAATCTCGAAAAGCAAATGGGGCAACTTACTCAATTACTTCTTGATAAGGAAAGGGAAAAGTGTATATTGCCTTCCAACACGGAAGTCAATCCGAAGGAGCATGTCAAAGCAATCAATTTGAGGAGTGGTAAAATTCTTGAACCTAATTCTAATTCGGTTTCAAATGATCTTGTTGTTGATGATGTGCAGGTTGAACTGGAAAAGGAGACTACAAAGGACAAGGCACAAACGTCAAGCCCACCAAGTACCATGCAAGTCCCATCTCCTACCGCAAAAGAAGTCCTGATTGCCAAGCCAAAGGCACCTTTCCCGAGTCGGTTAAAAAGGGAAAAGGATGAGGCCCAATTTCACAAATTCCTTGAGCTATTTAAACAATTGCATATTAATTTACCTTTTATTGATGTTATCTCACAAATGCCTACTTATTCTAGGTTTCTCAAGGATATCATCACCAACAAGAGGAAGCTCGAAGGAATCTCGGCTGTGGTAATGAACGAGAAGTGCTCGGCGGTGCTTCAAAACAAACTACCTCAAAAGCTAACGGACCCAGGGAGTTTTACTATTCCTTGCCACATTGGTAGTTTAGTTATCACGAATGCACTTGCGGATCTCGGGGCAAGCATAAATTTGATGCCCACTTCTTTATATTAAAAATTACATTTAGGAGATCCACAACCGACTAAAATGAGCATTCAATTGGCCGATCGGTCAATAAAGTATCCAAGGGGAGTAGTTGAAAATGTTCTTGTAAAAGTTGATAAATTTGTGTTCCCCGCGGATTTTGTGATCCTAGACATGGAAAAAGATAGTCGTGTACCCCTTATCTTAGGGAGGCCATTTTTGGCCACTTCATGAGCTATAATTGATGTGTTTGATAAAAAGCTTACGTTGAAAGTCGGTAATGAGTCGGTCACGTTTTCAATTGATAAGGCCATGCAACATGCATCATTTACGGATGACACTTGTTACCACGTGCACGCATTTGAAGAAGCTTTTGATTTTGATTTTTCATCTCTTTTGTCATACAACTCCAAGGACATCTACTCAATAGATGAAGGGAAAAAGATTATTGATTTTGAAAATTTTTTGGAAGAGTCGACACCATTGTCGACCGTTGATCCACCCCTGTTTCCTTTGGAGGTTGATTCCGTTTCTCACGATCATAATTCTTCTCCGGTTAAGTCATCTCTTGAAGACCCACCAATTCTTGAGCTCAAAGAGCTCCCAAGCCATCTCGAGTATGCATTCCTACTTGAGGAGTCTAAGTTGCCGGTTATAATTTCATCGAGTCTTTCGGGCGACCAAAAAATTAGACTCCTCAACATTCTTCGAGCCCACAAAGGGGCAATTGCATGGAAAATTACCGACGTCAAGGGTATTAGTCCTTTGTTTTGCACTCATAAAATTTTGATGGAGGAGGACTACAAACCCGTTGTCCAAAGATAACGTCGTTTGAACCCAAAATATGATGGAGGTGGTTAAGAAAGAGGTAATTAAGCTTCTTGATTCCGGGTTGATATATCCGATCTCGGATAGCCCGTGGGTGAGTCCGGTACAAGTCGTGCCCAAAAGAGGTGGCATGACTATCGTTCATAATGAAAACAATGAGATTGTCAGGATCTAAAAGTAATTAACCAAGACTAACTGATTTGAATTTATCAGAGTATAAATCAATAATCTTGCTTTGAATCAAAGTTTAATTAAGAAGTTTGCGGAATAACACTTAATTATTTTAACAAAAGCTTTCAGAACCAATAGCAGATAAACACAAGAAATAATCAAGACTGCTTGTATTGCTGATTTCAATGATTACAATCACCTCTAATCTGTTTGATTAGACAAAGAACACAAACTGTTCTTAGGGTTTTACAACCTTAGAGGCTTATGAAAACATAAACAAAAAGCAATTACAAACTTGAATATGCGAAAAACTCTTTACAATAGAAAGACCTATTCTATGTATTTATATTGCTTCTTGATTTGTTTCCTTGAAGAACTATGACTTCTCTGATAGTAGATATGCTGGAATCTTCGTGTAGATATCTTTTCCTGAAAATCAGCACTTTCTGTTTATGAAACTGTTAAGCACCTTGAATCACTTGACAGCTTGAACAGAGCAGCTTGAGTTGATTTACTCTGGCAGCTTGAACTTTTACACTGGCAGCTCGAGTTTCTTCAACTAACAGCATGAACTTTGTATTTACATGTAAACTCTACTAACAGTTTGAGAAGTCTAACTAACAGCTTGAATTTACTTAGACTATTTCCCAACAATCTCCCCCTAACTTAAATTCTTTACACAAGACTTTAAGTTCTATACAAAATGGAAATGAATAAGTAAACTGTTATTTACAAACCAAGGCTTTCAAAAACTTATAACTGTGCAAGCTTCTGATTTACAGCCTTCAAAAATTCTTTCTTCATCTCGTCTCTATCACAAGATATTCTAACAGATTTCATCTGGAGCAGCATATCCTTTGGTAGATCAAAGAATTCAAGATTAAAGAACATACCAGATCCATCTGAAAATTTGATTCTGTAAGTCCTTGATTTGACAAACAGATCAACTTGCTTGATCTTCTTTCCTTTCTTGTTGGCATCCTCTATCTCTTCCCTTATGGACTCAGGATCAACAATTGACTTCAGATCTTTGATAACTTGTTTCACTTGTGGTAGAGCAGATCTTACTTGTGTCACAGACCCAATATTATGCATCCTTGTTAGCTCATCTCTGGTCAACTTTTAAACCATATGCCAGAATGTGTCATACTCTTCTTCTAGACCAGATTCCCTTCTCACTATAAACTGAACTCTTAAATCAATATTGTCCAGTGGCTTAGCGTACCAGTAGTTGATAAGAGGCTTTGTAAAGTCATGCTGGTCAATCAATTTCTCTATCTTCGTGGCCTTTTGAAGTTGTTGCTCAAACAACACCCTTTTAACTTGATGCAGCTTTGCTTGTGATGATGACTCAGATGCAGGAATAGAAGCAACAGCTTGATCAAAAGGAGCAGGGGCACTGGCAGCAGCTTGAACATGACTTGTACCAGTTTGAACTGGTTCTTGTGATGGTTGGACTTCTTGGGAGACTTTTGTTTTCTTTCTTTTGTCCATTTCTTTGTCATGGATCTCTTGCAGCCTTTCAGTTGTCATGGACTGAGCCATTTTCTTTGGAATGCCGGCTGCAAAGGCAAAATTGATCAAAAATCTTCTATGCTCAGCCTTGGAGTGCCCTGTTGGCAGCTTCCTCTTCTTCTCTCCTTGTTTGACCACAAACCCCTTTAGGTAGTCACCTAAGGTTTCATCATCGTCCATTGGGGGCTGGGTTTGCTGGTCTAACTCTTGATCCTGTTCTTCTGCTAACTTTCTGGCAACTTCAGCATCAAAGGCAATCTGGGCTTCTTTGGAAGAAAATTTGTGCTTTGGAGACTCAATGTGAATGCCCTTGCCCTTGTCTTTTGCTGCAGAGGATGTAGCTTGGACTCTACTGGTTGGAGCTTGAACACCTTCCCTTATAACAACTCCAGTTGCTTTTGAGGAGGCAGCAGCTTGAGTTTCTAGACTAACAGCTTGAGAAGCTGTTGGGACTGTTAGACTAGAAGGGGGAACTGTTGAGGCTGCTTGGACTGCTTTTGGAAACTCCTGATTCTCCCCCTTTTTGGAAGCATTGGTTTGGTCAGGAGGACCTACAACCTTTGCAACTTGGGATTGAATCAAACGCTCTAATTTCATGAGCTTATTTCCACAGATGGTAAACCCTTTATGGAGATAATCCATTCTTTGATTTTGAGCCGCTTCTGCCTGCTTTAGTGCAAATATCTGAGCTCCCTGTGCAGCAATGATGGACATTTGGTATTCCAACATAGCTACAACAGGTTTCATCTTGGGATCCGTCAAAAGCATGATTTGCAGACTAGCCTCAAGATCAGAAAACACCTGTGGTGCTTGTGATCTATCACCGGCAGGAATACCAGAAGTTGAAACCTCTGGGCCCCTCTGTTCTTGGTTCTGGGGACTTCCATCTTGTGTTTGCACACTTTCTGTTGCCATGGGCGTGGTCTTAATGATGTTGGCACTGTCCTGTGCCTCTTCTGCAGAGACAGCAGTAGTGCCAGCCACAGAACCCATATGAACAGTCTCTGGTGAGATGTTCACCTCCTGAGTGAGGATGGGAGTGTCCTCAACGTGTTCCCTTTGGATATTCTGTGCAGAAGTGTCCTCCTGCACAGGGTTATATGGCTCTTGTCTGAGGGCTGAGGAGGAAGGAGCTCCTGGTCCTCTTTTCCTTTTATATAGAAATTTTAGTGTGGATCTTGGCTGATGAAAAGGAACAGAAGGAATTTGTGTATCATGAGGAGGGGGTTGGGGTCCTGGGGGTGTAGCAGTGATGATAGGCTGAGCCTGCTCAGGACCCTCTCCTCTGTTTCTTGGAATGATGTTCATCATTGTAGAAGGCAATGGAACATCTACACTCAAAAAATTGGCACTTTGTTTTAAAAGTCTTTTGATGGAAGATAGTGAGTGCCTATGGGAAACATGTATCCTCTTTTGTATGTGAGAAGTAGTGCAAGTGTGTGCAATTATTTCTGCCAAAAATCTAGGATACATTAAGAACTTCCCATTCTTTAGGGAATGATGCCTTAACATCCCCTGAAAAATCATATTTGAGAAATTGAACCGTTGGCCCGTTGAAAAGCACACTAAGGCAGTGGCAATGTTGGAAGAAAATTCTGACCAACCGCTTCTTTTGGGGCTCATACACTGCTGAATGATATGTACAAGATATTTCCACTTAGGTGAAAAATGTGCTTTCAAGAAATTAAATAAATCAGCAGGACCACTATATCCAATATTATAAAGACCAGTATATAAAGCATCAAGAGTTAGGTCTGTTATACCTGTGGCATCTTGAAGATGCAAATGACGTCGAATGGAATCCTCAGTTATGGTGATGGGAGTGCCATCAATTTTGGATAGTATTGAGGGAATTCCATTGATGGTTTGGACAGAGGCACGGTTCCAGATTTGCTCAATATGAGTGATGTATATGGTGGGATTGATATTGAGTGCATGATGGATATGGGAGTGTCGAAGAAAGTCCATCATGTCATGGAACGGTTGAAGTTCTGAGTGCTTTAGAGAGTAGGGAAGGCAGTTGTGTTCTTTAACAAACTCCATTGAAGATCAAACGAAGGTTTTAGGGTTTGCAAAGAAGAGTGTGTGAATCGTTCAGATAGAAAAGAAAGGCCGTGGAAGGAAATTTTGTAACTGGTAGTTACAACTGAACGAAACGGGGACCTTTAAAGGTTTTGAAAAAGGTTGGGTCCCGCGCACACATTTGAAATTTACCAAAATACCCTGCACACTTTGACAGATCAAGTGAATAACTAACAGTCCGAGAAAATGAACTAGCAGCTTGAGAAAATACTCAAGCTGTTAGTTAAAAGTTAGGCATCTTTTAATAAAACAGTGACTCCCCCTTAAATAAGCATATAAAGTTGATATTAATGAAGACAAGTTAATCCATGTTTACCATACCAATGTTTGATACTAGGAAAGTGAAACTTCCTACATCAAAAGGTTTTGTAAATAGATCAGCTAACTGATCATCAGTATGTATTTTGGTAACTTGTATTAACTTCTTCTCATTACAATCCCTTATAAAGTGAAATCTGATTTCTATATGCTTGGTTTTTGGGAATTTCACTGGGTTTTGCACAATGCTGATTGCACATGAATTGTCAATATAAATAGGAGTGGATAAGAAGTTCATACCATAGTCTCTCAATTGATTTTGAATCCACATTACCTGTGAGCAGCAACTTGCAGCTGCTACATATTCTGCTTCAGTGGAGGATGTGGAAATAGTTGTCTGCTTTTTGCATTGCCAAGAGACCAGTCTTGCTCCTAAATATTGACATCCACCAGTTGTGGATTTTCTGTCAATGTTGCATCCACCATAGTCACTGTCAGAGTAGGCTGTTAAGGTAAGAGGAGAGTCTTTAGGATACCAAGGCCTAAATGAGGTTGGCCTTTTAGGTATCTAAAGATTCTCTTAACAGCAACCAAATGAGAATCTTTTGGAGAGCATTGAAACCTAGCACACACACAGACAGCAAACATAATATCAGGTCTAGAAGATGTTAGATACATAAGTGATCCTATTAGAGATCTGTATAAATGAATGTCCACATCAGTGCCATCTTTGTCTGTATGGAGCTGCTTGTGAGGATCCATTGGAGTGCTTGCAACTTTGGAGTCTTGATACCCAAACTTTTCCAGTATGTCTTTAACATACTTTGATTGACTTATGAAGAGACCAGTGGGTTTCTGCTTGACCTGCAATCCTAGAAAGAAAGTGAGTTCTCCCATTGAACTCATTTGAAACTTTTTGTGCATTAAAGCTTCAAACTCTTTGCACAAACAATCATTTGTTGAACCAAAGATGATGTCATCAACATAGATCTGGACAAGCAGAATTTCAGTTTTGACGGATTTAGTGAAAAGTGTTTTGTCCAGAGTGCCTCTCTTGAACCCATTCTGTAGAAGGTATGATGACAGAGTGTCATACCATGCTCTGGGGGCTTGATGGAGACCATAAAGAGCCTTGTCTAACTTGTAGACTTTGTCTGGATACATGTATTCCTCAAAACCAGGAGGTTGACACACATAGACCTCTTCTTCAATTGTCCCATACAGAAAAGCAGACTTCACATCCATTTGATACACTTTAAAACCTTTGAAGCTTGCATAGGCCAAAAATAGTCTGATGGCTTCAATTCTTGCCACTGGCGCAAATACATCATCATAATCTATGCCTTCTTCTTGAGTGTACCCTTGAGCTACTAGCCGTGCTTTATTCTTGATGACTACCCCTCTCTCATCTTTCTTGTTTCTGAACACCCATCTTGTACCAATTGCTCTCTTTCCCTTAGGAAGATCAACCAGTGTCCATACATTCTGAATCTTGAACTGTAGAAGCTCTTCTTGCATTGCTTCAATCCAGGATGAATCTTTCAATGCTTCTGATGCCTTTTTAGGTTCCAGTTGAGACATGAAACATGCATGTTCAAAAGCAGCTAGACTGAATTCAGGAACTGCTTGTTCAGCAGCAGCAGATTCATTGTGAACCATTTTCCTTGTTTGTACAGGAGTACTTGGATCACCCAGTATTTGATTTAGAGGATGATACTTGTGAACTCTGAGGGTAGGCTCTCTTTCTGTCCTAAAAGAGGATCCAAGATTTGTATCATCTCCATCAGGATCAGTGAATGGTTCAGCTTCAGGAACAGCTTGACTTGAATCTGGGACTGGTTCCCTTTGGGGTGGAGCTGTGCTCTTAGGACTTGGGAGTTTCACTTCAGTGTCTGGATTTGTATCATGTTGAGCATTCAGGACCCCTGGAGGATCACAAGACAGAAGTGGTAAAGTGGTGTAATCATCCCAATTTGTTGAATCTGCAGCAGTTTGAAGCTTTGGGTCAACAGCTTGAGAATTTGTATTTGCAGCATGAGAATTTGTGTTGGCAGCTTCAATCGTGTATGCATCAGCTTCTGCAGTATACTCAACAAAGCTCAGAGAATTTGTTAGTGAATCTAAATCAAACAACCAATCAGGACCAGTGCCTTTGACATTTGCAGTATTTTCATTAAATTTAACATTGGCACTTTCTTCAATGGTTTTAGACACACTGTTATATACTCTATAGGCTTTGCTTTGATTTGAGTATCCTACAAAAAATCCTTCTTCAGCCTTACTTTCAAACTTCCCTAAGTGAGTCTTAGTATGAAGAATAGTACATGGACATCCAAAAGGCTTGAAGAAAGCTATCAGGGGACTTCTGTTGTGGAATAACTCATAGGGAGTTTTTATTGAGATTGAACAACTTGAACCCTATTCAGAACATAACAAGCTGTATTGACAGCTTCTGCCCAGAAAAGTCATTGGCAGTTTTGAATCAGCTAACATTGTTCTAGCAGCCTCAATTAATGTTCTGTTCTTTCTTTCAGCTACACCATTTTGCTGTGGTGTTCTTGGTGCACTATATTGTCTGGCAATACTTTTGGACTCACAGAAACTGTTTAGAATGTGATTTTTAAATTCAGTTCCATTGTCTGATCTTATCACCTTAACTTTTGAGTTGGATTGGTTTTCTATCTTAAGGATAAAAGACTTAACTAGCTCAGCAGTTTCATCTTTAGACCTAAGAAAGTAATCCCAAGTAAATCTGGTGAAATCATCAACAATAACTAAACAGTAAGCCCTTTTATTCAAACTCAAAACAGATGTTGGACCAAATAGATCCATATGAATCAGCTGAAGAGCAGATGAGATTGAATTTACTTCTTTGGCCTTATGAGAAGTTTTGTGTTGCTTGCCTTTAAGACATGCTACACAATGATTATCACATATGAACTCCTTTTGTGGTAAGCCTCTTACCAGATTCTTTTTGATTAAAACATTCATGGATTTGAAGTTCATGTGACACATCCTTCTATGCCAAAGAGCAGACTCGTTTGATGATGCTTTGGATATCAAACAGCTTAAAGTATTTGATTTGGATAAAAGATCTGTGTCCAAACAGTAGACATTGTCCTTTCTTGGTGTTCTCAGTAAAACAATTTTCAGGAATTTTGAAATCTTTTCAAAGGACAATGCACTCAGAATCTGTAAACAAAACAATGTTTTGTTTATCACAAATTTTAGAGACACTTAATAAATTATATTTAAGCTGTTCAACATACAAAACATCATTGAAAATCATGGTGCCTGCATTAACAGTACTTTTACCTGTAACCTTACCTCCTTTTGAGTTACCTCCAAATGCAACAAATCCTCCATCAAAGCCTTTGAAATTTGACAAGCACTCAGAATTGCCTGTCATGTGCCTAGAGCATCCACTGTCCAAATGCCATCTTGTTTTATGAGGAGACCTGTGGTTGCCCTGCACAAATAAAAGTTTAGTCAGTAGTGGAGTAAACCCAAACCAAATTGGTTTTTGGTTGGCCTTGTGCATTGACATAACTAAATACTGTTTTTGACTTCTTATATTTAGTGAGATTTACTGATGGAGTCTTTGGAGAGTATTTAGTGATTATATGAGGTATCCAGGTATTTTGATTATCTTTTCTTCCAACAGTCTCAGATGATTCACTAACAGTTCCAGATTGATGCTTAGCAGCTTGATCTGTGTTTTTAGTGCTTACAGCTTCAGTATTTGCACTAACAGCTTCAGAATTTGGCTTAGCAGTCTGATCTTTTGCATCAGCAGTTTGATCTGAAGATTTGTCCTTGACACACCATATTTGTTTAAAGCTTAATTTAGGCTTTGCCAAAACTTGTTTTTGGTGTGTGGACTGTTTTTTAATAACTTTTGAAAGCCTGTGATCAACTGTTTTCTTTGGAACTGGTGTAGCAGAAGGTTTGACCTTTGAATGTTTTGCCTGAGTAGGACTTGATTTTTTTTTTATTCACAGTCTGTTTTGCAAGAGCTGGTTTATATAAACAATCCTTGGCCAAGTGATTATTCCTGCCACAGTGAAAACATCTTTTGACTATTTGAATTGGAGAACCAGATTTATCTGACAATTTCTGGTTCTTGTTCCTCTGATTTCCCCTTACCTGCTGTTGTTTGGGAAACTTTTGAACACCATGCTTTTGGCATGTGCAGACAGGAACATTTTTACCCTTTTTATTATTCTTTGAAGAAGATGCAGTGTTACAGTTAGAATGTACAGAAACTTGTGGAGCAGCATTGCATACACTTATCTTCTCTTTACCTTTCTTACTGGGGGCTTGGATCTCTATGGGTGCACTCATTGTTTTGGGTTCCTTCTCAACTGCTGTGCACGCATACTCTCTATTTTGAATCTGATCTTCTTTAGATTCAGGGCTGGTATCAAGGATAGGATCTACAGTAGTCATAGACTTATCTAATGGTTCATTGACAAGTCTATCAACAACTTCACTCATTGGAAGAATGTATTTGTTGTTGTATGGGGGTGGAGTAGCCCTGTAGCCTATTCCTTCTTTGGGATTAACCTGAGATTTTACCCTATCTTTAAATTGGACTTCCATTAGGTGTTCCAGCTTTTGATTAGCCAATTTGAAGTTACCAAGATGTATATTGACAGATTCTAGTTTCTTTTGATTAGCCAATTTGCAAATGCTCTCATTATGGTCTCTGTACTTTTTAACCATATTTTTGCATGATTGAGAGCAGAGTTTAGAGTTTACCTCAGATGGTAGTTCAGTGGAGGAGACATTTGATGTTTCTGCCATTAGAGCTTGATTTTGAAACTCTTCCTCTGTCTGATCACTCCAGTCAAACACATTGTCTTCTTGAGAGACAAGTGCTGTTGATGATGATGTCTGATTGGGCTGTGGAGTCCTTGATGACTGTTGACCTTGAGATCTGCATTCTCTGGCAAAGTGACCAAGCTTATGACATTTATAGCACTCAACTTTTGACTTATCAAAAGCTGGTTTGCCTTCTGTTCTGGCTTGAAAGTTGGTCCTTCCAGTTCTTTTAAGAAACCTTTTGGCCCTCATGGTCAGCATTGCATGTTGCCACTTTAAATCCATCTCTTCAAGATCATCTGGATGAATTTGTTCTAAATCTTCAGCATTTAGAGCAAATAGTCCATCATTGGCGACAAAAGCCTCATAGTGAGCTTCTGCAGAGTTGACATCACCTCCTGAAAAGGAATCACTGCTATTAGATTTTTCAGAAGATAGAAGAGCAGTATTGTGATTATAAGAAAAGGATTTCTTATTAGTATCAATCTCAGTCTCAAACACTCTCAGACTGTTGTACAGATCATCCAATTCTATCTCATCAAGAGTGTCTTTTGTTCTCCATTGTGCAGCATAAACTGTCCATTCTTCTCCAAGAGATCTGAGAAACTTTCTGTTGACTTCATCTTGATCCAGACTGACTTTTGCACTTTCTAATTCACTTATCAGTTTGTTGAATCTGTCAAAAATTTGAATAAGGTTTTCATTCTTGCCACCAGAAAAGTTCTCATACTGCTGTTTCAAAAGATCCTTTTGATTTCTCTTGGTACTGGCATTACCAACAAATCTTTTCTCTAAAGCATTCCAAAGAGAATGAGCAGTATAAAACTTTTTGAACTGATGTTGATAAGAATTAGGAATGGCTATTTGTAAAAGTGTAAGAGCTTTCACTTCATTCATTCTAGCCTTTCTTTCAAGTTCAGTTTTTGGAGGAGTTTTGACTGGTTTTCCCTCATCATCAAGTTCTGGATCAACTACAGGAGGAACTTCAACAGTTTCCCATATGGCATAATCAATAAATTGAATATGCTGTTTAATCCTGAGTTTCCACATTTCAAACTCAGTGGGCTTGAGCATAGGCACTTTGAGTCCTTGCCCAGATCCACTGCTACTATTTTCAAATTCCATTGTAAAAGATTAAAAATTTAAAAGAAAAACTTTCGACTTTGAAAAACAAAGAACGACCTGTGGCTCTGATACCACTTGTCAGGATCTAAAAGTAATTAACCAAGACTAACTGATTTGAATTTATCAGAGTATAAATCAATAATCTTGCTTTGAATCAAAGTTTAATTAAGAAGTTTGCGGAATAACACTTAATTATTTTAACAAAAGCTTTCAGAACCAATAGTAGATAAACACAAGAAATAATCAAGACTGCTTGTATTGCTGATTTCAATGATTACAATCACCTCTAATCTGTTTGATTAGACGAAGAACACAAACTGTTCTTAGGGTTTTACAACCTTAGAGGCTTATGAAAACTTAAACAAAAAGCAATTACAAACTTGAATATGCAGAAAACTCTTTACAATAGAAAGACCTATTCTTGTATTTATATTGCTTCTTGATTTGTTTCCTTGAAGAACTATGACTTCTCTGATAGTAGATATGCTGGAATCTTCGTGTAGATATCTTTTCCTGAAAATCAGCACTTTCTGTTTATGAAACTGTTGAGCAGCTTGAATCACTTGACAGCTTGAACAGAGCAGCTTGAGTTGATTTACTCTGGCAGCTTGAACTTTTACACTGGCAGCTCGAGTTTCTTCAACTAACAGCATGAACTTTGTATTTACATGTAAACTCTACTAACAGTTTGAGAAGTCTAACTAACAGCTTGAACTTACTTAGACTATTTCCCAACAGAGATCATACCGACGAGAACGGTAACGGGATGGCGTGTATGCATCGATTATCGCAAACTCAACGATGTCACCCGTAAGTATCACTTTCCTTTGCCGTTCATGGATCAAACGTTAGAACAAATGGCCGGAAATCAATTCTATTGTTTTCTTGATGGATTTTCGGGATACTTTCAAGTTCCTATCAATCCTGATGACCAAGAGAAAACAACTTTCACTTGCCCATATGGAATGTATGCTTATCGCCGGATGCCTTTCGGGTTGTGCAACGCACCCGCCACTTTCCAAAGGTGTATGATGGCAATTTTTCATGATATGATCGAGAGCTTTATGGAAGTTTTCATGGACGATTTTTCGGTCTATGGAGACTCATTCGATTCATGCCTAGCAAATCTTGATCGCATGCTTGCTCGTTGTGAGGAAACAAACCTCGTTTTAAATTGGGAGAAGTGTCATTTTATGGTACAAGAGGGTATTGTCTTGGGACACAAGATCTCAAGTGTGGGAATTGAGGTAGATAGAGCCAAAATTGACACTATCTCGAAGCTCCCTCCCCCCACAAATGTGAAAGGCATTAGAAGTTTTCTCGGTCATGCGGGCTTTTACCATCGGTTTATCAAAGATTTTCAAAAATCACACGCCCGATGACCCAACTTCTCGAAAAAGACACCCCGTTTGTCTTTTCCAAAGAATGCCAAGAATCTTTCGAACTCCTCAAGGATAAGCTCACACACGCTCCTATCATGATAACTCCCGATTGGTCCCAACCTTTCGAGCTTATGTGTGATGCTAGTGATTTCGCCGTAGGGGCCGTTTTGGGCCAACGAGTCAACAATCACTTCCAACCGATTTATTACGCAAGTAAGACGTTAATGGATGCCCAAGAGAATTATACTACTACCGAGAAGGAACTTCTCGCCGTTGTCTTTGCGTTCGATAAATTTCGGTCTTATCTCGTTTTGTCCAAAACTGTTGTTTACACCGATCATTCAGCTCTTCGGTTCTTGTTTTCTAAACAAGATGCCAAACCCCGTCTTATCCGTTGGATTCTTCTTCTACAAGAATTCGACATCGAAATTAAGGATAAGAAAGGAGCCGAGAATCTCGCGGCCGATCACCTCTCCCGTCTTGAAAATCCAAAATCTTGAAGGGCTTCATGATTCATCCATCAATGACAAATTTCCGGATGAATCCCTGATGAAGCTAGTTGTTGATTCCTTGGTTTGCCGACATTGCCAATTATCTAGCTTGCGGTATATTGGTTAAAGGCATGTCGTTCCAACAAAAGCGAAAGCTTCTTTCCGATTGCAAGTATTATTTTTGGGAGGATCCTTTCCTTTTTCGAGTTGGATCGGATCAAGTGATCTGCCGTTGTGTGTTTGGCAAAGAGTGCCAAGAAATACTCCATCACTGTCACATTGGACCGACCAGTGGTCATTTGGGACCAAGTAACACCGCCAAAAAGGTGTTCGATTCTGGTTTTTATTGGCCTACCATTTATAAAGAATCATACTCCATGGTCCAAACTTGTGACCAATGTCAAAGATCCAAAAACATCTCCAAACGAGATGAAATGCCCCAAAATCCGATTCAAATTTGTGAGGTCTTTGATGTTTGGGGGATCGATTTCATGGGGTCATTCCCCCCTTCTCGTGGCAACAAGTACATTCTCGTGGCGGTTGACTATGTTTCCAAATGGGCCGAGGCTCAAGCTTTGCCTTCAAACGATGCCCGAGTTGTACTAAAATTCTTGAAAAAGCTCTTCTCCCGGTTTGGTGCTCCTAAGGCCTTGATTAGTGATCGTAGGACACACTTTTGTAACTCCTAAATGGAAAGGGCCTTAGCTCGATATGGTGTGAAACATCGCACCGGCACTTCATATCACCCACAATCAAGTAGGCAAGTCGAGGTCACGAACCGTGGATTGAAGAGAATATTGGAGAAAACGGTTGGAAACAATCGTAAGGAGTGGTCCGATAAGTTGGATGACGCACTTTGGGCGTTTAGAACAGCTTTTAAAACTCCTATCGGCACCACTCCATTTCGTTTTGGTATATGGGAAATGTGTCATATTCCTGTCGAGATTGAGCATAAGGCGTTTTGGGCCTTAAAAGAATGCAATCTTGATCTTTCCTTATCCGGTGAGCTACGAAAGGCTCAATTGCTTGAATTGGATGAATTACGACTCCAAGCTTATGAAAATTCAAGCATTTATAAGGAAAAGACCAAGAATTTTCACGATGCTCATCTCAAGAATCGTTCCGACATCCGTGAGGGGGACCGGGTTTTGCTCTTCAATTCTAGATTGAAACTTTTTCCCGGAAAGTTGAGATCTCGTTGGTCCGGCCCTTACACCGTCCATAAAGTATTTCCGTATGGCACATTCGTATTGCTTGATCCAAACGGCAATGAAACATTCAAAGTGAATGGCCAACGGTTGAAAAAATACTTTGAAAACTCGGAAGCTATTGGTGAGGATGTCGAAGCCCTCACATTGTTGCGTATCGAAAATTAAAATGGAGTTCCGAGTCAAGCTTAAGACTCGAAGTTAAATAAGCATGTCATATGATTATCGTCATTGTTTTTTTTCGTTTCTGCTTTTCCGTGTTTTAAAGGTCGAAAAAGTTCGGGGTTGTTGGTTTGGTTCATCTTGTTTTATTTTTCTGGGTTTAATAATGCAGTTCTAGACTGAACTCGCCGAGTTCATAACCTACTTGTCGAGTTCTTTGCTTGATATTCATTCTGGAATTCGGTGAACTCGCCGAGTTCTACATATATACTCCCCGAGTTCAAGTTAAAATAATCATTCTGAAATCTGAGTGAACTCGCCGAGTTCGACAAATACTCACCGAGTATGTGACTCTGTGCAGACTCTTCTTCGATGCTCTGAAAAAATAATTAATTAAAATTATTGTTTGGTCAAATAGAGCATCACGAGGCCTGCTGTCTGACACCCGCACCGGAACTCGCAGAGTTCTCTAGGCTTACTCGCCGAGTTCGCGGCCGATTTAACCCTATTTCCAGTTTCTTTTTCTTCATTTTTTGCAAACCCTTTTCTCCTCCTCTCTTCTCTTGCGCCGACAGCCCCAATCCCACCACCATATTTCTCCGTTTTTGGCTAGTTTCTCCCCAAATCTTCGTAGTTTTGTTTCCCTTTTGTCAAATACAAGTGTGGGGATCATTTTCGGGAGTTTTTGGGTCATCTCCACCATAATCCGCCGCCGTCTACCGCCACCGCTTCGCCGGAATTCCGCCGGATTTTCTACAAATTCTACTCTTCCTCCATCTCATATCTATATCTTGGTACATTCCTTGTTCCTTGGTTACAAAATTTCGAGAATCTCTCATGCAACTCTTCATTATTTTTATTTTTATTTTTCTTTTTAGTTTTTTTTTTTTTTGAATGTTCATGATAATATATGAAATTATTGTGTTGTGTTGTGCTTTTTTTTAAATTTTCATTCTAGTTGTGTAGGTCCCGAGAGTTTCCCAAAGTATATAGCTTTAAGCTGTAGAGGGGGGGTGAATACAGCTATTTAAAAAACTACACACTATTTTCTCAATGTTTGTATGTATTATCAACAAATTGTTAATTACAAACAAGCTTGAATGCGGAAAGGTTCAAGCTGAGATGACAGATACAACAGTATGATCACTAGTCTAAAACGAACTCAAACTAGCTTACAATGAATACACTCACTAAGAAGCACTCATTGTGTTTACAAGACTCAGAGAGACAGCTTATGTATAATCAGCTTAGACACAGAGAAACTGTATTACACAAGTAGGCTTCCATGCATGAAAAACACACTTGCACGTTCACTCTTGGTTTCAGCACTTAGCTTTTCTTGGCTTAATCTTTCTGACCTTAGAAGCTTCCTTTTATAATCACTCAGAGGATATAAGAGAGACTTCTTCATTGGACTGAAGGAAAAAGGAAAAGTCTTCTTTGAAAAGACAACATAACTTTTCTGCACTTTTCTGAAAAGCAGACTTGTCTTCACAGGTGCAGAACTTTTGTCTTTTCACTTTGTCTACTGTTGCATTGCCTTTAACCAAATAAGGAATGTCAACTTTGCGTCTTTCTTCCTTGTAAAGGCCTATTTTGATATAAGAAAAGGTCTGTCACCCTTTTTCAAATAACCTTTTTTCTTCATGTAACAGAACAGCTTGGGCAGGCTGAGCAGTTCTGATTTCCACTTTGTCTTCAACTTTGTAAACTGATCTTGTAGCCAAAAACAATACATGAGGACTTGGAAACACATTCCATAAAGTGTTTAGCCTGTTCACAAAGAACAGGTTCTGTTCACAAAGAACAGAACACTTGTAAGATGCCCAAGCTGCTCACCAGTGTAGAGCAGCGTAGACAGTTTATGTCCAGCTTGTTCAGCAGACAGAACAGCTTGGACAAACTGTCTTAGTTGCAACGCATGCAACATATAGAACAGCTTTGGACTGATATTTCAAATCACTTTTTAGGTATTATTAAGGCATAAACAGGCCTTAACTTTTACCCAACAAGTGCATCAACAGGTTTGATTAATAATCTCCCCCTCAGATGCAGAACAGGTTTGACAGAGGCCTTTTTGTGCCTAACAATCTCCCCCTATTTGCAATAACCAGTCTAAGCTGGTCTTGTCAAAAATCACTATATATTCTTACAATACATTTGTTGAAATAGACTTACAACATAAAGTAAAAGATCAGTTTATATATACACTGATTTTTTATTACATTAGAACAACATATGTTCTTACAAAAGTACAACTAATGTACTGATGTATATTACAACTAATGTAAAAATACATTACAACATATGTAAAATAGAGTACAACTAATGTACATTCGACTGTTTTTGTTAGGAGCAGAAAATGGTAAGCCTGTCCAACTGATGGACAGCTTCCATTCTTCACCTGCCCATATAGCAGATGGACTTCATCACACTGGAGGGGCACCTTCAAACATCTTTTCAAGTTGCTCTCTGGTATCCTCAAGCTCTTGAATTTCACTTCTTATAAACATGAACTTGGGATCCTCAAGTTCTCCTCTCTTAAAGAAGCCTCTGAGCTGATCCCAGACAGCTGCTCTCCACTTACTAGATTGCCTGAATGAAACTGCAAGTCTGAAGGCCACAAGTTGTCTTAGATCAACTTTGTATAGATCTGAAGCTCTTTGAAAGCATTTCTTCTGAGTTAAGGGATCTACAAGAAATGCCCCCAGCTCAGGCTCTTCAATGATCTTGCCATCTTCAAACTCAATTCCACTAGGCAGGCTGTGATCAACTCCTTTCATTTCAATGGCATAATCGCCTTGTTCAATCAGTGTAAGGAGTAGTTCCATTTCAGTGTCCTTCCTTGTCCTCCTGGCCTTAATTTTTGGATGTGTCACCAAGACACCTTCACTTGCTTCTTTGGAAATCAGGCCAAGGTTCTTTACTCTCTCCATCAGTTTCTTGACATATGCCCTGATTGTCTTAGTTGATTCTGACTTTGACTCACTCAGGGCAACTGCCAATTCAATCCATTCTCTGTACCCCATCTGTGCTATGTCAGTGTAGTCATATGTTTCCAATTCAGGGCCTGCTGCACCCATCCTTGTTATTTTCAACTTCCATTGACTGCCTTTTCTTGATATAGGGACAGCTTTGACAATTGCTTCCTTGGCAAGCCTTCTTTCAGCAACATCTTGAAATTTTTTCTTTGCCAGGTTGTCAAAATGGTACTGAACTCTTGCATGAGGCACTGTAGGCTTGGTCACTGAGACCAGAGTACCTTTTTCTTTCTCTGCTTCCTTCTCCCCTGCTGATCCCTTAGCAGCTTCCAATATTTTCTTTTGCACTTCCAGAGTAGACATTTTAACTTTCTTTGCTTCTTGAAGTGCAAATGATTTGGCAGCTTTGGCAGATTCTTCTTCTTTTATAAGAATTTCCAGGGCTTGAAGCTGTTCTTCTCTAAACTCAAAATACTTGTGCATAGGAAGACCCATTTCTTTGGCCCTGGCTTTGTGAAATTGGATTTCTGCTTGTTTCTGCTGTATGGGATCATCTTCTGCTATTTCTTTTCCTTTAGCTGCTGTAGTGGTAGCAGCTTCAGGACTTTCTTTCTCTTCTTCTTTTTCCTCTAGGATCAGATGCCTCCTTCGGCTGCTTGGTCTGCCCTCAGGAATGGATTCCTCCCCCTTAGACTGAGCAGGAATTGGAGATTCAACCTGAGTAGACTGAGCAGCATGAGAAGCACCCTCTACTGTACCTGTTGCAGAGATTCCTGCAGGATGACCAGTTTGTGCTGCAGGCACTGGTTTCTCCTTAGGAGTGGAAGTTTTCTCCCCCTTAGAGGCAGACGACTTCTCCCCCTTTGAAGGAGATGTACCAGCACCTTCAACACCCGGTCTGCCTGAAGACACAAAGTCAGCAGGCTTGCCAGCAGTTTTGGCAGCAGGCCTGGGGCCAACAAGGCTAGTCACTAAGAAAGCCAAATTGTCCTTGACCTCTACAAGTTGGGAAAGACAGGTTTGAAGAGAAGAGGATTATGTATCAGCAAGGGAGGTCAGCTTAACAATGTTTTCCCTATCAGACTCTGTGAACAGCAACCTTTGAAGTTGTGCAAGATGTAATTCGAGAGAATCTTGTACATCAGCAAGGTTGGATGACATAGAATTAGATAGAGAGCCAATTAGTGTTGTCAAGCTGGCCAGAGTGGCAGGAAGAGTAGAATTGCAAGAAGTGAGAAGAGATGACAGCTGTTGGGAAATAGCTGTCATTGAGGACACGGAGTCCTATTGTAGTGAAAGAATGGAGGAAAGGGAGTTGGACACAGTTTGCAGCTGTGCAGTGAGTGCTATCAGCTGTGAATAATGATCTGTTTGTGGAGTAACAGGGAAAGATTCTTTGAACGAATCAAAGAACCCCTTAAGCTGTTCAGACACAGAGTCTGAAATAAGAGAGGGTAGAGAGGTCATGGTAGTTTCCAAAGAACCAACTTTGTTGGTCAGCAGAAAAAGCTGATCCTTCAAAGGCAGGTCTTTGGGAGATGGAGGTGTATGGGTGGACTGTTTAGATTGAGTGGATGGAGAGGATGATGATGAGGCTGGTGTATGAGGGTGTGATGGAGAGGGAAGATGAACATTGGATAGAAGTTCCATAGCCTGGGCAAAAGTAATATGGCCCAACTTGGAAGGGTCAAAAGGTCCTTCAGCAGCGGCTGTAGCTGCATCACCAGGATAAGGGGTTGGTGTTGGGGGCCTTTCAGATGTTGCTTGTGCTGCAACATCCTCATGAAGACCAGTGGTGGTTCCCTCTACAGTGCCTTGGTTTAAAAGCACCTCATCATTGGGAGATGGGATATGCATTTCAACATCAGCAGTGGTGAAACCTACTGATGGAGTTTGCATGGAGGGAGCAGCCTCACCAGAGGGATGATATGATCCCTGAGGTTCATCAGCTTGGGTGGATGGTCCCTCAGCAGCTGTTTGGTGTAGAACAGCTGTATCATGGGGAGCAGAAGTTTGAGGCTGAGCTGCTGATTGGTTTATACCAGCAGCGTGGGCACCTCGTGCACACTCAGGGTGTGAGGAGATTTGAGTGGTGGACAGTGTGGACGCAGTATGGAGTGGAGAGGACTCCTGTCTTTCAATATCCTCAGCCTGTTGGGAGGCTGGGATAGTTGATGTGGGTATCTTCGTTTGTACAACTGGTTCCTGTTGGGAGGAACCAGAGGGTCTAGGCTGACTCTGGGTAGACTCAGAGTGGAGTGAAGCATGCTCCAATGTGGCTGAACCTTCTCCCAATATAGGAGAGGCAGCAGGGGTTGCTTCTTTTACAACTGAACCCTGTTGAGAGGGAACAGAGGAGGTGGTTGTTTTGGCTGATTTCTTTTTGGAGATTGATTTTCGTTGATAGAGAATGGATGAAGTAGGTGATTGGGGAGAGGAGATGAGAGGTTCAGACTGGACAGGTTTTGAGACTGGGTTAGAAACAGGTGGGTTAGCATGTTCCATAGTCTCAGGTGCCACTGAGGCACCAGCCACATAGGCTTGAGGTTCAAAAAATGAACCAGGGTGAAGAGTCTGCTCCCCCTCAGCCACAGAGGCTAAAGGTTCAGACTCAGTATGAGCTGTTTTGGCCTTCTTTTTCACAGGCCCAGCTTCCGAAGTTGCCAGGGTCCTCTTAACAAGTTTGGACCTGGCTTTGGATATTCTTGTGGGAGCAGCAGCTTCTGGATCCACCCTCACAGCAGAGGGTCCTTCCACCAAACCTAACAACCTCCTCATTGGTGTGGATAGAGGAGGCTCATTTGGGAGTACAGGAGTATAGAAAACTCTATTCCCTATGACAGGGAATACAGCAGACTTAAGTTAAGGCTGAGAGTTGTATAGATGCTCACCACAAACATGTCTGAAAATGAGGCTCAGAAACCTGGGATAACGGACAGCAGCTGGTCTTGGCTCTTGCTGCCCCAGGTTCCTCAAGTTCAGAAAGATCCACTTAGCCATATCAATGGTAGTCCCATCCACTAGCTGTAGGACTATTGGAACTTCATCTCTGCTCAGTTGGTCAAATGAACCAACTTTGCTGCTGAAGCTCATCATCACAGAAGCAAACAGAAAGCTGTAGGTAGGAGACAAATCCTTCCTGTACAACGTTGCTCCAATTTTGGGTTCTGCTACACCACAGAAGCGTAGCAGATTTCCCATTTGCTCGTTTTCAGGCTGGGGCATATCATATGACTCAGCAACAGGCAGATGAAGAACCTCCCTCAGAAGATCAGTAGTAATCTCAATGGTCTGAGTCCCATTGAGTATAGTCCCCTCGATGACTTTGGTGTTGGGGTTGTAGGCACAGGTGTACCAGAACTCGTACACCATCTCCTGGTACAGGACACCAGGAGTTGCAGTCATAGCATAGTTCAACGGATGAACTTGCAGAAACTCCACCATTTGATCGTAACCTTTCCCCACATAGTTTTTGGGGATAGTAAGGTTTGCAATGTAGTTTGTGGGTTTGATGGTCAGCATTGTGGTGACTGATGAGTGTTTGACAACATCATCACCAACAAACACTGGAAGAAAGGGATTAGGTCTGTGAGCCATTTGGGAAGTTTTGAGGTGTGTAGAAGCAAAAGACACTTAGTCGATTTTTAGGGTTCTTGAGGATTTCTGGAAATGATGAGGAAGACGAAGATGAAACAGTAGTTGGGTATTTATAGGATTTGAATGTGAGTATGTATGAGAGAGAAAATTTTGGGCGGTTCGATTTGAAAAAGTCGTTAACGGAAAACGGAACGGTTGTCCATGTCAGACCGTTTGTCAGACCACTTGAGTCCTTTTTAATCACTAACACACGTAACCCACATTATCCGCAGTAATTAAGTTAAATAAAACATTATTAAGTAACTTAAGTTTGAAGAAAGGTAATTAAAATTGTTGGTCTAAGCTGTTGGTCAAACCTGTGATAAGTAAGGTCATCACAAGCTGTTTAATCTTCAAGCTGTTCATTTTTCAAACTGTGCCTCCAGCCTGCTCTCTTTTGTAAGAGCAGGTTATGTTCAATAGTTGAACAGATTACAAGACAATGGCTTGTAAGACAGTGTGAAGGAGTGAACAAGTTGAAGATTGGACCATCAGAGCAGGCTGGACGAGTAAGCTGTTCAAGTTTTTCAGACAAATGACTAAGTACAGAACATGTATAACCTGTTCTGAGAAACTTGAGCAGTGTGAAACACACAAATTCTTAGACCTTTGAGAAACACTTAGTCACTCTTGTTTAACATGCCCAGCTTGCTGACAAGGTAATTAAACCTTGTTTCATCCAGAGGTTTGGTGAAAATGTCTGCAAGCTGTTCATTTGTGGAAATAAAACTTACCTCCACATTACCTTTCTGAATGTGATCCCTGATGAAGTGATGTCTGACTTCAATATGCTTTGTTCTAGAATGAAATACTGGATTGTTGGAAATGGCTATGGCACTTGTGTTATCACACAGAATAGGAATTTTCCTATACACAAGACCATAATCTTCAAGCTGATGCTGCATCCACAGAATCTGTCCACAACAGCTTCCAGCAGCAATGTACTCAGCTTCAGCAGTAGAAGTAGACACAGAGTTCTGCTTCTTGCTACACCAACTTATCAACTTACCACCAAGGAGTTGACATCCACCTGTTGTGCTTTTCCTGTCTAGCCTGCAGCCTGCAAAATCCGAATCTGAATAACCTGTTAGTTCAAGGCTGGAGTCTTTGGGATACCAAAGACCCAAACCTGGTGTACCCTTCAGGTATCTGAAGATTCTTTTAACAGCAGCTAGATGAGATTCCTTTGGATCAGCTTGGAACCTAGCACACAGACAGGTAGCAAACATAATATCAGGTCTACTAGCAATTAAGTATAGCAAGCTCCCAATCATGCCTCTGTAAGCTGTTATTGAAACAGCTTTGCCACTGGCTACAGCATCCAATTTTACATTGGTTGCCATTGGGGTTTTAATAGGAGAACTTTGATCAAATTTGAACTTTTTTAATAGATCTAAAGTGTACTTTCTTTGATTTATAAAAATTCCAGTTGAGGTTTATTTGACCTGTAATCCTAAAAAGAAAGTAAGTTCTCCCATCATACTCATTTCATACTTGGATTTCATGAGTAATGAAAAATTCTTGCACAACTGCTCATTAGTAGAACCAAATATTATATCATCCACATAAATTTGAACAAGCATAATGTCAGATTTCACTTTCTTTATGAACAGTGTAGTATCCACTTTACCTCTGGAATACCCATTGCTCATAAGGAACTCAGTAAGAGTGTCATACCAGGCTCTAGGGGCTTGTTTGAGACCATAGAGAGCTTTGTCCAACTTATAGACAAAACCTGGATGTTGTTCATTTTCAAAACCTGGAGGCTGCTTGACATAAACTTCTTCTTGCAGCTTCCCATTCAAAAATGCACTCTTCACATCCATTTGAAATACCTTGATGCTCTTATGAGCAGCGTAGGCTAGATACAAACGAATTGCTTCTAGCTTGGCCACAAGAGCAAATGTTTCATCATAATTTATTCCTTCCTCCTGTCTGTAGCCCTGAGCAACCAGTCTTGCCTTATTTCTAATGACATGACCTTGCTCATCCATCTTATTTCTAAAAACCCATTTAGTGCCAATTATGGTTTTACCTTTAGGAGCAGGGACCAGCTTCCATACATTGTTTCTCTCAAACTGATTGAGCTCTTCTTGCATGGCAGTGATCCAATTGGCATCTTTTAGTGCTTCATCAACCTTCTTTGGCTCCATTAGTGAAACAAAGTTAGAGAACATACAGAAGTTCCCTAAGGTGTCCCATCGTGTTTGTATCCCTTTGTTGATGTCACCAATTATTTGATCATTTGGGTGACACCTGATCCACTTGGGATCGTTTTTCAATGATGATTCACCTGAGTTGTTAACATCTTCAGCAGGTCCTGTTGAACAGTTCTCAAGATTTTCAGACACACTGTTGTCTTGAGCCTGTTCACTTGTTGAACATGTCTGACCACTGTTGAACATATCAGCAGAAGAACTAGGAAAATCAGCATTGATAGGTTCAGGACATGCAGTTGTAATTAAGTCAGTACATTTATTCACACAGGATGTATTGACATAATCATCATCATGCCCATCATGATTAACAGGTTCCACACTGGGTGTAGTGGAAGCTTTTGAGTCCTCTTCATTGTTTGAATGCATCAGATCATCAAAGTTGTGTTCTCCTGAAACTGATTCAGGAACAGCTTTGGTGGAAGCATTCTTGGACTCTTCAAAGGTGACATTTATAGATTCATCTATCACCTTTCTTTTGTTGTTGTATACGCTGTAGGCTTTGGAGATAGCAGAGTAGCCAACAAACACACCTTCATCAGCTTTAGGTTCAAACTTTGTCAGTTGGTCCCTCTGATTCAGAATGAAGCAGGGACACCCAAACACATGGAAGTAACTGACATTTGGCTTCCTCCCTTTGAGCAGCTCATAAGGAGTCTTGTTCAACCTTTTCACCACTAAGGATCTGTTTTGGGTGAAGCAGGCAGTGTTGACAGCTTCAGCCCAGAATGATGAAGGTAAACCTGATGCACACATCATGGTTCTAGCAGCTTCAATGAGAGTTCTGTTTCTCCTTTCAGCAACTCCATTTTGTTGTGGAGTTCTTACAGCTGAAAAGTTTTGAGTGATTCCTTTCTCTTCACAGAAGTCTTCAAGAGTACTGTTTCTGAATTCAGTACCATGATCACTTCTAAGCTGCTTCACTTGGGCAGAGTTCAGCATCTCCATCTTTTTCACAAATCCAATAATTTCTCTAGCAGCCTCTCCTTTGCTCTTCAGAAAGATCACCCATGTGTACCTGGAGAACTCATCAACCATTACTAGAGTGTATCTTCTTCCTCCTAGACTTGGGACATTTACAGGTCCAAACAAGTCCATGTGGATTAAGAAGAGTGGAGTATCAATAGAGAAATTATGTTTGGATTTAAAAGATGTTTTCCTCTGCTTGCCTTTCTCACAAGCTGTGCAGAGTTTATCTTTAACAAAGGTTATAGAAGGCAAACCTGTCACCAACTCTTTCTTACAGAGTTTATTGATGTTCTTGAAGTTCAGATGTGACAGCCTTTTGTGCCATAACCAGTTTAAGTCTGCATTTGTTCTTGTGAGAAAGCAGGTTTCAGTTGTGGGATCAGCAGATTGCATGTCCACAACATATACACCTTTCTTTCGTTGAGCACACAACACAACTTTGCCTTGGGGATCCAATATGTAACCCAGGTGCTCATCAAAGTTAACCTTGTAGCCAGCATCACACAGTTGGCTTATGCTAACAAGGTTATGTTTTAGCCCAACCACATAGGCTACTCTTTTGAACACTGCAGCACCAGCTTTAAGAGTTCCATATCCCTCAGTGGATCCCTGTACATTGTCACCAAATGTGACTTTTGGCCCTTTTTCAGGCCTGAGATCACTCAGCAATTCTTTACAACCTGTCATGTGCCCTGAGCAGCCACTGTCCAAGTACCAAACCTGGGAAGGTTGTTTTTCCTGCAGAGTGATAAGAGAAGTATTAGTCATTTTTAGGGGAACTCATCACAGAGATGAGTTCTCCTACTTCATCAACATTTGTTGATGGACTTATAGTATCCACACTAATATTCCCAATTTGAATGGTGTCAGCTTGGATACCATTTTTATTGACTGAGATGTTTCTAACACTGCTTGTAACAGCTGTGAGAGAACCATCAGAGTCAACAGGCCTCATGTCCTCAGATTCAGGACAGTCCTTGGCCAGATGTGTCTTCTTCCCACATTTATAACATTTTCTCTTTTTAGATTTTTGGAAGAGGAACTTTCAGAAACACATTCTGAGTTATTTTTGTTGATTCTTTTAGCAGGTTTAGCAACTTTATTACTATTTGATGAATCAACAGCTTGAGTGGAGGGTTCAAAAATCACAGCTTTGTTTGTCTCTTCTTTCCTCTTTTTAGGAGGACAAATGTCAAAGACAGGAAGCTTAATTGGCTTTTGAACTTCCACAGGTTTGGGGAACTTATTTCCATGTTTCTCAGGTTGAGCAATGGCTTTGCCTTTGTCCCTACTGAGACGTGATTTATGCTGCCTATCAACATAATCATTGTTTCTGGTTTTGAAAAACTTATTTTCATGTAAAACCAGTTTACCACTATGATTAGTAAACTTATTAGAAATCACAGCAGGTTTGCTTTCAACATGAGACTTACCCTTGTTGAAAGCAGGCTGCTTAACTTTTGAAAACTTGTTTTCAAAATGTTTAGCATCAAAAGGATTATTATGCCTTTTACCATCAGCTTTGGACCCAGAACCTGTTTTGTCAACAGGTTTAGTATCCACAGCTGTAGTTTGGACATGTTTTCCTTTCTTTTGATTGTGTGAATCAGCAGAACACTTAGCAGGCTGGATTGATGGAGAACATATTCCAACACCAGCTTTTGAGCTAAGTTCACACGAGCTGTCAGTATTTTGAGGCCTGACAAACCTGTTTGTTGAGATTAGTTTACCATTCACTTTTTGAACAAAAGTGTTTGGAAGCTCACCAAGAGTGGATAAATCTTCTTTCAGATTATTAATCTCAACAATGGAAGCTGCTGTATCAAGATCCCCTCCAAGATAGGCTTGAATTTGTGAAGGGATCTGTTGACTTATACAATGGCTGACTTTTTGTGCAGATTGGCACCAAGAGTCAACTATCTTTTGAAGCTTAGCATGCTTTATATCTGTTTCTCTCTTTTCTTCCAGTAAAATAGAGTTGATGTGTTTTAATTCATCAAGCTCGGTTTCCAACTTATGGAAACTGTCCAGTTTACTGGAGTTTGTTTTAAGATCAGTTTTAAGCTTGGAGATTTCAGATAATAAAGCATCATGCTACTCAACAGCAGCTTTCAAATCAACTAGCATATATTCAAACATTTTAATCTTTTCTTCAGAACTGTAAGCCATAAAGTTTTGTACCTTATACATCATTGTAGGATTCCAGTTCTCTAAGCTGCTGAAAGCTTCAGCTTCAGCCAGATCCTGTTTGAAACTGCTTGTTGATGGGACATCAGTGTTGGCCATCAGACATTGATTGTCTTCTTCATCAGATGATGAATCAGATTCCTCCCAGTCACAAGTCTCTGCCATGAGTCCCTTTTGGCGGTTGGAACCCACTGAGTTTTCCAACTTTCTCAGCTTAGCCATGGCCATAAGGTACTTAACCCTATAACCATCATCCTTGTTTGTCTTGTATGGTTTGGATGACTGACTAACAGCTTTTGACACACAGTCAGCAGCTATATGGCCAGTTTTGCCACATTTGAAGCACTCAGCCTTGGATTTATCAAATGCCTTCTTTTTGCCAGCACCTGAACTTCCTTGTAGCATGTTTCTTCCAAACCTTTTCTTGTTGAACCTTTTGACAAGCATAGCTATCATTTGCTCATCATCCTGTTCAGCAAGATCTGCATTATCTTCCTCATCTGACACTTCCTCCTTATCATCATCCTGTTGATCAGGTTGAGTGAACACATCACTCACCTGACTCACAGGCTGTCTCACATTAGCCACAAAAGCTGCACCTCTTTTAGACATCTCCAAGGCCTTTCTCTTCTGTTGCCTTGACTGTTCATCATTTAGTAAAGATCCATACAAGTTGACAAGATCCATACTTCTGATTGTACCTGAATTTCTTAAAATTGTTGAAAAGTAATTCCATTCTTCAGGGAGGATGTCCAAAAACTTGTTCACCAGAGTAAGGCTGTCATTAGTGATCTCAACAGCTTTGAGATCATTCACAAGAGCAGTAAACCTGGTGTAGGTTTCTGTGAGAGTCTCCTTTGGTTTTGCAAAGAAGAGTTCATACTGTCTAACAAGATTGTTAATCCTGTTATCCAGTGTGATTGTGGGTCCATCATAGACGGTACACAAAGTATCCCACATCTCCTTGGCAGTCTTCATCTTCTCAACCTGTTTGAACACATCATCAGGTAAAGAGATGACCAGATTGTTTCTGGCCTTTGCATCAAGAGCCACCAATCTTTTGTCTTCATCAGACCGTTGAGCTTTTGCTTTCTCAAATGTTCTGATCTCAGGAGCTGCTCCTTCAACAGCAGGAGTTATTGTTGTGATAGAGGTTGGCACATAGGGACCCTCCATTACAATTTCTGGTAGTTGTACATCCAGATTCTCTAGATAGAGCATCATTCTGCACTTCCAACCAGAAAAGTTCTGATAATTGAACTTTGGAGGTTTGCCCATTGAGCCATTGTCATAGTATGAGGAATTTGCAGCACTGTTGTCCATGGAAACTTGGGAGAATGAGAGATCTAGAATGACACACACTCTAAACTGCTCTGATACCAGTTGTAGGTCCCGAGAGTTTCCCAAAGTATATAGCTTTAAGCTGTAGAGGGGGGTGAATACAGCTATTTAAAAACTACACACTATTTTCTCAATGTTTGTATGTATTATCAACAAAATGTTAATTACAAACAAGCTTGAATGCAGAAAGGTTCAAGCTGAGATGACAGATACAACAGTATGATCACTAGTCTAAAACAAACTCAAACTAGCTTACAATGAATACACTCACTAAGAAGCACTCACTGTGTTTACAAGACTCAGAGAGACAGCTTATGTATAATCAGCTTAGACACAAAGAAACTGTATTACACAAGCAGGCTTGCATGCATGAAAAACACACTTGCACGTTCACTCTTGGTTTCAGCACTTAGCTTTTCTTGGCTTATTCTTTCTGACCTTAGAAGCTTCCTTTTATACTCACTCAGAGGATCTAAGAGAAACTTCTTCATTGGACGGAATGAAAAAGGAGAAGTCTTGTTTGAAAAGACCACATAACTTTTCTGCACATTTATGAAAAGCAGACTTGTCTTCACATGTGCAGAACTTTTGTCTTTTCACTTTGTCTACTGTTGCATTGCCTTTAACCAAATAAGGAATGTCAACTTTGCGTCTTTCTTCCTTGTAAAAGGCCTATATTGATATAAGAAAAAGGTTTGTCACCCTTTTTCAAATATCCTTTTGTCTTCATGTGACAGAACAGCGTGGGCAGGCTGAGCAGTTCTGTTTTCCACTTTGTCTTCGACTTTGTAAACTGATCTTGTAGCCAAAAACAATACATGAGGACTTGGAAACATATTCTATAAAGTGTTTAGCCTGTTCACAAAGAACAGGTTCTGTTCACAAAGAACAGAACACTTGAAAACTGCCCAAGCTGCTCACCAGTGTAGAGCAGCGTAGACAGTTTATGTCCAGCCTGTTCAGCAGACTGAACAGCTTGGGCAAACTTTCTTTGTTGCAACACATGCAACATATAGAACAGCTTTGGACTGATATTGCAAATCATTTTCAGGTTTCAATAAGGCATATAACAGGATTTAAATTCAACCTTCAAATGCATCAACAGGTTTGATTAAGAATTTGCCCCTCAGATGCAGAACAGGTTTGACTGAGACCTTTTTGTGCCTAACACTAAGCCTCTATTTATAGTGTTTAGGCTTGTCATGTCATGCTAATAGGGCTGCCATGTCATGGTTAATAGGGCAGTTGTATGTGGCATGTGGGAAAGGAGCCTACTAAGCTACGTTTGTGTTTGCTTGTATTGTTCCTTGGCTAGCCTTCATTCTCCTTTGTTCTTGTGTTGCCTTTTCAACTTTGCTTATTGCTAAATTTTGCACACAATGAATGGAGTTTATTTTAAGTATTTGTAAGGAAGTTAAGGTTGTTACAATTGAACTTCTATTTCTTGTTTTTTTCACCTCTATAATTAATATCTAGCAATCTCCCCCTTAGAGATGAAAAACAACGATACAGACACAAGACGAAAAAAACAAGGACTTTACAATTATGAAAATTACAAATAAAAAAAAACGAGACATCTAAAAATCTTAAGTCTTCAGAATTGTAATCTTCAATGATCTTTAGTCTTTTATCCTTACTGAGCTTTATCTGTATCTCTCTGATCTTCATATATCATCTTCTTTGATCTTCTATTCTCTGTTAAAGACACTCTCCGCCTTGAATCATGAACTTTATTAAATTCTTTCCTTTGATTTTTGAAAACCAAACAAATCTACTCTGAACCACTGCATGAAAAATATTTACAATCTTCGATCTTCTTTATGTAATCTTTTTAGTATTCTTTGATCAGATTCCATTTGTTCTTCTATGGTCTACTCTTTAATTCCTTCAACTGAGTGAATAAAGTAGTTGTCTTGAATCTTGTATCTAGGCTCTGATACCAATTGTTAAACAATGATCTAGGTGAATCAAGTACATTTAGATTGAATCTTGCATTTGTTTAATGATTTTTCTCAACTACACTTTGAATTACACATAAATGAATTGACATCAATACAAAAAACTTTTCAAAGACTCAGGAAAATTCCTTTGTACTAAATTCCTAACTTTTACCTATTTGCACAATTAGTCCTTAAAATTCTATTTCTTTTGTTTTCACCTCTATAATTAATACCAAACAAGATGCAGTTTTTCTGCATATTAATATCCAACACTGAAATTTTGATAATTTCTTGTGATTTTTTATATTTCTTAATGAAATGGGATGTAATATTACCCATTTGTTTTCTGATTTTTGGTTTATACAGCTCAATCAACTGTCATGGTATGAGAGACCTCCAATTTTTCTCATATTCCATGGCTGTGATTGTTCCACATATGAATGTATCCTAATTTTTTTTTGATTTTCAATGGATGAAATGAAGGCACATCAGTAGTGACCCTTTTTCTCCTGAATTTCAATGGCTCAGATTATTTTGTTAGTTGATCAGCGGCTGAAATTGTGCCACGTTAGTAGAGTTCTCTCTGCTCCATCAGCATATATATATATATATATATAGACCACTGGGGTACCGGGGAACCATTTATAGCCAATCATCTATCATTATAATCATTAAAATATAATATAATATTTTGCTTAAAATTCTTTCCCACATTAATTAATGTTGGGGGTAAAAATGGTATTGAAAAGTTTAAATTAGAATCAAAGATTCATTGTATCCCATGAAAATCTTCATTTCATTTAATATCATTCCTTACACCATACTGAACATGTGCAATGATAACACTCCATAAGCCACGATTGAACATATTCAATACCGTCAATATTGGTTTATCACCAAAACGGTTAACATCGACTAAAAACACAATAAACCTCGATTGCACGTGTTCAATACCATGTAAATGAAATTGAGCCTTCACGAACGGTTTGATGAAAAATAATAAATACTTTTATTTGTCACCTCCGGTTGAACATGTTCACTAAAACTCATTGTCGAATCTAATTGTACATGTTCACCAAAACCTATTGTTGAATCTATTTGAACATGTTCATTAAAACCCATTTTGAAATTTATTATAGATATGTTATGGAAACAAATCCTTATAATTAAGGGATCTATTAATTTATAAGTTGCCAATAATTATTTAAGATGAACCTAATTGACTATTTTACTCTTTTAAACTTATAACCAAACATGAATGAACTCCGGTTCCCCAGTCTAACATGGGACCCCATTGATCCCAACCCTATGTGTGTGTGTGTGTGTCTATATATATATATATATATAAAGATGTTTAGTATATATATATATATATATATATATATATATATATATATATATATATATATATATATATAGAGAGAGAGAGGGAGATGGAATCATTGCAGAACCTTAATTTAGTGTAGAACCGTAAAACCAATATCGTCCATAGATTAGATTAATCTAATGGTCTTGATTAAAACCATAAAGTTTGGAATTATTGAAAAAAAGATAGACATTAGTGATTTTTTAATTCAGGGGTAAAAAACGAATAGATTGGAAATAGCAAAAAGATTGACATTAGTAAAATAAATATCCTTTTTCTTAAAATTAAAATAACATTAATATGATTAATTGTTAAATCAAAAAAATTATACCATAAAAACGAGAATTTTATACTCTTTAAAACGAGACCGGTCATGATATATTTTTTTCGAAAAAATTTTACGTGTTTATTTTTCGTAAAAAAAATTACTCAGACCACCATGCAATGTAGCATGGCGGTATCATTCAATGTCGAATGACTGTTTAATATCGTATATTCAACGTTGATGCAACACTGCATGTACATTCAAAATTAATAGAATCAAAATAATGGTCAAAATTAGTAGTCAAAAGTTGGTTGATTTAATGAGAACAGTAATGACATATTTTACGTGTTTATTTTTCGTAAAAAATATAGCAGCAGACCACCAAGCAATGTAGCGTGACCGATATAATTCAATGCGATGCAACACTGCATGTACATTCAAAATTAACAAAACTAAAATAATGGTGAAAGTTAGTAGCCAAAAGTTGGTTGATTTAATTAGAATAGTAATGATATATTTTTTTCGAAAAAATTTTACGTGTTTATTTTTCGTAAAAAAAAAATATCAGCAGACCACCATGCAATGTAGCATGACCGATATAATTCAATGTGATGCAACAATGCATGTACATTCAAAATTAACAAAACTAAAATAATGATCAAAGTTAGTAGTCAAAAGTTGGTTGATTTAATTAGATAAGTAATGATATATTTTTTTTTGAAAAAATTTTACGTGTTTATTTTTCGTAAAAAAAAATACTCAGACCACAATGCAATGTAGCATGGCGGTATCATTCAATGTCGAATGACTACTTAATATCGTATATTCAACGTCGATGCAACACTGCATGTACATTCAAAATTAATAGAACCAAAATAATGGTCAAAATTAGTAGTCAAAAGTTGGTTGATTTAATGAGAACAGTAATGACATATTTTTTCGAAAAAATTTTACGTGTTTATTTTTCGTAAAAAAAAATATCAGCAGACCACCATGCAATGTAGCATGACCGATATAATTCAATGCGATGCAACACTGCATGTACATTCAAAATTAACAAAAGTAAAATAATGGTCAAAGTTAGTAGTCAAAAGTTGGTTGATTTAGTTAAAATAGTAATGATATATTTTTTTCGAAAAAATTTTACGTGTTTATTTTTCGTAAAATTATTTTTTACCTAGACCTTCATTCAATATATTTTATAGAGATCATTCAATGTCGAATTACAGTTTATATCACACATTCAACACTGCATGTACCTTCGATATTAAAAGAGTCAAAAATGGTCAAAGTGGACAGTCAAACTTGGTAGACTACTATTAATTCAATGTTAATTGCATAATTACCATCTAATCCCTAGTGTTATATAATAATCTAATGGTTTAGATTGGTTCTATAGTTCTGCACTAAATTAAGGTTCTGCAATGATCCCAACCCTATATATAGATGGGATCATTGCAGAACCTAAATTTAGTGTAGAACTATAGAACCAATATCGTCCATAGATTATAATAATCTAATGGTCTTGATTAAAAGAGTTAAGTTTGGAATTAGTGAAAAAAAGATTGGTAATAGTGATATTTTAATTCTTGGAGGGTAAAAAAGGAAAAGATTGGAAATAGCAAAAAGATTGACATTAGCAAAATAAATATTCTTTTTCTTTAAATTAAAATAACATTAATATTATTAATTTTTAAATCAAAAAAATTATACCATAAAAACGAGAATTTTATACTCTTTAAAACGAGACCGGTCATGATATATTTTTTTCGAAAAAATTTTACGTGTTTATTTTTCGTAAAAAAAAAATTACCCAGACCACGATGCAATATATCATGGTGAGATAATGATATCATTCGATATCGAATGAACACTTTGATATCGTATATTTAACGTCAATGCAACACTGCATATACGCTCATTATTAACAGAGCTAAAATAATAGTCACAATTAGTAGTCAAAGTTGGTGGATTTAACGAGAACGGTTATGATATATATTTTTTATTTTTCGTAAAAAAAATTATACCCAGACCACGATGCAATATATCATGGTGAGATCATGAGATCATTCGATATCGAATGAACACTTTGATATCGTATATTTAACGTCAATGCAACATTGCATATACGTTCATTACTAACAGAGCCAAAATAATAGTCACAATTAGTAGTCAAAGTTGGTGGATTTAACGAGAACGGTTATGATATATATTTTTTATTTTTCGTAAAAAAAATTTTACCCAGACCACGATGCAATATATCATGGTGAGATCATGAGATCATTCGATATCGAATGAACACTTTGATACCGTATATTTAACATCGATGCAACAATGCATATACGTTTATTATTAACAGAGATAAATAATAGTCAAAATTAGTAGTCAAAGTTGGTGGATTTAACGAGAACGGTCATGAATATATTTTTTTGAAAAAAAATTTACGTGTTTATTTTTCGTAAATTTTTTTTACCCATACGACCATTCGATGTCGAATGAACACTTTGATATCGTATATTTAACGTCGATGCAACACTGCATGTCCATTATATTAAAAGAGTAAAAAAAAAAAAGTCAAAGTGGACAGTCAAACTTGGTAGGCTGCTATTAATTCAATGTTAATTGTATAATTACCATCTTATCCCTAGTGTTATATTATAATCTAATGGTTTAGATTGGTTCTATGGTTCTGCACTAAATTAAGGTTGTGCAATGATCCCAACCCTATATATATATATATATATATATATATATATATATATATATATATATATATATATATATATATATATATATATATATATATATATATATATATATATATATATATATAAAATAAGGTTTCCCTGCGTACCAAGCAAAATCCCGCTTATCCTACGTACCCCACATACACAAGGGTATTTTCGTAATTACAGCGACCATTCACATTACTTAATTGATCATTCACAACACTTATTTGATCATTCAAATCACTTATTTGATCATTCCCAAAAATTATTTAACTATTTATAATTCTTCTACACTTATTTGATCATTCGTAACACTTATTTGACCATTCACCAATCTTCAACACTTATTTGATTATTCACATGAATTACTTGACCATTCACAGTATTTATTTCATCAATCGCAATAATTATTTGACTATTTACACTTCTTTCACACTTATTTGATCACTCACAACACTTATTTGATCATTCACAAGAATTATTTGATCATTCACATTTCTTCTACACTTATTTGATCATTCACAATACTTATTTGACTATTTACACTTCTTCTACACTTATTTGATAATTCACAACACTTATTTGAACATTCACAAGAATTATTGATCATTCACAGTTTTTATTTGATCATTCACATGAAATATTTGACCATTCACAGTATTTATTTCATCCTTCACAATAATTAGTTGACTATTTACACTTCTTCTACACTTATTTGATCATTATCAAGAATTATTTGACCATTTACAATATTTATTTGATCATTCAAAACACTTATTTTATCATTCACAATATTTTTTTGATCATTCAAAACACATATTTGATCATTTACAACAATTATTTTACCATTCACAACTCTTATTTAATCAATTAAGTGTTGTGAATGATCATTTAATAAGTATTATGAATGGCCAAATAATTCATGTGAATGATTAAATAAATACTCTGAATGGTCAAATAATTCTTGTGAATAATCAAATAAAATATTGTGTGAATGAGCAAATAAAATATTGTGTGAATGATCAAATGAATGTAAAGGAAGTGTAAATAGTCAAATAATTCTTGTGAACAATCAACTAAGTGTTGTGAATGATCAAATAAATACTGTGAATGATCAAATAATTCTTGTGAATGATAAACAAAGTGTTGTGAATGATCAAATAAATACTGTGAATGGTCAAATAATATGCCGAATCCAAATGCAAATATTATGTCGAATCCTGAAGCGTTGTTGAAATATGCTGATGCTGATGCTGAAGCTGAAAGTGTGAGATTGTATAGAATTGATCACGCTCCTATGGAAACTCAAGAACCGAGTTTTCCTACCCAAGGAGACATAGGTGTGCAGGTACATCAACAAGGGGTTGATGTACAGGGAAACCTTAATGAGAGAGAGGGTGAAGTAGAAGCAGTGAGGGGAGGTGAGAGTGGATTTGATTCTGAACGTACTTTGTCAAACATTCTAGAAGGCGGAAATGAAGATCATGATGATGATAACAATGATGATTTGGGAGGTGCTGGAGGAATTGAGATATCTTCAATTGTAAGTTTACCTGAAAAAGAGAATGAGGAGATGGTGAGTGTGAGAGGACCAAAGAAAGCTGGAAAACCACATATGTAGTTAGCTCTCCTGTGAGAGTTAGCATTGAAGATAACAGTATCCCACTGGTGACTGCACACCCCACCGGCCACTCATCTCCTTCTCAACAAGGAGATGTTTCATTTCTTCGCAGGGTTTTGCACACAATCTATACTGGGATCATTCAGATTCTATGGATATTGAAACAAGTACAATTCTGCCCCATTGTACATTTATTCTTCCACATGTCATAGAACAAATACATGATACGACACTTCAGTCGGTTTCATGTGTTGAAACAAGTACAGAAGGACTACGTGTCTCTGTAGCAACAACTACTGTGTCGGAAGCATTTGTTGCTCTGTCACATGACATAGTTGGAAGTCCTATCAGAGGTATATCAATGCCATGTAGGCCACACAGATTTTCTTTTTACAAGTTCAACTGTCCTGACAACTGGAAGTCTTAGTGACCCAGGTGTGAGCATGTTACCCTTTGTCACAGAAACCAAATTAAATGAAGCAATTGGTGGTGTTACAAGTCAAATGTCAAATCAGTATACTGAGAGTTAGCAATTGTTGGTGTTACAAGTCAAATGTCAAATCAGTATACAGAAGCTGTTGTAGAAGAAGAAGAAGCTTAAATTTCAAACAATGAGCTGAGAAATTACTGTTTTGAACAGCTTGATGCAATGAGAGAGAGAATGCTGGGATTGGAAAACACAGTTGTAAGTGCTCTCGGATCGTTGTCAGTGAGATTGTCTATAATTGAGCAAACTTGTAAATCTCAAGCGTCAGGTCCTAAACGCAAGCATGAGGACCATGATGAAGACTCCGATGATGCTCCTCATGAGGGGGAGAAGAGGAGGAAGCTTGGAGATACACAACTTCAGTTGGTGGTATATACGAGGAAAGAGACAGAAGGTGAAACTGTAGGAGAGGCTGGAGGCTCAAAGGTAAAACTGGTTTATGCTGAAAGTGAAGTGGGATTGATTCTTCATGAAGATGTTCCAGTTCCTTTAAGTATACAATCATGTATTTATAATTTTGAAGAATACGACGATTCAAAGAATGAGGTGGAAGAAGAAAGGTTAGGAATTGAAGATGTTGAAAAAGAAGTGTCCGATGATGAAGTTTTTGAGTTATCTGATATGACATTGAGAGTTGAAAGGATTGTAAATAAGGAGGAGTTGGTAGAAGAGATTTTGAGAGATGATATGCCAACGCCAACGGTTGGAAAGCTTGCGGTGATGGTTACAATCAAAGAAGAATTTTGATTCATTTCCTGTTGAGGATGTGATGCCCAAATCTGTCAAAGAGCTGAATGAAGTTGAACTTATGGATAAGTTTTTCAAGAGTTATATTTTAGCAGATGAATCTGAACGACAACATCACTTGAGATTTGTAGTTCAAGAAATGGTTCAGAAAGAAATAAATGATATGCTGAATGAAGATGAGTTAAGGAAGTTGAATCTTTCAGGAAAGTTAAATGAAGACTTCATGAGGAAATGAAATAAACTTCCGTTCTTGGAAGATTATTAGAAAAGAATATTTTTTGCAGGAAAAGGGATCCATTTACATTCTTAAAACTGTTCAGAGTTATTGAGCCAAATATGCCTAATCTTGTTAATTACGCCCATTTTCTACAAAACAATGCTCAAAGAATTGAAGATGTGAGAAGTGAGTTCAGGATAGTTGATCTTGTGATGATCGAAAAAGATAGGTTCAAAAATATATTCTATCCTAAGTTCACTGTTACAAGAGCATATAAGAACACATACTCTTCCACTGAAGCTGATTTGTTTATTCTCAACTTGGTGGATGTTGAAGATTTGTTTGATGAGTTGTGCCGTAGTAAAATAGAAGAATATTGCCGTTTTGCACTTAAGGCTTTATTCCATTTCATGCACACGACGCTCGTACTCATGTCAGTACAAGATCTACAGATAGGCGTTGAGAGAGGTATGTGACGAATTAATATCACTGCACATAACAGATTTATCAGACATTTGGATACACTGAAAGAGTATCAATTGATAATGGTCAATCATTCGCCTGTTGTTTACAAAGATAAAGATCAAAAGAAGAGGATCATGCGGATGGTTGAATGAACAAATATTGGGATGGTACTCTATAAAAAGTCATGACTGGACTCAAAGGAAAACTGGCATATGATGCAAAGCGGAAAACAAAGAAATGAGGTCTTTGTCCGAATGATCAAAAGATGATGGTTGATTTTGTCTCAAAGATTGAACCAAGGTTGATGAACAGAAAGAGTATAAGAAGTTTCGAGATGAAACTTGGGCTCAAAGATGAAAGACTCATAATCATTCATAGGAGATTGTTAGGAATTATATTTGTTTATGAATGATATAAGTCTAGGGGTATTTTGTGTAATATATCCATAGTTATTTTTTTTTGTATAAATAGAAAGTGATGTTACTGTAGCAGTACGGGTTGTACAATTCACTTGCACGAATATTCTTTTGTACGGATTGTTGCCTAGGGTTCATTGTTGTTCTTCAAAGTTTACATATTGTAATTCTTGATAATCAAATCATTCGGTTAGTGTTGCAATTCATCTTGTTCTTATTGTTTAATCTTGATTGTGATTGTTTGTGACACCATTTAACCACAATTACATAACACCCAGGATTAATCACCAACATACAATTACATAATGATCTGAAAGCTTAATTAAAGTGCGGAAGCATTAAAATACATAAAATAAAATCATACAACTGTTTTGAACACCCTACGGTGCTACAAGGTTCCAATACTAATTCTACGTACTCAATAACATTACAATCATCCCAAAATACATATTATAAAAACAATCCCGTTATCCAATTACCAAGCTGAGTAGTAGATATCCTTCAAAGACTTCACAAATATTGACCTAGCTAGAAGGTCCCGCAGCAGATTTCCCCTTTCCTGTAAAAAGTCAACAACTGAGGGGTAAGCGAATGCTTAGTGAATACACAGATTTACGCATTTTATAAATCCTTATGAAGCCCACAAGAGTACACCGACGACACACGTCGTGCACTCTCCACGTACACAAAGTACGACACACATGAGCCGTCGCTCCTACGAGCCCAAAGCTCGGTATGTAACCCAACCATCTGAGACAGACATAACATCGGGGATGACTTACTGCCTACCAGAACCGCGGAGGGATCAGCTCTGGGTCCTATAGCGCAGTAACATCAGAGTAACAGATGCGACCCGCCGGTCCATCGATAGATGCACAACAAACGAACGAACATGCAACAAGTATGAATGTGCATCTAAGTCTACGCAAGTTAGTAGAATTCCAAACGAATATGAAGCAACATGTCTCAGCAGGCAATAGCTAACATAAAGCAGATATAAACATGCAAAATCATATGTACTCACAGTGGGTGCGTTATTAAACTTTAAGCAATTTTATTTCTCTTCGGGCTTTCAACCAGACTCACCAAGTACCCCACTGTGGGTTAAATAACACCACAAAGGACCTGTTTCATTTCCATAAGGAAAACATATTATAAACATGTTCATCCGTAAATGAGCATCAATTTGTACCAATAAAAATAATACAACATTCGGAAACGACACCCGAAATTCATATTTAAATCCTCTTACTTGATGGTTTAATTATTCCCAATTTATCCATTTAATAACTTATTTATCAATAAGTTCCATCAAGTTTCTCAAGTTTCTCAAATTATAGCGTAAATCCCTCGGAATTGTAATCCGAAAATTAAACCTTAACCTTAAATTTCTGAGATTGCCGAAGTGTTCAGAATTTATCTTTATTAAAGAATGTCCAACAGTTTCTATTTATTTTCACTATTAAAACCCAAATATATATATATATATATATATATATATATATATATATATATATGTGTGTGTGTGTGTGTGTGTGTGTGTGTGTGTGTGTGTGTGTGTATTTATTGTATCTGGAAAGTAGGGAGTACCACCTTTTGCATATTCTCTATGTACCTTGAAATTTCAGTACATAAATTAAGGTTTCAGTATGGGTTATGTGAGTTTCGTATATAAGCATGCATATATATATATATATATATATATATATATATATATATATATATATATATATATATATATATATATATATATATATATATATATATATATATATATATATATATATATATATATATATAGTTTCGGTATTGAGGGGGAAGTCTCGGTAGTTTGTACCGAAACCTTAAAGGTTTCGGTACCTCCCAACTAGTTTCGGTAGGGGGGTTTCGGTACAGGGGTTTCATACACACATAAGGTTTCAGTATGGTGTGTGGGTTTCAGTACTTATGAAGGTTTCGGTAGGTTAATACCGAAATCATCAAAGTTTTGGTACCCCCATATGTAGTTTCGGTATATATGCAACAGACCCAGAACCCACGACTTTAACTTTTGAAAATCATACTTATAGTTTAAATCAAGACTTGAAATTTTGTATATAACTCTAACAACACTTAATTTACACAAACCCATCATAATATCTAACATGCAAAAACCTTTTGAACCGAAAAACTCAGATTCGGTTTTCATCTAAAACCGAAACATAAACCCTTAAATTCGAATTTTAGAGAGATATTTACCTTAAATCGTTTGTTGTAGTGTTTATAATTCCATCTAAACAACTTGAATCCCGATTTTCAGCCTCGAGTTTGATATTTTCTTAGGTTCTCGAATTGAAGTAGCTTTCTTTTAGAGAGAAGGTAGAGAGCAGGGAGAAGAGAGATATGAATGAATTAGAAATTAAAAGACTTATGTCTTTTAATTCCCCTTTTCCAACTTTTAACAAATTCAACCCCTCAACTTTGTAACTTTCTTAAATACTGATTTGTGTCTTGATTTCAATATCAATATAACTTAAAAAAAATCATCTTACTTAAATAATTAAAACTAGAAATTCTCTAATTTCTTAATTCTTTAAAATAGCAACCCAATTCTTAAATTCCATTAAATGAAGATTAAATCTTTATATTATTCTTTCAACCACTTAATAATAATCATATTAGCTTAATAAATTTAAATCATCAATTTCTGATAAAAGAACCAACTTTTATAATTGATTAAAATACGATCCAACTTAAATTACAATTTTAAACTAATAAACCTCAATTACAATAATTAAATTTTGTGGATGTTACATTGTTAAATACTGAATATCAGTTATTTACAAGAAAATCCCAATCAGTCCTAATGCAACTTTCGTACTTACAGATGAGCAAATTGATGACAAGCTCCGATACGTGGAAGAACCAGAGAAACTTATCGAGGAGAAGGTTACTCAATTGAGGAATAAAGAGATTGAGATGATGTTAATTCACTAAAGCATCATTCAGATTCATTGTTGACATGGGAACGAAAGCTCAGATGATGGCTAAGTACCCAACATTTTTCAATCAAAGTTAATTTCCTGTGCGGAATCATTTTAACGAGGGAAGAGTTGTAACACTCCAAATACTTATAGATATTAATAATGATTTTACTAAATTACACAAATGATACTTGAGGCTAAGGTAAATTTATAGGTTCATTCCCTAATACGAATTCATTACACTAATGACCTCTAAATCGGAAACTGTGCACAGTGGACGTCCCTAACACTAACTCTGTTTGATTTCCACAGTTAGTTCACCTCCGTGACTTGCAGATGAGTTCATTTCAGTCTTTTCTATTTTCCCACCATTTCCAGTCACATTAGTTAAGACGAGTTAATAGTTGATGATGACATATGTCTTAGATGTTTAGTTGTGATAGTTTCAGGGCTAAATTGTAATAAATGAAACTTTGTTTAGTGAAAGAATTGTAAAGTTTGAAAGTTTTGGGTAATTAGGTTGTAAGGCGTAAATAGTTGAATGGGCTAGGTTTTAATTAACTTAACTTGTGCATGGTTTTAAATAGGGTGCTTAGGGTTTCCATGCAATGTATCAGATCAGACTTTGTATATCATTCAGCAGAGAAGAACTTTCGTATGTTATTAAGCTTTGCATATTATTATTGAATGTTCCTCTTGTTCTTCATTAGTTCTTGATGTTCTACATGGTTGGTTGATTGCTTCAGAATAATCTGGGAATTACAATTGGTATGAGAGCCTCTAGGTTGGTTTTCAAGTGTTTTTGATAAATTATATTGCTGATTTTCGTATAAAGTTTCTATTTTTCTTTTAAAAATTTGAATTTTTCTGAGAATCTGATTTTGTTCTTGCTTGTTCTTCTTGTTGTTTGAAGAACACATCAGTTTGATCTTCAAAATCAAGTTTGTTTTCTTGTTTGTGGTTAAATCTTGTTTTAATACTATATTCCTACGGGTGAACACCATTCTTGTTTAACCATAAACTTGTGAAAGAAACATTGTTGATCTTTAAAATCATCCTGATTTATGATTTAACTGTGTTAGTTCTTATCTTCAAAATCTTTTTAAAAATAACGTCTGTGTAAATCTTCACAGTAGAATCCAAAAGTTAACTTCCGAATCTCATTGTGAACTTAGGGCCTCAAATTTTTACTCCTTATTCACGAGTATTAACTTTCGAATTCCACACTTAAACTTTTAAAACTTTTTGAGTAGTATTTGCATTAAAGAATAATCCAAGTGCTATAACTTTCGGATAATTAAGCAAGGACTACGATTGTGAAATACTCTATCATCTTGGCAAGGCTAACATAGTGCAGATGCATTAAGGCGTAAAGTATACACTAATGATTGTTGTTATGTGATGACCTCTACTATGTTGACCTCCACGATTATTGAAGATATTAGAGCCTCTCAATGGGAAGCTTTGAAAGAGGAAAATGTTGGTGTTAAAGATATAAGAGTGCAGATGAAGGTTATGGAATCAGATAAGTCTGGTTTGAAAGGTGTTTACATAAAGATCTGGGTGCCAAAGTTTTGGGGTATGAGAAACGTTATTATAAAAAAGGCACATCAGTCAAAGTTTTTTGTACGTCCCGGGAGCACAAAGATGTCCACTGAACTAAAAGCTGACTTCATGTGGCCTGGATTAAAGAAGGATATTGGGCAGTATGTCGAAAGATGTAGAACTTGCAGACTGGTGAAAGCCGAGCATCAACAATCTGATGGCAGTTTGCAACCCCTTCCTGTTCCTGAATTGAAGTGGGAACATATTACCATGGAATTTGTCACTAAGTTACCGAAGACAAGGCGTCAACATGATGCGGTTTGGGTTATTGTTGATAGATTGACAAAGTCTGCTCAATTCATACCCATCAGAGATAGTTATTCATTAAAGAGATTGACACAGATTTATATGAGCGAGATTATCACTAGACATGGAGTCCTAAAGTCTATTAAATCTAATCGAGATAGTCGTTGCACCTCCAACTTTTGGTCTACTTTACAGGAGGGATTAGGTACGAGGATTGCCATGAGCACGACCTATCGTCCGCAAAATGATGGTCAAAGTGAAAGGACCATCGTCACACTTGAAGATATGATGCGGTCTTGCATTTTAGATCTTGGTGGTAATTAGGACGACCATCTACCATTGATAGAATTCTTGTACAATAACAGTTACCACACAACGATCAAGAAAGCACCGTTTGAGACACTATATGGGAGAAGATGTAGCACTCCTACATGTTGGGGTGAGACAGGAGAACTCCGATTCCCGGGCTGTCAATATTGCAAGAGACAAATGAAAAGATACAATTAGTCCGACAGAATATGAAAGCGGCTCAGGATCGACAGAAATGCTATCATGATAGGAGACAAAAACCAAATCAGTTTTGAAGTGAACGATTGGGTTTGTTTGAAAGTATCACCTATGAGAGATGTTACTCATTTTGTAAAAAGAGGCAAGCTGGCACCAAGGTTTGATGGCCTATTCAGAATAACAGAAAAGGTTGGGAATGAATCGTATCGTTTGGAGTTGCCTAAGTGAGATGTCGGGCATAAACCCGGTGTTTCATGTGAGAAACCTTAGAAAGTCCTTCACTCCTGGGAATGAAGATTGGGCTGATCATACCGAGTTGCAGATAGATGAGAGGCTCGGATATGTGGAAGAGTCGGAATGTGTTTTGGACACTAAAGTGAAGAAACTAAGAAATTAAGAGATAGAGATGGTGTTGATACATTGGAAGCATCACAAATGAGCAAATCACACTTGGGAGACAACGGCAGATTGTTGGTACACCCTGTGTGACAATAGCAATCTAGATATGTAATAGATAGTCATATGTAATATATAAGGCTTTATTAATACAAGTCATGTGTGTTTGTTCATGATTGTGTATGATGTCTACATTTGCATGTTAAGTTCATGATCGTGAAGATAAGTTCTTAATGTGAGAATAAGTTCTTAAAGGCATAGGACACGAACTTAGGTCACACAAGTTCGTACGAACTTAGCTAACCTAAGTTCGTATGTGCTTGGGCTTGAGCTTCTAAGTTCGTGGGCTTGGGCCTTGCACGAACTTATGTGTTATATTATGAACTTATTAAGTTATTTTCGAAGACTTTTGGTGAAATATGGTTTTTGGTGTTCGTGAAAGCTAGAAACGATTTCAGAGTGTTTCAGGAGGAATACATCATGTGGGGTCGGTATCATGGCTAGCATTGTGTTCGGCTCCGTGTTTCGCGCGTGATCGATCCGTTAAGCGTCTAACGAGGATTCTGCACTCGTTGGACGTCGTCGCGCCTTGATCCAATCCGTAGACGTGGTGACCTTACAAGTGGTATCAAAGCCAATTTTGAATGTTCTTCGTGTTCGTCATGTTTTGTTGAACATTCATAGGGTTTCTAGGCGTTCTTACGGATAAATCACGTGTTTTCCGAGCAATTTCCTTGGCAAATATTCATCTTAGTTCAATTTTTTTGTAGAATTCATTGTTTTTAACCTTAAAAACATTGATTTAATCTGAATTTTTGAAAAAGTCAAATTTTTTTCCGTTTCATGAACTTGCGGCGCTCGAACTTAGGAGGTGTTTTAAGGTTTCTCGAACTTAACATACGCTCCTCCACGAACTTGTCAGGGCTTCGAAGTTGTTTGTTCCACGAACTTGTCAGGGATTCGAAGTTGTCTGATTCTCGAACTTGTCAGAGATTCGAAGTTAACTGATTAGGGTTTCACGAATTTGTCTAGGTTCGAACTTGTCAGAATCTCGAACTTAGCCATCCACGAACTTGACTGTTTCAATTTAGGGTTTCACGAATTTGAGTTCTTCGAACTTAGTTGATCTCGAACTTAACCATAAAACGAATTTATATTAGAAAACAAATTTTAAACTTAAAATTATACGAACTTAATTAAGTCCGTAAGATTTGTTTCAAATTTATTTTAAAAATTAAATAGTTTAAGTTCGAGAACAAAAAGTTTTGCAAGAATGTCATGTTTGCATAAGTTTTTGGAAATGGATCATGAGGTGGGCAAATCCAATTCACCACCAAAGCTAATAAAGATAGAAGACTATTACTGGTGGAAAGATAGATTTGCTGACTTTGCCCGTTTCAACGATATGTGTATGTGGATATGCATTGATGAAGGGTACGTTCCCCTAACACAAGAGCTCGAGGGCAGATTGAAGGTTCTGTCCTATCAACATATGAAAGATGAGGACAAAAAGGTTTATGTGGTTGACAATTGATCTCTATCGTCGATTAGAATGACATTACCGTTAGATATTCTACACACCTTTAAACATCACCGAAACTCTAAAGAACTATGGGAGGCGTTGGAGAAAAGGTATGAGGGAAATCCTAGGGTTCGGAAGGGGAGAACTGAATTATTGAAGCAACAGTTTGCTATCTTCAAAGGGCTGAAGAATGAGACCTTGGATGACATAATCACAAGGTTCTACCACCTTCTGAAAGAGCTTGATAATCACAGGGTTGAGTATCCAGAGTCAGAAAAGATTGAAAAGCTTCTTAATGCATGACCAACAAAGTGGGAGATGTACACCATGTTGATAAAGCATGATGAAGAAAAGTTGGAAACTCTTACTCTAGAAGAAGTAATTGGAACATTGAGGGCTATAACTTAAGTTACAAAAGAAGGAGAGGGAATTTGATCAAGTACATGATCCTGAAATGTACTTTGGGAAATCTAAATCATCAACTTCTAGTGAACTGAAGTCGGGGGCTACTGCTTTTTTTTTCTAGAGAAGAGGAAGGTATACCAGTTAAAGCTGATAAATCTAGTGGTAGGGCATTCTTAGGGTTCCCAAAACTGGAAGATAAACCACATCATTCAGGATGAACCTCTCAAGATTATACCAAAATGCCAATGAGTGCTAAATCAGCTGAGGAGCATCTAAACCTTCTAGCTTCATTTGTAGCAGCATATGGCAACTACATTCAGGGTAAGATCAACAATCCAACTCTATGGGAGGAGGATTGTGATCATGTAGATCCAGACGACTTAGAGAAGATGGACCTGTAATGGCAACTGGCCATGGTCACGCAGAGGGTTAAACGGTTTATGAAGAGAACTGGAAGGAACCTGAGTGTGAGTAATAATGTTGGGTTTGATAATTCAAAGGTGAAGTATTACAAGTATCGGGGGTTGGGACATTTTGCTAGAGAATGTCAAAGGCCAAAGGTTGAGAACTATCAGAATTAGGGGCGACAGAATTCCGGTTTTTCAGGGAATCAAGCTGCAATCGCTGGGTTGTTAACGAATGTGTCTTCCAACAGACAACTAGACGGTACCTATGATTGGAGTTCTCATCCAGAGTCTAATGCCAGAGCTTTTATGGCTGAGGTAACTGAGACTGATGGCATAGTTGAAGCAGAAAAGGAGGACACCCAACAGTTTGATACAAATTCTTTGATATTGGAAAAATCTGAGGAGCAGACCACTCTGGAGTTTGCAGCTGAAATGGCCAACGTGGAATCTGATCGGAAAAAGGTATGTCTTAACTTTTTTATGTTTCATGATTTATGTGTTTTATGTACTACATTAAATGATAAATTGAACCTAGTGCTAGAATCACATGCATCCATGAAAGCTCACATCCACTCCTTAAAATCAGAATGCTAGTTTGTTAGATATTAAGGAAGATCTTAGGGCTAGAATGAAAGCTGATGCTCAAGATGTAGTAGCTCTGAAAGACAAACTGAGTGAGCAGTGTGTTAGGAATGAGCTAATTTATGAGCATATAGAGTCTTTGACGAAAGAGATCTCACTGAAAGATAAAGAATTAGTTGAGGCCAGAGTTAAGGTTGCAGAGGCTAATAGTAAAATTGAAAAGTTTAGGAACTCAACACTGAATTTAGGAAAAATCTTAGACTCGCAGAGACAGTCTAAGAAACCAGTGGGCCTAGGATATCAGGATGTCCCTCCACCGTTCAATAGTAACTATGTGCCTCTCCCTCAGGATAAGACCAAAGAAGAGGTTGAATCAGAGGAAGTCAAAGTAACTGAGACTGATAAGGCATGAACAGCTAAAGTGTCAACAACAACCCCTAAGGTTAAGAAAACTGTTAAGTTTGTGCAGTCTACTAGTGGATCAAAACTAGACGAGGCAAAAATTGTGAGTGATAATAACCAAGAGGTGTTGAACAGAGTAGTTGAAACAAAAGCACAGGACATTAGCGAGAATACTAAGTCAAAGAGTGCATATAAGAAGCCTATTGACAAAATGTCTTGCTTCAAATGTCACGAAAAAGGTCACGTTGCTTCTAGTTGTCCCTATAAGAAACCTGAGTCTACACCTACTGTAGGGAAGCAAGAACAAAAAGCCTTAAAATCAGTTCCTAGTAATGCAAGTTCAAGTAGTTCTCAAAATACTGAGAAGAACTCGAATGCAACAACACAGGTAGGTGCTAAGCAAATACCGGTGTCAATCAGACAGAATGAAGGGCTTAGGAGAAATTCACCGAATAGAGTCCCTAGTTAATCAAGGTCTGGACCACAACCCGTCATTAGGAGTATTACCCCTAAGAGGAGTTATACTCCAGTTAGGTTTCATACTCCTAACAGACATCAAACACTAGGTAGAGCCCAGGGTTATCACAATAAAATGCACTATAATCGAAATTACTCTAGGGCTCCACAGCAAATGACAACCCAAAGGCCAAGAGTGAATATTAATCACACGGCTCCACAACAGGTTTTTAGTCAAAAACCCAAGTCACCTGAAAGGAGAGATGTGTATTTGAAAGAGTTCAAGTATGTGGACAAGAATGGTATTACCATGTCAGTCATGGATTGGGTTCCCCGTGATAACTAATTTATTTTCTTTCATGTGCAGGAGTTAACTACAGGTCTTAACAACAAATGATTCGTAGATAGTGGTTGCTCTCGTCACATGACTGGGGAAAGAAGTCTACTGACGGACTTCAAGAGTGGGAACAAGGGGTAGTTTGTCTCATTTGCTGGGAATAAAGGAGGTAATATCACTGGAGCAAAAGTAGTCACTAATCGGAAGATCACTCTTGATCAAGTCTACTATGCAGATAAGCTTGATCACAATCTCATTAGTGTCTCTCAGATATGTGATAAACAAAATTCAGTCCTCTTTACTGAAAAGGAAGCGTTAGTGCTAAAGCTGGGATTCAAGATAGCTGAAGAGTGGATTATGATGAGAGCTCCAAGGGTGAATGATCTATACATGATGGACATGAATGTAGCAGATTCATCGATGGGATCTATATGTCTACTTTCCAAAGCTTCAGAATCCGAATCTTTGCTGTGGCACAGACGTATGGCACACTTGCATTTAAGGAAGATGAATTTCATCACGAAAAATGGCCTTGTCCAAGGTGTTCCATTGAAGAGTTTTCAGTTTGAAGATAAGTGTGTACCGTGCAAAAAGGGAAAACAACATAAGAAGTCACACAAATCGAAGACTCAGAACTTAATCGCTTCCACCTTCGATTTGCTGTATATGGATCTCTTCGGTCCAATCAACAAAAGGATCATAGGTGGTAGTTGGTAATGTTTAGTTATTACTGATGATTACTCATGATTTTCTTGGGTTTTCTTTCTAGGTACAAAGGACGAGACAACAGGCACGTTGATTGGGTTCTTAGACCAACTTGAGAACTCATACAGGAAAAGGGTAAAACGTATCAGAAGTAATAACGGAACAGAATTTAAAAATGCAGTAATTGGTGTATATTGTCTAACTAAAGGCGTAGTGCATCAATTTAGTGCACCTTATGAGCCACAACAAAATGGGGTGGAAGAACGTAAAAATAGGACTTTGATTGAAGCGGCAAGGACTATGCTTGCGGATTCAAAGCTTCCCACTATGTTTTCGGGGGGAGGCAGTGAATACTGCGTGTCACGTGTTAAACAAAGTCCTTACTGTTAAATCATTGCACAAAACCTATTATGAAATTCAGAATAAAAGACCACCAAATTTAACTGGCTTTGAACCGTTTGGGGTGCCATGTACTTTATTAAATACGAAACATGAACATAAGTTTGGTGAAAAGGTTGACGAAGGATACTTCTAAGGTTATGTCCCAAACTCACCAAACAAGAGGGTTTACAGTTGAAATTTTGTTTAACATTGATGTCACAAGTTATTCACATTAACCCCAAATTGGTCCAGAATGGTTATTTGATTATGACTCTGTGTATGAATCATTTAACATTCCGTTTAGCGGTAATGCAGGAACTGTGGAAAATGACTTCTCTTCCTTAAATCTTAACGACGATGGTAAAGTATTTCCAAATTCTAGTATTCCCACGACATCTGAAGTTGTATCGACAGAAGATGGGTCCCCAACAAATAATGAACGTTTGTTACCTACAGATGAGAATCAGATAAACCATTCAGCCTCAAAAGACAGTGATCACGAGGAGGATGTTGTTCCGTCTAAAGTCACACCCCCATTAGGCAAATAGCATCAAATTTGGGTGATAATCTTCAGGTCAATGCAATTGAAACATCGAGGGTAAATAAGGATCATCCGATTGAAGACATCATAGGGAATCCAAATACCTGTGTAAGAACTAGAAGTAGTGTGAATAGAGTAACACAGTGCTGTTATCGATGATCAACGACTCCGAGGAATTTCACACTTGCTTATACTCGTGTTTCATTTCACAAGTTGAGCCAAAGAATGTGCAAATGGCTCTGAAGGATAATTCTTGGGTTGAAGCTATGCACAGTTCAGAAAACTAGAAGTCTGGGAGTTAGTGCCTTTGCCTCGAGGAGAAGTTGCTATAGGGACCAAATGAGTTTTTAAGTGCAAAAGTGTAACATCCCTACTTTTCAATTAATTGTAAATTGGCAATTTAAGGCCCAATTATTGTATTAATGGATTATTATGTCAATTTAAACAAATTTCCATCACAAGTTTAAAAATGAGAAAAGATGAGGAGAAATCCTCATCATTGTTTTTTGAGCAAGCAAACAACAAGGAACCGACATCGGTTGAATAAATACCATCAACGGTCAAAGAATTTTTAAAATGAGTGATGATGAGGAGAAATTCTCATTGTCGTCTTTTGAGCGAGCATAACAATGAGAAACCGATCCGGACACTTAAAATCGGTTAAATAATAAAAATACGAAGTTGAGGGGTGTAATGTGCAAGAAGGTCAAATTAACAAATAAAAGGGGAGAAAACCTTCATTTTAAGTCTTTCACATTCTCTCTCACTACTCTCTCTCCTTCTCTCTAAAAAACCCACAGATTCATCATCAAAAATCCAAGATTTGTTGGATTCAAGTACTAAAAATCGGGAATCAAGCTTATTCGAAGGAACTATAAGCAATACAACAAACAAACTGAGGTAAGATTCACTCAAACTTGCAAATTTTTGGAGTTTTGGTTCGGTTTTAGTTTGAATCGATTTCTAAGAATTGTTGTTGCAAATGTTAATGCATGTTGGAATATATTGTTGCAATGTTAAAATTGGGTAGTAATGATGTAATATACTAAATTTCAGTTTCTGATTCGAAGTCTAAGTATGATTTTAAAGATTAGTGTGTGTTTTAGTGTGTGTGTTCATCGACATTAATGAAAAATTGGACAAATGTGGAATATTTTGGTACATTAGTGATATGTTTTAAGTTAAAAGAGTGTATTTAAGTTCATATCTGCAATTTTAGATACAAAAACATTCAAAAATGGTCAAAAAGTATATTCTGGAAATTATGAAAAATATATAAGTATGAACTCGGATCATATGAACATGATTCGGACCATCCAAGTTCGGGACCATACCCAATTCGGACCCCTACCCAATTCGGACTTCTACCCAATTCAGACCGACTCCCGATTTTGGACCAAGGAACCATCTGAATTCGGATAAATAATGTACAGAATAGATTACAAGTGATGGACCTCGGACCATCCGAAGTTCGGATGTGGTCCAAATTCAATTCAAATTTCCTTTAATTTTCAGAATTTAAGTTTTATAAAATTACTGACATTAAATCACTATTACACTGACTTGACAGATCATTGTGGTGTTATCTAAGACACATTTATTGTCTTTGCATTCACGTTTTACATATTCAATGGCATGTGCACATTGTTCATATACATCAATTGGCACTCACGAATGATTTGTTGTTATGATGCACACTCGTACTTTACATGTAACAAACATGTAGCTTGCGTTCGTTTGAAAGTGCATCTATTTACATCATGCTTGCACCGCATGATCATTACTTCACAATCTGATGCGACCTGGACTGGAGCTGACAACAGGCCACTGTCGGGGACTGATCATCCCACTCGTTATCTTGGTCAGGTTCGGCACATCACCGATCAGCATTTGAACTCCCAACCCATGTTTGCACTGCATGGTTTTTCACATACTATGGGGCTTTCATTGCCAAATTTCACACTATGCTTGTAAAGAAATAATTGTTGAATGTATAATCTGTTATCTCACTAAGCAAATTAGCTTACTGTTGATTCACAATGTTTTCAGGCAAAGGCAAAGGTGTAGCTGGACCTTCTACTTAAGCATTTCAGTTCAATATCCCGGAGACTTTAGAAGCTATTGGTACACAGATGTTTATAGGTTTGTGCTGGGAATTGATACTTTTAAAACCAGCTATGATGTTCTAATAGTTAGACTAAATCACTGTAGACAAGTACTTTTATTACTTTAGTGTGGAACTGCTGAAATTTGAATTAAGCATCAATTTTAATTATTATGTTAATCATTGGGTTGTGTGTTGATCCTGGTGATTTCAATTATACTATCAAAATATGAGGACGTCATAGTTTGGTATCAGAGCATTAGTTTGAGGTTTCAAGTGTCCGCGAGGACTTGGACTCAAACTTAGGTTATGATATTAGAATGGACTCCTAGGAAATGATCCAAACTAAGATAGGATTGACATGCACACTGGGACAAATAAAGGGTAACTGTAAATACTTAGGACTTACAAATAAATGTTCTAAATATAAATTGTTATATTTCAGAACATGTAAGGAGACGAAATGACTCCTCAACAGATGTTCCAGATGATGCAAGCTCTCATGGAACAGAACAATGAGTTACAATCCAAGAGATTGGCTGAGCAGGCTCAATCCTTTTTGGACAAATTAAGGGCCAGACATGAGACCGAAGCGAAAGTAAAGCTGATAAAAGAAAAAAATAAGGAGAACCAACAGGATGATCAAGAGGAAAGACAAGGAGACACTGATTCTTCTAACAAATCAAAGGGGTGTAGATTTAAGGACTTCAAAAGTAACGGAGCTGTCAATTTTGATGGGACTGGAGATGCCGTCACGGCATTGGAGTGGATCACCACCACCGAACAAACTTTCAGAATCAGCGACTGTGCTGAAAAGGACATGGTCCGATTTGCAACCGCAATGTTTGCAAGGGACGCAGTGATGTTGTGGGATGCTATGACTAATGTGTTGACGATGGAGGTAGTGTCACTCATGTCCTGGAGCGAGTTTGAGGAAGTATTCTCTCAGCAATACTGTCCTGCAGATGAGAAGCACCGTCTAGAGGCGGGTTTGAGGCCGGATTAGACTATGAGATTCGCCGAACCATGAGTGGGGTTCGGTATACAACTTTCGCTGGTTTACTGGAGGCTGCTCGAAATGCGGAGCAGATTGTTTTGTTGTCTGGGTATGTCATAGGGTAAACTGCTACAGTACCGACTCAACCGTCGCTGCCAAAAAGGCAGCGGGAGTCTGGATCATCACGATATTCTCCTCAATCAAATCAACCATCTTCTTCGTCAAAGAAGGGAAACGCCTTTTCGGCCAGTTCTGAAATGAGAGACTGCAGGCGATGCAGGAAAGCGCACTCTGGGGAGTGCAAGACTCAAGACATGTATTGCTTTTGTTGTGGACAGAAGGGCCATCACTGGGAGCATTGTCCTGGAAAAGACGATGCGTGCTACAACTGCCACAGACTTGGTCATTTTCCAAGGGACTGCCCGAAACCCCCACGAGATCAGAGTGTTCAACAATCAACGACAAGATCTTTTGCAACAACAATTCTTAGAAATCGGTTGACACCAAAACCAAACCAAAACTCCAAAACTTTGTAAGTTTGAGTGAATCTTACCTCAGTTTGTTTGTTGTATTGCTTATAGTTCCTTCCAATAAGCTTGGAGACAAACGAACGGTTGGCTCCGGAATCAAACAAGATGTGTGCGGGAATTAAGTTTACAAAGAACGTACCAGTGACCACCTCCGGGTCATCTTTTGCTTCTTCAGCTGTGATTTGGAATGCCCTTGTTGGCATGCCCTTGTTTCTGCCGTAAATACCTTTGAGTCCGGTTCCGTCATCTTGCATTAATGGCAGTTGAATTCTGACATCCTCATTTTTGATATTTTCCTCCTTTAAGGCCTACATTTGAGCAGCCCTTAATTCATTTATGATTGTTGATGTCAGCATTGTGGAAGTCAAGGATTAGCAGTATGCTTTGCAGTAAGCTTTCCTACTAAAAGCATCTGCAACCACATTTGCTTTTCCGGGATGATATAAGATTTCACAATCCTAATATTTGATCAGCTCCATTGACCTTCTCTGCGTCATATTCAAGTCCTTCTGACTGAATATATACTTTAAACTTTTGTGGTTGGTGTAGAGCTGACACTTGGTTCCGTACAAATAGTGCCTCCAAAGTGTGAGAGCGAAAGTCACAACAGTTAACTCCAAGTCATGAGTGGAGTAATCTTTCTCATGTGGTTTGAGCTTCTTGAAGCGTATGCTATGAAATTTCGTCTTTGCATCAGTACTGCTCTCAAACCCATGCCTGATGCATCTGTGTAGACTATGAAGTCCTCATTCCCTTCAGGCAGGGCTAAAATAGGTGCTTCACTTAGCAGATTCTTCAGTTTGTCAAAAGTCGTTTGTTTTTCTTCCTTCCAAAAGAAAGTTGTGTTCTTGCGAGTCAACCTGGTAAGAGGAATGGAGATTTTAGAGAAGTCTTTAATGAATCGGTGGTAATAACTAGCGAATCCAAGAAAACTACGAATCTCGGAGGCGTTGCGAGGTGATTCCCAGTTCTAGATAGCCTCGATCTTTGCAGGATCAACATCAATACCAGCACCAGATATTACATGCCCCAAGAATTGGATCTGAATTGTATGTTTAGGAGGAACAAGTTAACAAAAGTTTATAGTTGATTATAAGGATCATCAAATTGTTTGGAATGTTGAGACGTACATGCCTTAACCAGAATTCACATTTTGCGAATTTGGCATAAAGTCGCTCTATGCGCAGCAACTCTAACAATTCTCGCAGATGTGTAGCATGATCCTCTTTGGTCTTCGAATAGATAAGAATGTCATCAATGAACACGATGACAGATTTGTCGAGCATTGGCCGGCAGACTCTGTTCATGAGATCCATGAAAGCAGCCGGCGCATTCGTGAGACCAAATGGCATCACCAAAAACTCGTAGTGTCCGTAATGAGTTCTGAAAGCCGTTTTAGGAATGTCGTCTGGATGCACTTTAAGTTGATGATAACCCGATCGAAGATCAATCTTCGAGAAGTAACTTGCGCCTTGTAACTGGTTAAAGAGATCATCAATCCGGGGCAACGGGTATTTGTTCTTGATTGTGACTTCATTGAGTTCTCTGTAGTCGATGCACATACGCAATGTGCCATCTTTCTTATTGACAAACAGAAGAGGAGCACCCCAAGGAGATGAACTCGGGCGGATAAAACCTTTTTGAAGTAGCACCTATAACTGTTTCATCATTTCCTGCATTTCTACATGAGCTAAGTGATATGGAGCCTTTGCTATTGGAGCAGCTCCGGGAATGAGATCAATGCGGAATTCCACTTGACGATCAGGTGGCAATCCCGAGATATCTTCCGGAAAGACATCTGGAAACTCAGAAACAATGGGAATGGTAGAAGGACATTAAACTTCAGCCTTTGCATCAACAGCGTAGGCTAAATAAGCAGAACAACCCTTGGCAACATGCTTTCGAGCTTTTGCTATTGAAATGAGGCATAAGTCGCCTTTGTGTCTGTCATCATAAATGCGAATGTCTCGGCCCTCAGGAGTGGTGATCTTAATCATTCTTTTCTTGAAAATAATTTGAGCCTCATTGTGAACCAACCAGTCCATACCTACTATGAAATCAAACTCTCCAAACTCCATGGGAATTAAATCTATGTGGAATACTACATCTTCTACAAGTAATGTGCAGATCATATATACTTTGTCTGCCTTAACTAACATGTTTCTAGCAGTCTCAATATGAAGCACAAATTGTAATTTTGAAGTTGGCATGTTAAATTGACGAGCAAATGAAGTGGAGACAAACGAACGGTTGGCTTCGGAATCAAACAAGATGTATGCGGGAATTGAGTTTACAAAGAACGTACCAGTGACCACCTCCGGGTCATCTTTTGCTTCTTCAGCTGTGATTTGGAATGCCCTTGTTGGAGCCCTTTGAGATTGATCCAAAGCACAACTGATGAATCAAGCTTATTGGAAGGAACTATAAGCAATACAACAAAAAAACTGAGGTAAGATTCACTCAAACTTTCAAATTTTTGGAGTTTTGGTTCGGTTTTGGTGTGAACCGATTTCTAAGAATTGTTGTTACAAATTTTAATGCATGTTGGAAATTATTGTTGCAATGTTAAAATCGAGTAGTAATGATGTAATATACTAAATTTCAGTTTCTGATTCGAAATCTAAGTATGATTTTGAAAATTAGTGTGTGTGTGTTCATCGACTTTAATGAAAAATTGGACAAATGTGGAATATTTTGGTACATTAGTGTTATGTTTTAAGTTAAAAGAGTGTATTTAAGTTCATATCTGCAATTTTAGATACAAAAACATTCAAAAATGGTCAAAAAGTATATTCTGGAAATTATGAAAAATATATAAGTATGAACTCGGATCATATGAACATGATTCGGACCATCCGAGTTCGGGCCCATACCCAATTCGGACCCCTACCCAATTCGGACCCACTCCTGATTTCAGACCAAGGAACCATCCGAATTCAGATGAATAGTGTACGGAATAGATTACAAGTGATGGACCTCGGACCATCCGGATTTCGGGCCATCCGAAGTTCGGATGTGGTCCGAATTCAGTTCAAATTTCATTTAATTTTCAGATTTTATGTTTTAAGCAATTACTGACATTAAATCACTGTTACACTGACTTGACATATCACGGTGGTGTAATCTAACACACATTGATTCAGAGGCAAATCACATTGTACAACCCACTGTGAGTAATAGATTATCATCCTAACATTTATTGTCTTTGCATTCACGTTTTACATATTCAATGGCATGTTCACATTGTTCATATACATCAATTGACACTCATGAATGATTTGTTGTTATGATGCACACTCGTACTTGACATGTAACAAACATGTAGTCTGCGTTCGTTTGAAAGTGCATCTATTTACATCTTGCTTGCACTGCATGATCATTACTTCACAATCTGATGAGACCTGCACTGGGGCTGACAGCAGGCCATTGTCGGGTACTGATCATCCCACTCGTTATCCTGGTTAGGTTCGGCACATCCCCGATCAGCATTTTAACTGCCAACCAATGCTTGCACTGCATGGTTTTTCACATACTATGGGGCTTTCACTGCCAGATTTCACACTATGCTTGTAAAGAAATAACGGTTGAATGTATAATCTGTTATCTCACTAAGCAAATTAGCTTACTATTGACTCACAAAGTTTTCAGGCAAAGGCAAAGGTGTAGCTGGACCTTTTACTTAAGCATTTCAATTCAATATCCTGGACACTTTAGAAGCTATTGGTACACAGAAGTTTGTAGCTTTGGGGTGGGATTTGATACTTTTAAAACAAGTTATGATGTTGTAATAGTTAGACTTAATCACTGTAGACAAGTACTTTTATTGCTTTTGGTGTGGAACTGCTTAAATATGAATTAAGCATCAATTTTAATTATTATGTTAATCATTGGGTTGTGTGTTGATCATGGTGATTTCAATTATACTATCAAAATATGAGGACGTCACAAATACGGATGATCGGGGAATAGTTACTCGTAACAAGGCAATACTTGTAGTCAAAGGGTTCAACCAGGAAGAAGGGATAGATTATAATGAAGTGTTTGCACCAGTGGCAAGGCTTGAAGCTATCAGATTGTTTCTTGTCTTTGCAACCTTCATAGGCTTCAAAGTATATCAGCTAGACGTCAAGAGTGCCTTCTTGTACGGAAAAGTGAAGGAGTTGTTGTATGTCGAGCAACCGCCAGGGTTTACTGATCCCAAGTATCCTGACATAGTATATATATTGGATAAGGCTCTGTATGGATTACATCAGGCACCTAGGGCGTGGTATGAGACACTGTCTACTCACCTCTTAGACTATGCGTTTGAGAGAGGGAGAATAGATAGTACACTATTTATTAAGAGAAAAGGAGATGATTTCATACTGGTACAAGTGTATGTGGACGACATCATCTTTGGGTCGTCAAATGAACAAATGTGCAAAGATTTTGAGAGGGTTATGAAGTCAAATTTTGTGATGAGTGCGATGGGAGAGCTGAACTTCTTTTTGGGTTTACAAGTTGAACAACGAAAGGAGAGAATGCTTATTCATCAGGCGAAGTATGTCTATGATATTTTAGAGCGCTTCAGGATGGCAGGAACAAAGCTTACGACATACTTCAGTACTCCTATACAAGTCAATCCAACTTTTATCTGGCCATGATCGGGTCACTCATGTATTTAACTGCTTCTCGACGTGACATGATGTTTGCTGTTTGTATTTGTGCCAGGTTTGAAAACTAACCCCATAAAGATGCACATGAAAGCTGTGAAACGGATTCTGAGATACCTGAAGTCGAAACCGAAGCTGGGACTTTGGTATCATGCTGATGGAGATCTGGAATTGGAAGCTTACACGGACTCAGACTATGGAGGGTGTAGCTTGAACTATAAACCAACAACGGGTGGTTGTCTGTTCCTTGGAGGGAGACTGGTGTCCTGGCAATGCAAAAAACAGACTTCGGCAGCCGTATCAACATGCGAGGCCGAGTATGTAGCTGCTCGTAGTTGCTGTTCACAGGTTCTGTGGAGTCAACAACAATTGCGGGATTACGGTTTGACTTATACTCATACTCCATTAGGATAGACAATCAATCCAAAATTTCCATAACCAATAATTTGGTAAAGCACAGTAAGACTAAGCATATAGACATAAGACATCATTTTATTCGTGATTGTGTTTAGAAAAACTTGATAAAAGTGGTTAAAGTTCCAACGGAAGACAACTTTGCAGATCTGTTCACAAAAGCATTTGATAGGTCACGCTTTGAGTTGTTAGTCCAACTAAATGGAATGCGTAATCCAGAGTCACCTGACCTACTGTAGATTTTCTTTTCTTTTTAAATATTTTTTGTTTATCTTATAAGTTACTGTACTTAAAAGGGAAAAACAAAAAAAAAAAAAGAGAGAAAACCATAAAAAATTTAAAAAAAAAAGAATATTGAAGTCTGAGAGAAGTCTTAGAGTCTATGGTTCAAAGTGACGAAATTTAGCATAGTCTAACAAACTCTAAGTGTTAGACTTTCACATGTAATGCACTAAAAATTCTATGTGATATACATGTTCATGTTCTGATATGTTGGTAGACATAAAACATGAAGGTTTCCCTAACAGCTAATAAAACAATCAAGAAAATGTCATATGTGTAACCAACTTAGATGTATGACCAAAAGGTCTTAATTTCTATGTTAGAGGCTCACAGACAATACTTATGAATGAGGTATGCAAGTTCATCTGGGGGATGTATGGCTTCATCAAAATACATCTTACATAACGAGCAAGTTTTGTAACGTAAAGAAAGTCAAAACATGTGGCTTTGTTGTACGTAACTACAGACCTGTCACCGCTGTTTTGACTTAAACTAGCAAGATATGTCGCTTTGTTGTACGTGAGTACAATCCTGTCACCGCTGTCTTGCTAAAATAAGAGGAACTCTAAGACAAACCAAGACACTCTGTTGTATGTATATACAGAACTGTGTCCGATGTTTATCTTTTTAAGATGATTTGCAAATACGAAAAAGTCATAATCATTGTATGTATGCATTGATCATAGAAGTATGTCTAAGTATGGGACACGTAAGGTAGTTTCTTGATAAATAAAAAGGCCAAAGGAAAATTCTATGTGAAGACCACCCCTTACGGGGCAGTCGTCAGCGTCTAGATCCCACAAATTGCAACACGATATCAATCATAACTAAGATAGAGTAATTAAGTTACGGAATTTCAAATTACAGTACAAACATTAGGATAAGGTTTAATACAATTTATAGTACAGAGTTACAATATTCAAATTAAACTTATAAAGGGTACAAGACTAATCTAATACATATTATCATATAAGCAAAGCAAATCTACCCAAACCACCACAAGTATCATCTGCCAATCTGTACTAAAAGGGACGTTTGAGTAGTGGTCTATGAAAACATCAGCAGATCTTGAAAGACCTAAGAACTAGGTCCGGCAGGTGATTTCCCTTTATCTTTTCCTGTAAAAAGTTTAAACAACAACTATAATCAATGCTTAGTGAGATTATAGATTTTCAGATTGCATGCATTTCAACAAGCGGATAGTGGATATCTAGTGTGATATATCTTGATTGCCGCTACAGCCACGCATGATTGAGACATAGTAAATCAGAATTGGATGATGTCCAGGCCACGCTCACGCTTTTAGTGGAAGCTATCCACTCATACTAGGCTAGCTACCAGCAAACATCATGGGGGGAGCATCGGAGTAATCAATACCAAGTTCAATAGAACTGGTGACATAGCAAGGTCTGACAAGGCTAAACATGCTAAGCTGAATCAATACATCAAAGATGCGAGCAATGATGAAAGCATAATTAAACAAGGTCATGATAGAAATCTCAACTTCTAATAATAACGGAATTGAACTGTAAGTACAATGTATGCAGAATGATACGTCAAATAGCAATCATGATCCACAGGGCATCACCGAACCATGGTGAACACATGTCACAATCTAGCTGAGCATAAATGAATGCCAAGATAAACTATCATCAACAATATGTCCCAACCAGAATCTAGCATGTAAAACTGAATATCTATAACTCACAGTTTACTGAACTAATCTGCGCTGAGCTTTATCAAGCGGATTTCTCCACCACCTGAGTTATCTCAGGATTTTACTTTAAACTTTGACTTTCTTGACTTGGCTTGGCTTTACCAACTCTGACCCACTTTTATTACTTTAAACTTTATTACATTATTCAGAATTTATCTGAACCTGTCCAGAATTATCATTTGCAAGAATGCTAGCTTTAAATTTTAAATGTCATGCTTCTGATAACTCATCAATATTTATGTCATTTTTCATGTTCATGTGTGACTTTTGTCATGTTTATATCATAAATCTGCTTTTAAGATTTTAAACTAAAAGTTTATTGGTTTTAATCTTTATAAATCATATTTATGTTATGACATCAAATTATATACATTTTGTATAATACAAAAAGGGTTGCTTATGATTGATATATGTCCATTTGCGTAGAAAGGTACGAGATCGTCTACGAATTGGGGTGAGTCAGAAGGGGTTGAGTCATTTTGTGGAGCATCAATCGGTGTAGAAGGTTCTGGAAGTACGTTTGGTTTCATGTTAGGAATAGTAGTATTAGTTGGGGTTTTGGGAGATTGAGATGTGTGGTCAATGGGTATGGGCTCAGATGTATATGAAGTCGATGAGCTTAGACTGACTTTATTGATATCTGCATCAGATGTAGAAGATGAGTTAGTATTAGACTTAGACTGAGGATATAATAACAAAAATAAAGAATCTAGGTCTAGATCATCTTGTCCGGTTGGCGGGGCAGTGGTGGATGCAGATGGTGTCTGAATTGGTCCAGACTGTCGATGCGGAGCCGGTTCTGAATTGATAAGTTTAGAAACGTTCTCGGACTCAGCTAAATCATCGAATGTGATGTTCACACTCTCATTAACTGTCCTAGTGCGCTTGTTGAACACCCGGTAGGAGGATGAGTTCTTGGAATAGCCGATGAATACTACTTAATCTCCTTTTGCATCAAACTTACAGAGATTATCTTTATCGTTCAGAATGAAACACCTGCAACCAAAAACACAAAAGTGATTGACATTAGGTGCATGTTTATTAACAATCTCATAGGGTGTCTTGCCAAACCGTTTGTTGATGATGGATCAATTTTGTGTGTAGCACGCAGTGTCCACAGCTTCGGCCCAAAAATGTAGTGGCAGCTTCGAGTATGTGATCATGGAGCGAGCTGCTTCAACCAGAGTTCGATTTCGTTGTTCGACAACTCCGTTCTGTGGAGGACTTCTGGCAGCAGAATATTGATGCTTTATACCAACAGAATCTAGGAATGTGGTTAACTCCTTGTTTTTGAACTCTGTTCCGTTGTCCGTACGGATGGCTTGGGCTTGAACTTGGAGGTTTACTTCGGTCAGTTTCAGAAACGAGATGATTAATTCTAGCGTTTCATCCTTCGTGCGTAGGAACTTCACCAATGTGAATCGTGAGTAATCATCGACCATCACCAGTATATACTTCTTGGCATTGATGCTCTGAATGCGCATCGGACCACAAAAATCCATGTGGATAAGCTCCAGGGGTTGTGTAGTGTTGGGGACTGGCTTTGGTTTCTGTGAGGCTTTCTTGATCTTGCTCTTTTCATAGGCTGCACACAGTTGATCTTTGTCGAACTTCAGCTCCGGTAGACTTCTTACTAGATTATTTGATGCGAGCTTGGTTATGTTTTTGAAATTCAGATGAGAGAATCTCTTGTGCCATAACCAAGACTGTTGAGATGAGGCTTTAGAAAGGAGACAGATCGTCTTGTTGACCTTGACTTTTGAGAGATCGATGGTGTATAGATTTGAATGCCAAGTGCCGGCGAGAATCTACTTACCCGTTGGAGAGCGAATACTGCATCTTGTGGCTTTGAAAGATACCTCAAGTCCTTTATCACAAAGTTGGCCAATACTAAAGAGATTGTGGCCAAGACCTTGGACATAGGAGGCTTGAGTAATCTTCAGATTGTCCATTTCAAGATCCCCAAAGCCACAGATTCGAGCAACACCGTTGTTGCCGAATTTCACCGAACCACCATTAGATGACGTGAAGTTGGATAGTAGATCTTTTCGACCAGTCATATGATGCGAACATCTATAGTCTTGGATCCACACACTGTTTGCCTAAAAGCGAAGGTCAGATGAGTGTGTGATGATTGAGGAACGGGTTTTGAACTGGGTGTTCAAAAGCCATAGAAAATGAAGAGCGGGTCCTAATCCGTGGTGATTAGAAACCAAAATCTGCAAGACAGTTAAGTGAATTTTGGTACCCAAATTGTACGGAATTTGGGTCCAGATGGATTAGCGTTTATGGTTGGGTTCTTAAGGTGAGATTCACCATCGATCTTAGATGTAGTACACTTAACGTCATTGTTTGCAGAGATGCATTTCTTAGGAATCCAGACAGACTTATATCTGATAGGTCTGCCAGATTTCCTTTTAATCTTTTGTTAAGGTTTGCGGCGACGTTTTGATTATAAGAGCATGGTTTAACAATGTAGGCATAGACAAACTTTGTGGAGTTTTGGACTAGTCAAACAATTGTTTAGACGAATATGTCTTAACTTGAATAACATTCAAACCATTACAATCATTCAAAATAATACTAGAATTTAATTCAACCACACGTTTGTCTTTTATTACATTGGAAATTAAAGACTTTGAAATAACAAAAACTGCTCCTTGACTCTTGACTTTAGAGGTCGTCTTTTGTGTTGTGCCCTTTCGTCTTACTCGATAATCTGAAATGAAATGAACATGTTTGTTAGAGTTCACATATTTTGAATTACTAAAATGTGTGTGCGAGTTCTGTTTCCGAGAATTCTGTTTGCCTTTATTACTAGCAGCAGCAGAATATTCGGGAACAGTTTTGGAAGTGTTGCCAACATTTTTTGAAATAGGTACGATCATCGGGGCTTTTCCTTTCTTTATGTCTAAGAGATGTTGTTTTCTTAGATTTGAGTTTAACTCGCTGGCTGGAGATAGAGTTACAGCCTTAGAGTTGTGTGTGACAGAAACTGGTGATTCTAATGAGTTAGCGTCGATTTTGAAATTCTTTTCTCGAACTGAAAATTGTCTTCTTGCCTCATTAAACTCATTTTCCTTTCTTAAAAAATTGTTTCTGTCTGAATCAAATAACTCTTTGGTTTCTTTTAAGGTTAACTCAAGGACATGGATTTTATCATTGTGCAGTGAAGTGTCGGCTAGAGATGAATTAAATTGAGCAATTTGAGCTTCAAGATCTGATACTTTCTTTGTAAAATCTATCCTTTCTTGTTCAAAATGTCGTGATGTTGTTTCCATTATCTGTTCTAGGTCAGAAGCTCGTTGTTCTAGAACAGAATATGGTATGTATTCACGAGGTTTTGGCAATATCGGATCAGGTTTAATCTCATTTGGTTCAACAACACATTCATCTTCTTTAAATGATATATCTAATTTTTCTTGAATAGAATCATGATTTAACCAATCGTAGACAAATTTGATTTGTTTTATATTAGGTCTTGCTCGTATTTCTTCTTCTTCGGCTAACACTTTCGGCCAAGTCTTGTTGTAGGGCATGATGTATCTCCGACCCATGGTATCAAAATCATATGGAGGACTGTGTTGTTTGTCGACCATTTCTCTCATAATTCTAGGACCAGTAAACCTTAAGCCGTCTTTAGATTTTAACACTCTAGGTTTATACATATTAATGGTTTGATCAGTTTGGCCACGTTTGTTAAACCTTTCTTCCATGTCTTTGAGTTTTTCTCTTAGTTTTGTTCTCTCAGCCAGAACATTCTCATATATGAAATCACATTCAGATTTATCTGACTTAAGCACTTGATGATCGTAAACTAGTTGGGACATTTTGGTAGATAAATTCTTTTTCGCAGTATTAGCCTTAGACACCTCTTCTTGTAACACTAAAATGTTTGTTTTCAAATCAGACTTTTCATTTTGAGCATCCCGAAGGGCAGTTAGAAAAAGTTTTATCTTTTTGGCTTCTTTTCTTAACAATTTCAATTCAGCAAGAAATTCACCGGGAAGAAAGCTTACCTCTTGATCTGATACGGACGATTGCTTGCTTGAACTCGCATTCTGAGCCATCAATGAGACTTCGGATGCTTCATTTATGTCTTCTGCTAGTTGAGTATCGACAATGAAACACATAGGATCTGCAGCATCCTCTTTATCATCAGTATCTTCTAACCAGTGTTCCTCTTCAGCAAATAGGGCGCGACCAACATTCCTTTGCTTGGTGAGATTGTACTTTGTCTTGTAATAGTTCTCATTTTTCTACTTCGGAAGACGACATTCACGCGCAAAGTGGCCTGGTTTGCCACAGTTAAAACATCCTTTCTCCTTGTCATCAGTCTTGCGATCTTCTTCCTTTGGTTTCTCAGCTACCTCCCTTTTATCATCGTACTTCTTACTCTTGGTTTCTCTTCGAAGCTTGTTTGATGATTTTGGAAACTTCTTACGAAATGCATTTGTGAGCAATGAAATTTGTTTCTGAAGTTTAGTAGCCTCAAGATCAGTGTCGGCGTCATCATTGTCAGACTTAGAGGACTCAGAGAGAAACTTAAGGAGTTTAACAGCCTTTGAAGACTTGATTTCTTATCTATGAGAAGGGCAAAAGAATCTTATGTGATGGGTTCATCTACCTTCTTAGGTTCAAGCTTACTAGAGGCTTCTGATTGATAGACTACGAGACTATTAAACAGATCGTGTATGATGATGTCATTTATCTCTCGAATCAACCATACGAATTGTTTCCAATCTGGTTTTAGTGAGTTTACGAACATCCTATTCATCTCTACTTGAGATTTGTTGACTCCATTCTTTCGGAGTTCGTTCATTAGCGTGCAGTACCGATGATACGTAGTCTCCAGTAGTTCTCCATACTTGACTGAAAACGTGTCATAGTTGTTGAAAGCATTTGCGTAACGTTGTTTGGAATTCCGATCATTTTCTTGCATCTGTCTGTCAATTTCTTACCACATCTCACGAGTAGTCTTAAAGTTGTCGATGCTGATATAGATTTCATCCGGAACAGCCTGGATGATGAACGATCGTGCTATCCTATCAGCCTTTATTCGGTCGAGTTGAGCTGGAGTGTGAAATATCTTGGAGTTTCCATCGTCTTCGGGTTTAGCTTGTGCTAGAAGAGGATTATTGAATTGTGCTGGACCATTGTAAATTGGGTCTAGAATGTGATCAGCCAACTCTTGACGTTCAATGAAGTCTAGGAATCAGGATTTTCACAAAGTGTAGCGTCCCCGATACAAGGTTGGAGGTTTGACGTCTGATCCCATTGCGAGAGTGTCGCGGTTCATGTTGAATGCTTCGTTGGACCGAGGTTGGTAAGTGTTTATAGCTTAAATTGCAAGACACAACTAAGTGAGACTCAAGAATAATCTAAGTGTTTATGGAGTAACTTGCGGATGAAGTGAGACAAATCGCGGATGAAGTTATATCCGAGAAACTCTTGGATCAAGTTGGAAATGGAATGACTTAGAATATTGAGCTGTGTTGTGTGTGCCTTGGCATCCAGAGGTTGTAAGTTGAAGTTGAGCTTATACCCTTAAATAACTTAGAAAAAATCAGGGTGTTGTGATCCGCAGGTTGTAACTTGCAGATGAAGTGATGAAAACTTGGGCGATATCACAGATAAGTCACAATCAGTATGATCCGAGAGTTATAACTCTTGGATAAAGCATGAAATCTAATAAGGACTTAGAAAAATTTAAACAGGTTAAGAAATTCTCAGTTATATCCAAGAGTTGTAACTCTCGGATGAAGAACAGTTCTTATGTTCAACGATTTAAACAAATAATAAGCACAGATCGGAATGATTTTTGGAATCAAATATACTTTCTTTCACGAATTTGTGATTAAACAGTAAGATGTTCACCTGAATGAATATAGTATCAAACGAAATTTAACCACAAACAGTTCAGAAATTTCGATTTCAAAGATCAAACAGAGGTGTTCTTCGAAGAACACGAAGAACTTTTCAAGAACTTCAACAATTTTCCAGTAAAAATCCAGAATTTTTATGCAATACTTCGAAAAACAGAAGGTAGAAACACTTTAAAACCAACCATTAGACTTTGATACCAATTGTAATTCCCATTTATGAAGCATTCATTCAAGATTCAAGATATAATCAACAATGTAATTAAGAACATGAAGAACAATATGATAATAATAAGAACAATATGAACATTCAAAGGATTAGAGAAACCTTAAATTGCACTTCAATCGTACTTACAAAACTTATTGAAAGATTACATGCAAACCTAGAAAGCAATCTATATATAAGCAAACTAAATGGATCCAAATACTATCCAAACCCATGGGTTGACCTTTGGTCTTTTAACCCATTTACATAAAAGATTGAATCCTTACAATTTAGCCACAAAATTAAGTTTCATTTATTATATATAGAACCATGAAACTATCACAAATTTAGATCTAACAAATAATAAGTGTTTCCGTTATTATTTAAGGCTTATATATGCACTTTTACTTCGATATTGTCGTACTTTTACTCCATATTTGTGTTTCAGGGTCAAGAAATCAAATGGAAGCAGCTCGGGAAAATTTACCACGAAATGAGCCGATGGGGGCGTGACGGGCTGTCGTTGTGACCCACAAAAATAATCCTTATATCTACTATTTAGCTCAGAGAAGTAAGGGTCGAATCCACATGGAGTGAGTTTGTAATTAGGGTTAAGCGGTTAGCTTTGTGAGTTTTATTGAAAGCACCGTAAATTGTGAAATGTGGATTTGAATGATTTGTTTAGAGTAATGATTTGCTATTGCTTTGTAACTAAAACTAATCACAAGACAACTAACGTAGTACATAAATAATCAAGAGACGAATAACCGTTCATTGGATCACCACGACATAAGTATTACTCAATATAACTTCATGCAACGATCACATAGACATAATCAATTGCGCGACTAAATAATCAAACGTGTTTTAACCAATAACTCTCGGCATAGCGTATGCAACATTAATACTCGTCTTAATCCCTAAGCTAATGGACTCGGCACGAATAATAACACCACGATAAACTATCTTGCTTTAACAATCGCAACACATAATCATAATCATAGCCGAATGTTTATCATTTGCATACACATAATATAACTCGCCTAATACGAATACATCAAAACATAAGAAATTAAAGAAGAGTAAACTTAGCCGCAGATCCTCCGTAAACGGCTAATGAGATTAGCCGCTCATCGTATGCTCGTCACAATCATAGATCTGAGCCATTGGGTAGCTTGTGAATCATCGTGTTCGTTCTCGTATCGTAGATCCACTCCGGCAGGGCTTCGGCACACTTTTACACACGTCGGGTGTTCTTTCTAAGGCTGCCATCGACCTCTATTTATAGAGGAGTCGAGATTAGGGTTTCCAGGGCTAAAAAAACGTGTTTTTGCTCCGTCCGAGCGCAGGCCAGGTGCAGGCCTGCGCCCCCTGCTTCTGGGTACGGCTAGGGTTTCTTGGTATACGTTGGACTGTTTCTTGGGTTTTTGCGCCGCAGGGGCGTAGCCCTGCGCCCCCCTGTGCCCGGGGTACGGCCGTGGTGCGCTGGAACTGATTTTGAACTCGAAATTGTTTTGGGACGTAGGGTGGGCGTAGACCTGGGCGTAGCCCTACTCCCCTACCTGCTCGGTTTGCTCTGAATTTTCTCGTGGTGGTTTGAAATGACTTCCATACCCTAAAACACAATTATGAGGTAAAAGTATGATAGTTACGAAGTATCGGTGCCTAAAATGAACATAAAATGACTCTGAAACCATATAAATTATAGACTCATCAAATCTCCCCAACTTAACTCTTGGTCGTCCCCGAACAAGCCTTAGATACAGAACTAACTATGTACCGATTGTATTAGCAGTGTGTTCAGTATGTCTAGGTTAAGTCAGCCTTCGCAATAATGCATTAAGATTTTGAATGTAAGCTAAAGAACATTTTGCAGTTAAAACACATTCTCTCTAAGTAATTATAATGTATCTCACTTTTGGAAATTACTCTTTTAGCTCAAGGTTACAAGCTTAAAACATGTGGGTCTTTTGACCATCTTTTCCCTCTATGCATGTATACAATAAGATATTACTTTTAATTATCATGCTTATATCTATTTTCTTTTTTTAACTCGAGTTTTTACAATAGCTTTTCTAGTTGGTCCATGTAGCGGGATTTGGGTCAATTGCTCCCAAACCAAATGGCTTTAGGGGATTAGGCATGAATGGTACCCCTAGGGTCTTAATTTCCCGAACCAACTAGGCTACCCTCGAATCTTTTGAGGCTAAAAACATGATTAAGCTCTCCCCCTTATTGCATGAGTTTTTTCAAAATCTTTTGACACATTACTTTCATTTAAGCACAAATATATCTTAACTTACTTGAACTCAACTTACACTAAAAAATGTTAATTATTATCACGACTCTTAACATAATTCTAGAATTTCTTACTAACACTAACTAATTCTGGGTACATTTTTCTATGTATCATCATTTTCCATGGCCTCATCGGCAAATAAGAACCACTGGGGAAATTTAAAAGACTACATTGACACTAAGCATCCACATTCAGCAGGACTCGGCAAATGAAAATAAAACACACACAATTACTGAAATAAAATAACAAAAATTAAAATTCTAACCCAAACATGCAAATCTGAAAATGATAAATGTGAAGAGCAAGGAACGATGGTACCTGATTACTAGTAAGGAGGAAGAGGACCAAATATATTATTTAAGAAGTTACCAGCCGGAAAATCCTCGTGATGTCAAACCTCCTTTCCATTATGCCCAGATCCGATGTTCATGATATGTTGTAGCTCTCTGTACTGGTGGTTAAATTTCAGTCTAATAAAATTTTTTTTATGGAGGCTCGTTAGATCATATTTAAACATTTCATAGAACATACCCTCCCCAACATAGACCATTGTGACGTCCTCGTCACATAAACACACTTATAATGAGCAGACAATGAACACAATCACGTTCTTAATAATATACTTTGCTTATTTTAGATAAATGAAACTAAAGTAAAAAATTATGTCTAGAAACAACTAAAATTGGGTTGGAATTTCTCCCAAACTTAGTTGGTGACACTAAAGCAATTAAACTAAAACAAAGAAATAATTAAAACTAATCCGCCTTTTCGTAGGGAATCATGATTGCACTTAGCACGTGCAACAAGCCGTTACACCCCCCGGTATCCCGAGTGGACGAGTGTTGTCTCGTGAGGGTTTCCAAAAACACACCCACAAAGTTCTCTGGGTTGCCTCCCAGGAAGCGCTAAGTTTTACGTCTTCAGCCAGACATACTGCTCCTATACTAGCCTAATTATGTTTGGGTCTTCTTAACCTAATTAGTTCAGAGACTAGCATATTATTGGTGGCCCATTAACCTGTGTCTAATGGAAACCATGGTATATTGAAAATTGATAATAATTGTACATCATTTAAGTCTAGCACGAGGACTGATATCCTAGATAGGTGGTCAGCAATGACATTCTCTGTCCAAGCTACTGCCTCTATACCCATCACCTGAACTCCAATATTATTTTTGGAACCGGCTTGAACTTTGAGACCTTTACTGAGTTGATTCGGTAATTCCCAAGCCTCATCATCTTCTTTAGCTGAGAATGTGCCACCAATAGCGGCAGTGATCATGTTCCGGCTTTCTTCACTCATACCATCAAAGAAAGTTTTGACGAGCATCCATTTGGGAACCTCATGGTGTGGACAAGCTCTTAGCAATTCGTTCATTCGATCAAATGCCTCGTAAAAATGTTCACCAGGTTTCTGTTTAATCTCAGTGATCTCTTTTCGTTTCTCAGTGGTTTTACTTATGGGGTAATACTCAACGAGAAATTGACGCTTCATTTGTTCCAGGTTGTGATGCTATTGGTGGGTAGCGACACAAACCAAATTTTGGCTTTTTCTTTTAATGAAAAAGGGAATAAACGAAGTTTTAAACCATCAGTGGTTATACCTCGAATGTTATTAGCTTTGCAAATAGCTGTAAATTCAGCTAAATGCTCATATCCTCACTAGGCATTCCTCTAAAGATAGGAAGAATTTAGAATAATTGTGGTCGAACTTCGGGTTCGTTCTCATTTTCCGGATATCGAAGAGATGAGTGATTGGGCACATCACCAGGGCGATAATGTGACTCAACAGTACGTGTCATTTGTTCACCCATCCTAGCGGCTATACGCTCAGGTTCTTCTTGGTCATGATTTCTTGGCGAAATCGGAGGACCTTCTAAATTAGGAATTTCTAAAGTGGGAATTTCTTCCTCTTGTTCGTTTGAATTCTCCGTGATTAGTGTTTGTTGTTTTTGTAACCTGACAGTCTTTCGGTTAGATTTTGCTACTTTTTCGATTTCATGTTCGAATCGTAGCGGCAATCCTTTGGCCGATCGACGTGTAAGCATACACTATTAAAAACTTTTAAATTAAATTACCTAATTAAACTAATTGTATTTTGGTGGTAAAGTAGAGGACTATAATTACCTTTTTGGGTTTTAAGATTTTTAGTTTGTTTTTAAAAATACAAATGAAAATACAAAAATAACTAAAAATACAGTACTAACCTAAACTAACCTAAACTAAGGCAAAACTAACTTACTATCCCTAACTAACGTTACCACTCCCCGGCAACGGCACCAAAATCTGACCGGCCATCGTTGTGACCCGCAGAAATAATTCTTATATCTACTATTTAGCTCAGAGAAGTAAGGGTCGAATCCACAGGGAGTAAGTTTGTAATTAGCGTTAAGCGGTTAGCTTTGTAAGTTTTATTGAAAGCACCGTAAATTGTGAAATGTGGATTTAAATGATTTGTTTAGAGTAATGATTTGCTATTGCTTTCTAACTAAAATTAATGACAAGACAACTAACGTAGTAGATAAACAATCAAGAGACGAATAACCATTCGCGGGATCACCACGGCATAAGTATTACTCACTATAACTTCATGCAACGATCGCATAGACATAATCAATTGTGCGACTAAATTAATCAAACGTGTTTTAACCAATAACTCTCGGCATTGCGTATGCAACATTAATACTCATCTTAATCCCTAAGCTAATGGACTCGGCACGAATAATAACACCACGATAAACTATCTTGCTTTTACCATTTGCATACACATAATATATCTTGCTTATAACGAATACATCAAAACATACGAAATTAAAGAAGAGTAAACTTAGCTGTAGATCCTCCGCAAACGGCTAATGAGATTAGCCACTCATCGTATGCTCGTCACAATCATAGATCTGCGCCATTGGGTAGCTTGCGAATCACCGTCTTCGTTCCCGTATCGTAGATCCACTCCAGCAGGGCTTCGACACACTTTCACACACGTCGGGACCTCTTTCTAAGGCTGACATCGACCTCTATTTATAGAGGAGTTGAGATTAGGGTTTTCAGGGCTGAAAAACGCGTTTTTGAACCGTCAGAGCGCGGGCCAGGCGCAGGCCTGCGCCCCCTGCTCCTGGGGTACGGCTAGGATTTCTTGGTATACGTTGGACTGTTTCTTGGGTTTTTGCGCTGCAGGGGCGTAGCCCTGCGCCCCCCTGCGCCCGGGGTACGGCCAGGGTGTGCTGGAACTGATTTTGAACTCGAAATTGTTTAGGGACGTAGGGTGGGCGTAGCCCTACTCCCCGGCCTGTTTGGTTTGCTCTGAATTTTCTCGTGGTGTTTTGAAATGACTTCCAGACCCTGAAACACAAATATGACGTAAAAGTATGATAGTTACGAAGTATCGGTGCTTAAAATGAACATAAAATGACTCTGAAACCATATAAATTATAGACTAATCAGGGCATAGCCCTGCGCCACCCTATACTGCCAAAACATTAAGATTTGGAGTTAGAGAGCACTTCAAGTGTAGCCCAGCGTAGCCCTGGCCATACCCACCAGTGCAGAGGCAGGCACAGGCCTGCGCCCAGGTCTACGCCCATGCGGCTTGAAAATCCTACGACCGCTTTTCTGCATCGAAAACCCTAGTTCACTCGTCCTCTATAGATAGAGCTGATGTGCGGTCGTTTTTCCAAGTTTCGAAATATTAAAAACGCTAGCGAAGCCCTGCCATAGTTGAGTCACGGATCGAGTACGTAGAAGGTGGAGTGCGATTGTTCATCTCTTAGAAGCCTAAAGAATGATTTTCAAAATCATTTCCGTTGAATAACACACGATGGAAGGCTAGACTTCATAGCCATTTGCGGAGGATCTACGGCTAAGTGTTACTTTATTGAACATTCTTTTTGTATTGATGTATTTATGACTATTGAATTATGAATGCGAATGATGTACTTGTGGTTTTGTTATGATCGAATATGTTAATTGGTAAAAGCAAGATAGTTCATAGTGATATTATTATTTGTGTCGAGTCCAATAGTTTACGGATTAAGAACAGTATTGAATATTGCATGCCCTATGCCGAGATTTATTGGTTAAAGATTCATGATTAGTACGCCTATGAAATTGGTTATGTCTATGTCACTGATGTGCTATGTTCAATTGGTAACAACTTATGCCATAGTGAATTTGTAAATAGTTATCCTTTACTTGATTTGTTATTTAATCGTAGTTCGTTTGCCATTGTTTTAGTATTAATTTATTAGTAATTTAGTCGTTATCACCATTACAAACAGTCAATCAACTTCGTAATTTAATTGCTTTTATAAACCTAAAGAAACTAGCAATTTAACCCTAATTGACATACGCTATAATAACCCGAAAATTAAATAACAATATTAATAAATAAATAAAAAATAAGTAACAACAAAATCTTAATAAATTTATTAAAGGTTAATTAAGCTGCAATTTTATTATGTTAAAAAGAAAGGGAAACTTAACTGAATAATTACACTATTTCAGTGAAAAAAATTAAACTGGGCTTAAATAATAAAATAACTAAACGAGCCCAAGCCCGGTTTACAAATTAGGGTTAAACCAGTATTTATAAATTAACAACCCTTAAACAAATCAGTAACACGAAACTCTAGTGGCCGTTAAACTATTGTTGCAGTTCATCAAGAAGCAAATCGATATTTGTGTTCGCGAATCTTCTTCAACCGAGGTAAACAACTCTACTAAACAATCTCTTTCTTGCTAAGCTTGTATACATAATGTGTTGTATATGAAAAATATGAAGTAAATCCAGATCTATATGTAATAAAAGATAAGAAAACGAACCAGTTATTAGAATTGAGCGGCGGTGATGATGGTGGTTACGTGACCGGCGGCGCCGCACCAGGGACGACCTCAATGGTCCTGGTTAGCGACGGCCGTTGAGGGCTGGAGGTGTGAGGTCCGAGAGCAATGGCTGAGATGAGTGAGGTCGAGCGGTGTGGCGGAGTTGTGACGGCGGCGCCGGCGCTAGAGTTAAGTCGCTGCCGTTGTGGGTTGCACGAGCGAGAGAGGGACCGTGAGAGGGAGAGTGAGCGAGGGAGACGAAAGCCGAGAGGAGTCGGTGGTTGTCGTGGTTGGTGGTCGCCGGTGAGCGGCGGCGTCGGTCGCCGGAGTGAAGTAGAGACCGAGAGAGAGACTAGAGAGAGAAAGAAGAGAGAGAAGTGATTTTGGGTTTGTGTGTGTGGGCACCGAGAGATAAGGGGGAAAAAGGAAATGGGATCCGGGACTTTGACCCGACCCGCCCCGAATCTATCCTATATATAAATTAATTGTTGTATTAATTAAGGAATATTAATTTAGTTTTTTATACTTTAATAATTGTACATCAATATTATTCATTAATTAATAATTAGTCTTAATTTATTTAATAATTGAGATCAAGTATATTCACGTAATACTTGATTCACTCAAACTATGGGTTCTGATACCATCCTGTGAAGACCACCCCTTACGGGGCAGTGCTCACTAGTCTAGGTCCCACATCATGCAATACGATATCAACCATACTAAGATAGGGAATTTAATTGCGGAATTAAAAATTACATGTACATTACATATTAGGATACAGATTACATATTTCAATTTAAAGTTATAAAAGGGTAACATCTAATCTAGTCATAACATCATACATCACGTCAAGTCTACCCAGAACCACCACATTTGCTGTCTTCCAATCAGTACCAGAGAGTTTGTTGAGTAGTGGTCTAAGAAAGCTTCAAAACTTGGATCTTGAATGACCTAAGTACTAGGTCCTGCAGGTGATTTTCCTTTGGCTTTTCCTGTAAAATACTAATGCAACATCTGTAAGCAAAGCTTAGTGAGTATATAGATTTTCAATATCAACATGCGTGTCAAGCGGAGTCATTAGTCTTAGCATGATATGTCTTGGCTGCCGCTACAGCCCTCATGATTGAGATATAGTATCATAAGATCGGATGATGTTCAAGCCACACTCACGCTTAAATCGTGGGGATCAGCCACATACTGGGCTAGCTACCAGTAAGTCAATATGGCGGAACATCAGAGGTCATTACCAAGTTCATAAGAACTGGTGAAATAGCCGGGTCTAGAACAATAGACCATAAGGCTAGTCAAGCTGAATCAATTCTATCAAATGTCTGATCAATAATGGAAGCATATGTCTTAGAAGTCATGATAGCAATGAATCATAAGGCAAAGTCTGAAACAATATTAAATGCAATATGAAAAGATAATCAAATAGCTATCATGATTCACTGGGCAACACCCATCCATGGTGTGCACAGGTCTCAATCCAGCTGATAAATGAATGTCAATAAATCTAACAGCAGCAATATATCTCAACCGGATCTATGCATGTTCAATCTGAATATCTATAACTCACAGGTCTGGGTCTTGGTCAAACAGATATATGAATCTGCCACCTGAGTTATCTCAGGATTTTGTCAATCTGTAATCTGTCAATTCTTTTCAAATCAGAGACCCGCTTTCAAGTCTTTAAGTCTTTAAATTCTTTGTGTCAATATTCAGATATCAACTGAACCTGTCCAGAATTATCATTGTCAAATCATATCAATTTCATTTCTTTTTCATAATCTTTATTTTATCTGATTCTGATAACTGATAACTCTGTTAATCATTTGATTCATTTTTCTTTAATTTTGTAAAAATATCAAAATAGGATATCCAATTTCGGATCATCCGGATTCGGACCATCCAGATTCGGACAAATCCGGATCTGGCACCCGGATTCGGACCAATCTGAAATAGCCAATCTAATTTGGACCAATTAATCATCCGGATTCAGATTCATCTGAAATGGGCATCCCAATTCGGACCAAGCACACATCCGGATTCGGTTCATTATCCGAAATTGATACCATCCGAAATTGATACCATCCGAACTTGGATCATCCGAGTTCGGACCAACACTTAACAAAATATTTATTTGTTATCCGAAGTATGGGACCGAAATGGATTTCATGATCCGAAATGGGACATCATCCGAATTCGGGTCATCCGAATTCGGATCCCACACTTGTTATTTTTCCAGAAACTGTTCTTGGTGTTCTTGGTGTTCTTCATACGGATTTTATTAATAATTCTCAAACTTTCATTTTTATCAACATGCAATGAAATATATTGATGTAATATCACTATTTGAGTGTTTTTATACTAATTTCCCTATTAATAACATCATTATTTGATCATGTTTATCCAAAATTCATCATTTTTGTCAAGAACACCATTTTTAACAAAATTTCCGATTTCTTCATTATTTGAACAATCTGATTACTAATTCTTGTTTCTGTTTCATTTATATACTTGATTACATGTTTTTAAACACTTTAATCTAACATGCAAATCCTAAAATTTCATATCTAAATCTATTGGTTTCGGTTTTTACACAAAACCGAACAAAACCTATAAATATCGAAATTTAAGTAAAATTACCTCTAATCTTTGTTGATTCCAATTTGATTGATGATGTTTATAACTCCAGTTGCCTTGAATCTTCAATCAATTGCAATTTAATGAGAATTCTTGATGTTTTCTTGGGTTTGGCCGTATATGTAGAGAGAGAGTAGAGAGAGAGAGAGTGAAATTCTTAAATGGTTGTTAAATAACCATTAATTTGGTTAATATATGTGACTTAGTTATATTTGTAGTTTAACCCACTAATCTTTTGTATTTTTCATCTCTTTATTCTAATCATTTTAATTATATCATAAATATAATTTAAAATTATATTTACTTAATAAATTTTCATTCTTAATTAATATTTGCAATATAAATAATATAACAAAATTATATTATTATCTCAAAATAACATTACATAACTGATCAAAAGTTAGGTTGTTACAGAATGGGCTCCACCACGCACAAACTTCGTCCCCGAAGTTAGCTACGTTCGAACAGAGTGGGATATGTTGCTTTCATGACATCTCTGGATTCCCAAGACTGATGCGAACCTTTGTGGTGTTTCCACTGGACAAGCACCATCTGTATTTCTTTATTTCTAAGCTTCTTAGTCTTCGAGTCCAGAATACGTTCTGGCTCTTCAACCACGCGAAGCTTCTCATCAATCTGCAAGTTAACGTGTGGTATTTTAACTTCTCTTTCGTCAGCTAAACTCTTTCTCAAATGACTAACATGGAATACAGGATGTATTCCAGCTAAGTCCGCTGGTAGATCAAGACGGTAAGACTGATTCCCAATCTTTTCCACAATCTTGAACGGACCAATAAATCTCGGAGCTAACTTGTTTCTTTTAATGAACCGTACCACATTCTTCATTGGGGATACTTTCAGCATCACCCAATCGTTAACTGCAAAACTGATTGATCTATGCCGATTATCATAATATGACTTCTGCCTGCTTTGAGCTTCAAGAATATTCCTTCTAACTAGTTGAATCTTTTCATGAGTCAACTGTAGAAGGGCAGGTCCTGCTATTGGCGATTCACCTATTTCGCGCCAACAGGTAGGAGTTCTGCATTTTCTTCCGTACAAAGCTTCAAAAGGAGCCATCTTGATTGTAGAATGATAACTGTTGTTGTAAGAGTATTCGATCAACGGCAAGTGGTCATCCCATTTATCACCTAAATCAAGAATGCAGGCACGAAGCATATCTTCGAGAGTTAGAATAGTACGCTCACTCTGGCCATCTGCATTTGGATGATAAGAAGTACTCATAGAAATCCGAGTACCCATCCCTTCTTGTAGTGCTTGCCAGAATCTAGATGTGAAGCGACTATCACGATCAGATACAATAGACTTTGGCACACCGTGACGAGAAATAATTGTTGTGATGTACAACTGTGCCAATCTATCCAGAGAATAAGTTTCTTTCATTGGAATGAAATGTGCTGATTTCGTTAAACGATCAACGACTACCCAGATAGAGTCGTGTTGTCTTTTGGTCTTTGGCAGCTTCGTAATGAAGTCCATTGTTATATGCTCCCACTTCCATTCAGGAACTGGCAGTGGTTGCATATCCCCGAAGGGTTTCTGGTGTTCTGCCTTAACCATCTGACATACTTTGCAGCTTTCAACACATTTTCCGATGTCTTTCTTCATTCCTGGCCACCAGTAATCAGCTTTCAGATCAAAATACATCTTTGAGCTGCCAGGATGAATAGATAACTTGGACTGATGAGCTTCGGATAGAAGAGTGCTACGGATTGAACCATACTTAGGAACCCAGATTCGGTTTCCCTTGAGACAGTGAAGTCCCAAATGGTTCAGAGTCAGAAATTGTAACTGCCCTTTAAGATTTTCAGAATCAATATTCTCTTCTTTCAGTGCCTCGGCTTGAGCAACTTTGATGTTTTCTATAAGATCAGAAGAGAATATAACTGGAGTTAGGGCATAACAGCACTTTTCTGGATATACTTTTCTACTCAACGCATCCGCGACAACATTTGCTTTGCCGGGATGATATAAGATCTCGCAATCATAATCCTTGATAAGCTCCAAGGATCGACGCTGTTTCATGTTCAGATCTTTTTGAGTGAAAAGGTATTTGAGACTCTTATGATCGGTGTAGAGCTGACACCGAGTCCCATATAGATAGTGACGCCAGATCTTCAATGCAAAGGTAACAGCAGCCAACTCAAGATCATGAGTTGGTGCACTTTTCTCATAGTCTTTTAATTGCCTTGAAGCATAGGCAATTACTTTTCCCCTTTGCATCAGAACACATCCTAAGCCAGTACCAGATGCGTCGCTATAAACAACGAAATCATCATTACCTTCTGGCAAGGCTAGGATCGGCGCTTGAATCAACTTTTGCTTCAGAATATCAAATGCCTCTTGCTGTTTATTGGACCAAACGAAAGGAGTATTCTTTCGTGTTAGCATTGTAAGCGGCACAGCAATCTTTGAGAAGTCCTTTATGAATCGCCGATAATAACCGGCCAATCAAAGGAAACTTCGGATTTCAGAGGCATTACGAGGCGTTTGCCATTTCTGAACGGCCTCGACTTTCGAAGGATCAACGGAAATCCCTTCGCCAGAAACAACATGGCCAAGGAACTGGATCTATAAGAATCAAAATAGAAATTCAAATTCTGATGTGAATCATAGAATAGTTAAGGAAAACAGCTCAAGACATATATAATAGAGATTATACCTGTCTGAGCCAAAATTCACATTTAGAAAATTTTGTGTAGAGTCTTTCTTTTCTTAACAACTCTAGCAACTGTCGCAGATGAACGGAATGATCAGCCTCCGTTTTGGAGTAAATCAGAATATCGTCTATGAACACGATAACTGATTTATCCAACATTGGTCTGCACACGCGATTCATGAGATCCATGAACGCCGCTGGTGCATTCGTTAATCCAAACGGCATTACGAGAAATTCGTAATGACCATATCTTGTACGGAAAGCTGTCTTCGGTATATCCTCATTTCTTACTTTCAGTTGATGATACCCAGAACGGAGATCTATTTTCGAGAAATAGCTGGCTCCTTGCAGCTGATCAAACAGATCATCGATCCCGGGCAAAGAATATTTATTCTTTATGGTGACTTTGTTCTAGTCAATGCACATACGGAAGGTTCCGTCTTTCTTTTTAACAAATAGAACTGGTGCACCCCACGGAGTAGAACTCGGTCGGATAAACCCCTTCTCTAACAGCTCTTGCAGTTGCTCAGACATTTCTTGCATTTCTGCAGGTGCAAGTCTGTATGGAGCTTTTGCGATATGAGCCGCACCAGGAACCAAGTCTATACTGAACTCGACTTGACGTTCCGGTGGCACTCCGGAAATATCGTCAGGGAATACGTCTGGGAATTCACAGACGATAGGAATATCGGATAAAGACTTCTTTTCAGAGTTGGATTCAGATAAAACGTAGCACAGATAGGATTTGTGACCCTTGGATAGATACTTATAAGCTTTATCAACAGAAATGAAGCAGTGATCACCTTTTCGCTTCTCGCCCTTGATCTCCAATACTCGGCCGTCTGAAGACTTGATTCTGATGGCTCGCCGGTTGCAGATAATTGTAGCCTCGTTGTTCATTAGCCAATCCATGCCGATGATGACGTCAAATTCTTTTAACGGAATCGGGATGAGGTCGAGATTGAATACGATATTATCAACAAGTAGTGTGCAATTACGATAAACGGAATCAGCCATAACGAAATTGTTACTGGCTGTCTCAATGTCTAGTATCACGGGAAGCTTTGATGGAATCTTACATAATTGTCGTGCAAAAGAGGTTGACATGAAAGAACGACTTGCGCCAGAATCAAATAATACACGAGCCGGAATCGAGTTAAGTAAAAACATACCCGTAACTACATCAGGTGTTTCTTTTGCTTCCTCGGCTGTGATTTGGAAAGCTCGAGTCCGTGCAGTCGGCGTTGCAGCAGAACTTTTCCCTGTAGAACCTCCTGCAGATGATTGAGACTGATAACGTTGCCCGCTTCGACACTGGTACATGAAGTGTCCTTTCTTACCACATTTCGCACATCCTCGTCCCTGCTGTGGACATTCCTCACTGCTGTGACCGATCATATTGCACGCAAAGCAAGTAACATCTTCTGGATTGCACAACCCCATGTGTGATCTTCTGCATCGCTTACAGAATCGTGGTTCATTCGTTAGGGAATAAGCTTGTGCTTTCTGTTGTGAACTATGCTGAGATTGTTGGGACTGAGACTTATTCGGCCTAAAGAATCTGCCAAATCGTTGTTTCTTTGGAGGAGACGGATTCATCGGGTTAGTAGACGGAGCATAAAGCTGATCGCCGTATTCTAAATAACCTCGCTCGATTTGTCTAGCCGCTTCTACCATTTCCAAGTAACTCTTGTATTTGATTGCGCTCATCGGATGTCTGTATCTAGGATTGAGTCCTACACGAAATCTATTCATCTTTCTTTCTTCGGTAGCAACTTGGTAACTCGTGCTCGTATTCGTCGACTGTCTTCGTTCCCTGAGTCAGCTGCATCAGTTGTACTTCCATTTTATCTTTTTGGTCGACCGGACAGTACTTTGCATTGAACATATCAAGAAACTGCTCCCATTCTAGAGTCTGAATTATTTCTTCGCCATATATGCTTCTCTGGGTTTTCCACCAGGCACGTGCAGCACCGACAAATAACGCGGATGCATAACTTACTTTCTTGGAGTCTAAGTAGTCAGAGATTCTAAAGATCTCTTCGGTATGACTAATCCAATCCATCGCCTGAATTGGATTCACTGTTCCTTCAAAATTCAATGCACCGCTAGCTTTAAAATCCTTAAATTTGCAGCCTTTTGGCTGAGCAGTTTGGGTTTCAGGATTAGATTTATCAGAATCAGATTCATTGGTCTGAACTTGCTTTTCTTTTCTCTTATTTTTCTTTTCTTCGCGTCTTTTAGCTTCGGCCTCATCTCTGGCCTGAAACTGTTCTTGCATTATTTTGTTCTGTTGTTCTGAGTGTTGGGCTAAGAGTTGTTGCATCATTTCAAACATTTGTTGTGGATTCATGTTGCTGGGAATATCACCTGATCCTGATCCTGACATCTTCTACTGAAAATTAAAATCAATTAACTATCAGTTTATAGACTTAGATCTATGTACCCTTTTTCCCATCCTAATAGTCTGTACATCCTATCTCAGTTCAAACCACCTAAATGATTGATACATATGTATTGCTTCAGTTTGAGATCAAGTATACTTACGTAATACTTGATTCACTCAAACTAGTGCTCTGATACCATCCTGTGAAGACCTCCCTTCCGGGGCAGTCCTCAGAGTCTAGGTCCCACAATTAGCAATACGATATCAACCATACTAAGATAGGGTAATTAAATTGCGGAATAATAAAATTACATGTACATACAAGATTAGGATTAAGTTTACATATTTCAAAATAAAGTTATAAAAGGGTAACATCTAATCTAATCATAATATCATACATTACATCAAATCTACCCAGAACCACCACAATTGTTGTCTTCCAATCAGTACCAGAAAGATTTGTTGAGTAGTGGTCTAGAAAATCTTCAAAACTTTGGATCTTGAATGACCTAAGTACTAGGTCCTGCAGGTGATTTTCCTTTGGCTTTTCCTGTAAAATATTAATGCAACATCTGTAAGCAAAGCTTAGTGAGTATATAGATTTTCAATATCAACATGCGTGTCAAGCGGAGTCATTAGTCTTAGCGTGATATGTCTTGGCTGCCGCTACAGCCCTCATGATTGAGATATAGTATCATAAGATCGGATGATGTTCAAGCCACACTCACGCTTAAATCGTGGGGATCAGCCACATACTGGGCTAGCTACCAGTAAGTCAATATGGCGGAACATCGGAGGTCATAACCAATTTATAAGAACTGGTGAAATAGCCGGGTCTAGAACAATAGACCATAAGGGCTAGTCAAGCTGAATCAATCTATCAAATGTCTGATCAATGATGTAAGCATATGTCTTAGAAGTCATGATAGCAATGAATCGTAAGGCAAAGTCTGAAGCAATATTAAATGCAATATGAAAAGGTAATCAAATATCTATCATGATCCACTGGGCAACACCCATCCATGGTGTGAACAGGTTTCATTCCAGCTGATAAAGTGAATGTCAATAAATGTATCAGCAACAATATATCTCAACCGGATCTATGCATGTTCAATCTGAATATCTATAACTCACAGGTCTGGGTCTTGGTCAAACAGATATATGAATCTGCCACCTGAGTTATCTCAGGATTTTATCTTTGTCAATCTGTAATCTGTCAATCAATTCTTTTCAAATCAGAGACCCGCTTTCAAGTCTTTAAGTCTTTAAATCTTTGTTCAGATATTAACTGAACCTGTCCAGAATTATATCATATAAATCTCATGTCAATATCATCATCATTATCATGGAATTTTCATCATCTTTTGGTCATTGAGATCTGTAATTCTTTAATTTTATCTGATTCTGATAATCTTATCAATCTTTCATTAGCTTCTCATAAGTTCTCTTTCTCTTATATATATATATATATATATATATATATATATATATATATATATATATATATATATATATATCTTTTAATTAAAATATCATAATATAATAATTGGATCCGGATCAATCCGGATTCGGATACATCCGGACTGGGAACCCGGATTCGGATCATCCGGATCCGGACCAACCCATCGACCGAATTCGGATACAGGACCGAAATTGATGTCATCCGAATTAGGATCAAAACCGAAATCATTTCAACCGAATTGGGACATATCCAAAACATGAGATCCGAATCTGTAGCATCCGAAATTGGAACAGCACATCCGAAATATGAGAACCGAAGTGGGTCTCATCCGAATTCGGGTCATCCGAATTCGGATCCCATACTTAGAATATTTTCCAGATTTGTTCTTGGTGTTCTTGAGTATGTTCATACGAATTTATCACAAAAATTACTAAAAACACATTTTATTAACATGCAATGTTATATATTGATATAATATCATTATTTGAATGTTTCTATACTAATTTCCATATCAATAACACAATTAATTTGTCAAGATCGTCCAAAATAAGCAAGTTTTTGTCAAGAACATATATTTTCATAAAAATCAAATTTCTTGCTTATTCGAACGATCTAACCTCAGATTTCTGTTTCTGTTTCATCTATTATCATAAATTTATCATAATCTACAAAATTCTTATACATGCAACAGTAATTTCATAATTTAATTTCTTTGGTTTCGGTTTTTACCAAAACCGAACCAAACTTCTAAAAGATAGAAATTTAAGTAAATTTTTACCTCAATCTTTGTAGTTTCTTGTGGATTAATGTTGTTGTAACTCCTCCTTGTCTTAATTCTTGAATTAATTGAACAAATCTTGAATTCCTTGACAAATTTGTGAAATTGCCGAATATATGTAGAGAGAGAGTAGAGAGAGAAGTTAATTGTGTTTAAATGATCTTAAATGATCATTATTCTAGGCTTTTATATATAATTTTGGTCTCATTTGTTATTTAACCCACTAAACTTTTGTATTTTACATCTCTTTATTATAATCATCTTTTATTTTACACAATTAAATTATAAATATAATTTAAAATTATATTTACTTAATAAATTTTTCATTCTTAATCATTATTTGCAAATACAAATAATATAGCAAGATTACATTATTATCTCAAAATTCATTATTACATAACTGATCAAAAGTTAGGTTGTTACAACCGCCGATTCATCAAAGACTTCTCAAAGATCGTCGTTCCTCTTACAAAGCTTGCTCGCAAGAACGCAACCTTCTTTTGATAATCTGAAGAAGTTACTAAGTGAAGCAGAAGTATTAGCCCTGCCTGAAGGGAACGAGGACTTCGTAGTCTACACCGATGCATCAGGCATGGGTTTGGGAGCGGTATTGATGAAAAGAGAAAATGTCATAGCATATGCTTCTAGACAGCTCAAACCACATGAGAAAGACTACTCTACTCATGATCTAGAGCTAACTGCTGTGACATTCGTTCTCAAGTTATGGAGGCACCATTTGTACGGAACCAAATGTCAGCTCTATACCGATCACAAAAGTTTGAAGTATATATTCAGTCAGAAGGACTTGAATGTGAGGCAGAGAAGGTCAATGGAGCTGATAAAAGACTATGATTGTGAAATTCTCTATCATCCAGGGAAGGCCAACGTGGTGGCGGACGCTCTAAGCAGAAAAGCATATTGCAAGGCATACTGTTATGCCTTGACTTCTACAATACTGACGTCAACCATTATAGATGATGTAAGGGCTGCTCAAATGCATGCTCTAAAGGAGGAAAATGTAAGGGATGATGATGTCAGAATTCAGTTGCCATTAATGCAAGACGATGGAACTGGACTTAAAGGTGTGTATGGCAGAGTTTGGGTTCCTAAGTTCGGGAACATGCGCAAAGTAATTCTTGAGGAAGCTCACCAATCCAAGTTCTCAATTGATCCTGGTAGCACAAAAATGTACAACGATCTGAAAGCGGATTTCTGGTGGCCAGGACTGAAAAGAGACGTTGGTCAATATGTTGAGAATTGCAGAACCTGCAGATTGGTCAAAACAGAACATCAACAACCCTATGGTAGTATGCAACCTCTTCCTATCCCGGAATGGAGGGGGGATCATATTATTATGGACTTCATAACAAAGCTACCCAAGACACGTCGTCAACATGATGCCATTTGGGTCATCGTTGACCGTCTGACAAAATCTGCTCACTTCATTCCCATTCGAGAAACTTATTCATTGGACCGTCTTGCCCAGATCTACGTTAACGAAATCGTCATTAGGCATGGTGTGCCTAAGTCTATTGTCTCTGACCGAGATAGTAGATTCACTTCCAACTTCTGGGCTGCTCTGCAAAACGGTCTTGGTACTCATATCGCAATGAGTACTGCTTACAGACCTCAATCCAACGGGCAAAGTGAGAGAACTATTCTGACTCTGGAAGATATGCTCAGAGCCTGTGTCATGGATTTGGGTGGTAATTGGGACGATCACCTCCCATTGGTTGAATTATCCTACAACAACAGTTAGCATTCCACAATCAAAATGGCACCATTCGAGTTCCTGTACGGCAGAAAGTGTAGGACTCCAACTTGTTGGAGGGAAACAGGAGAAACTCCAATAGCTGGTCCTGCCTTATTGCAAGAAACCAACGAAAAGATCCAACTCATTCGACAGTACATAAAAACGGCACAAGATCGGCAAAAGAATTATCACGATCGCCGTCACAAAGCGATAGAGTTTCAAAAGGACGATTGGGTATACTTAAAGGTTTCTCCGATGAAAGGTGTCACAAGATTTGTTAAGCGAGGAAAGCTATCTCCTCGATTTGTAAGACCCTTCCGGATATTGGAAAGAGTTGGTAATCAGTCCTATCATTTGGACTTGCCGGAAGAGTTATCAGGTGATCATCCAGTATTTCATGTGGCCTACTTAAGGAAGATTCTGGTCCCCGAGAGGGGACTGATCATTCAGAGATAAAGATTGACGAACGGCTAAGGTTCGTTGATGAGCCGGAGTGCATTTTGGAATCAAAAGTCAAGAAACTCCGAAACAAGGAAATCAAGACGGTGCTGGTCAAGTGGAAGCATCATCGGGGAGCTAATCATACTTGAGAATCGGAAGAAGACATGAAGACTAAGACCCAAGTTTGTTTAGCGCAGCATGACTTTGCGGACGAAGTATTGGCGTGGTGGAGCCCATGCTGTAACATCCCAAATTTTAATTAATTATAATTTACAATTTATTTGGACTTAATGGTTGTATTAATGAAATATTATGTCAATTTAAGTTAATTTTGAACATAATATCACTTAAATATGAAAATACGAAGTTGAGGGATATAATGTGCAAATAAGCAAAAGTGACAAATAAAAGATGGAGAGTCTTTCATTTTCAACAATCTCCTTCTCTCTCTACACTCTCTCGTCTCCCTCTCCCTCTCTCTCTAAAACCTACGGGTTTTTATCAAAAACCCATAAGAACATCGAATTTCAAGTGCAAAAAGTTGGATTCAAGTTGGAATTTAAGATCTATAACTGCTACAACAAACGATTTGAGGTAAGATTAACCCAAACTTAAAAATTTTGAAGTTTTTGGTTCGTTTTTTATATAAACCGAATCATAGGTTTTTGATGTCAAATGTTAATGCATGTCGTATATCAATGTTAAAATGTTAAAATCGAAGGTAGATAATGTAGTGTACCAAGTTTCATAATCAGATTCACACTCTAAGTATGATTTTGAGATAAGTGTGTGTTTTAGTGCGTGTGTTCATCGATGCATGATGAAAAATGGACATAAATGGGTTGATTTGTATGTTAGTGTTATGATATAAGTTAAGTGAGTACATTTAAGTTCATATTTACAACGTTTGTTACTGAAACATGCAAAAATGGTCAAAAATGTAAATCTGGAAAATTACCAAGTATGAACTCGGTCCGGATCTGTCCGAGTTCGGACCATACCCAGTCGGACCTACAGTGATTTCTAACCAACAGTCATTTCTGGTCCATCCCAATTCGGACACCCAACCTAATTCAGACCAATACCCAAATTCGGACCTTTCCCATTTCGGACCAATACTCAACTTCGGACCACCCCATTTCGGATCACCCCAATTCGGACCAAAATAACCATCTAGACTTCGGACTATCCGAATTCGGATGTGGTCCGAAATCAGACCCAATTACACTTAATTTTCATAATTTAAGACTTAAGCAATTACTGACATTAATTCACTATTACACTTACTTTACAGATCATTGTGGTGTTATCAAAACACACATTGATTCAGAGAAAAATCACACTATACCAATCACTGTGAGTAATAGATTATCATTCAAACATTTATTGTCTTTGCATTCACACGTTTACAATTCAATGGCATGTTCACATTGTTCGTATACATCATTTGGCACTCATGAATGATTTGTTGTTATGATGCACACTCCTACTTGACATGTAACACACATGTAGCCAGCGTTCATTTGAAAGTGCATCTATTTACATCATGCTTGCACTGCATGATCATTACTTCACAATCTAATGCGACCTGGACTAGGGCTGACAGCAGGCCACTGTCGGGGACTGATCATCCCACTCGTTATCCTAGTCAGGTTCGGCACATCTCCGATCAGCATTTGAACTGCCAACCCCATGCTAGCACTGCATGGTTTTTCACATACTACGAGGCTTACACTGCCTGTTTACACATACATTGGGGCTTACACTGCCCATGGTTACGCAATGCTTGTAAAGATATATTTGTTGTTTACATAATCTGTTATCTCACTAAGCAATTAGCTTACTGTCGACTCACCATGTTTACAGGCAAAGGCAAAGGTGTAGCTGGACCTTCTACTTAAGCATTTCAGTTCAATATCCCGGAGACTTTAGAAGCTATTGGTACATGGATATAGCTTTGGGTCTGGGAATTTCATGACTTTAAAACAATTATGATGTTGTAATAGTTAGACTTATTCACTGTAGACATGTACTTTTATTGCTTTAGTGTGGAACTGCTTAAATCTGATTTAAGTATTCACTTTTAATTATCATGATATTCATTGAGTTGTATGTTAATCCTGGTGATTCAATTATACTATCAAAACAAGCGGGTGTCACAGAAAAGGTCCGAAATGATAAGTCAAAATGAAGCATAAGACAAATGATGGAAATAAAATTGCCTGATCTGGACTTCGGATCGTCCGAAGTTCGGATGGGCCCGAAACAGGGTCCGAAATGGCAATAATATGGTCCGAAGTACACCTAAATGTGGTCCGAATTAGACCGCAATGAGGTCCGAAATAGGGTTGTAAATGGTCCGAATTGGGGTCCTAGACGGTCCGAATTGGGGTCCGATAAGCTACAGTACGGTCCGAAATACAGCAGGTATTCAACAGATAATCAAATTTCAGAACAGTTCAGACTTCGATTTAGCAGATTTAAGGCCTAAAATTGTTTCTAAATGATTGAGAAACTAGTTCAAACACTTTTTATGTTTTAAAATATACCAAAACACTTAAAAATCAGTAAAAACCGAGCACAAACCCACTAAAACACATATTTTTTAAAGTTTTAAAAACAGCCGATTAAGGATGATTTTGATGGAAAGATTGAACCTAAGAGGCTCTCAATCAGTAGAGGATGATAATGTGATTAATATATGACAATAATAAGACAAAACAACCGAAAACAGAAGATTTAAAAGATCTAACCGATTGAAATAAGGAAGAACTCGAAGATCTCCAGAAAATCCAGCAGAATCCAAATCCTTGCAAGTTGAAATCCACCTTTTTAGCTCTGATACCAATTGTTATAATATATTCCCAGAATAAATCAGCACATAAATGATTCTTTATCACTCACAAGAAGAATGTCAACTCAATAATTGTGTAATGATGAAGAAGACAAAGAGAATGTTGGAAGAACAATAAAAGTGGCGGCTGCAATATGATTTCAATGTTTCAACCGTGTTTATCATTTACAAACCCTAGGAGTCTATTTCTAGGCTCCTTTAATTAACTATGAGGGATTGACACAAATGGTCCCTTAACTTTTACATGGAAATAAACTACTAATGAAATAGATACAAGACTAAATAATAAGTAAATAATTATTACAAAATAAGTCCACATGATCGAAATTAAATATCTAACAGTTTTTCTTTAACATTATTAGGGATGCATTTATTTTATATATATATAACTAGTTTTTGACCCACGTAATACGTGGATATTTTTAATAAAATTTATTTATATAAAATGTATATAAGTAAAAATTAAATACATAACAATTAATGTAAATTTAGAATGATTTTTTTAATATTAAACGTATTAAAATGTTTAAAGTATTTCTTTTTTTAATTACATGGATAAAATATGAAAGTATTTGAAATAGTTTTCATATTTTTTAAACAATAAATTAGTTAAATTAGAAATCTAATTATGGAAAAAAGGCGGGAAATCAAAAATTTGGATGGATGAGGTATTGACACGTGGCGTGAAATGTTTTCTTTTATTAATATATATTGATGATTCTTTTTGGTACTGTTTGCTTTATAAGAGGTTATATATTTGAATTTTAAAAGATGGTTTAAAAGTCTGAAGCTTGAAATCAGAAGTAACGTTTGAAATATAAGATGTGACTTCAGGTAGCTTTTCGTGAAATAACTTTTGAAAACTTTCAAATTTGTATCAAAAGCTTAAGTTTCAATCAATCAAACAGAGCTTTTGAGCTTGAGTTTTTAAATATCAAAAGTTGAAAAATTCTAAAAGCTCTCAGAAACTATTTTCCAGTCGCAACCATAGTGTTATGATCAAATATACTTATTTATTTTTTTAATATTTGTTTTTAAATAGAATATTAATATATTATGTTATGTTATATAATATTTTTTATATTATATTATATTATATTACGATATTAAATGTTGCATTTAATTTTGATAATTCTTTTGATTGAAATTTATATTTTTGAACAATATAAAATATTAATGTTATTTTATTGTTATTTATCGTTTTTAAAATGTTTAAAAAATAATTTAATAAATTATTACTAAACTCTTAGTCTTTATGTGTATTTATTTATTATTTGTTTTTGTCTTTTTAAGGTGGTTAATATTGAAAAAACCCTATAAACTTTTATCATTTTCACGAATAAGTCCCTAAACTTTTTTTCCGATTGTTTAAGTTCCTAAACTTATTTTGTATTATTCAATAGTATATATTTTTGACTGGCTACCGGATGATAATTTAATACATAACCAACAAAACAAAAAGTTTAGGGGGTTTAATCACTAAAATATGTAAAAATAGTGAGTTTTTTGAATAAGACAAAAATAGTTAAGAGACTTAAACAATTAGAAAAAAAGTTTAGGGACTTAATCAAAAAACTAAGGAAAGTTTATGGGGTTTTTTCAATATTAACCCTAATTTAAAAACATACTTGTTTAAATAGAATATTAATATATTATGTTTTGTTATATAATTTTTTTTATATTTGATTATATTATATTACCATATTAAATGTTGCATTAAATTTTGATAATTCTTTTGATTGAAATTTATATTTTTCGAACAATATGAAATATTAATGTTATTTTGTTGTTATTTATCATTTTTAACTAGGATGTGCAACCGTGCGTTGCAGCGAGATCACAAATTGTATTTTTATAAATATATTACTTTAAAATAATAAAATAACATTAGCTACCGATCGTGAATCTCAATTGAGGATCATTTTATGCTATCAATCTAAGTTTATAATTGGAAAGAATGTGATTGATCAACCAACTAAATAATAAAAAATTTGTCATTCTAAAAATAGTTGAGATGGAAAACAATATATATTCGTCATTTCGTATAATATAATATATATCAAACGTTATAACACATAAATAAAACAATTATATATTATGTACAAAATAAAATAATTAGTTAGTTGTATACCTACCTGCCTAATAAAAATAATTCTGACGATAACAAATTTTATATCAGAATGTACATTAAAATAATGCGATCAAAACAATATATTCAAATTTTTATAAAAGATAATATATAAAAGGTTGTCACAGGAAAACACAAATGTTATATATCATATATAAAGTAATAAAAATTAGTCGTTTACCTGGTAAGCAGCTAGCTTTACCATTCGGTGAACGAAAGAGTGTGATCGATTAATCAACGAAATAATAAAAAGAATTCATTTAAAATATCTTGAGATGAAATACAATTTTATGTTAAAATGTAGTTTAAAGGAAAGTGATCGTAACGATATACTAGTTTTTTTATAGAATATAATAAACGTTTTAATAGAACAACAAAACAATTATGTATTATATATAAAATCATTGTTAGATTAATTATTTCGATCCTAGGAGTTATTTTGTAATATTTATTAACATTGTAATGTGTCTTGTATTTATTTCTATGTAATTTCTTACTTATGTAATAGTGTAGGGGCCATTATTGCCAAGTCTTGTAAGTTAATTAAATGAGCCTATAAAGGCTCCTAGGGTTGCTTTTTGACAATACACGGTTGACCTACATTTGAATCTTCTCTTGGAGCCGCCACTGTTCTTCCATATTCACTAACATTCATATTGTCTTCTTTCTTATTAAAAACACATTTATTGAGCTTGTTTCTTCATGTGTTTGATGAGAAAAACGTCAAGGTGCTGAATATATACGGGATTGAATATTAACAATTGGTATCAGAGCTCAGAGGGGTGGATTTCAACTGATTATTTACGGAATCTGCTGGGTTGTGCATGTTCTTCGAAGTTCTTCAATATTCAACCGGTTAGATCTTCATTTTCCAGGGTTTTTCGAGTTTCTTCTGTTATAATGGTTCTATAAACATCACATTATCATTATATACTGATTTTAAACTCATTTACTTCCATATCTGTGTTAAAATCATCAAGAATCGACCATTTTGAAGCTTGAAAATATGGGTTTTTTTTTTAAGTGGGTTTTTCATGTGTTCATGCTAGTTTTAAGTGTTTTCTAGGTTGTTTTAAACCACCAAAAGTGTTTAAAATAGTTTATAAATCATTTACAACTGTTTTTTAGGCATCAAAACTGATAAAAATCGATTTTTGTCTATTCTGCCTTAGAAAATCGTAAAAACCTGCTGTATTTCGGATTATATACTGTAGCATTTCGGACCATATAGGCACCAAATTCGGACCCCTCAATCATCCTAATTCGGACATCACTTAGGTGTATTTCGGACTCCCTCTAAGCCAATTTCGGACCCTAATTCGGTCCAATTCCGAACTTCGGACCATCCGAAGTTCAGGAAAGGCTTTCCATATTTTTTACATATTGGGACTTGTCCTTAAATTTTCTAATTTCGGACCCCACCATTTCGGACCATCCGAATTCGGTCCTCTGTCCCTATTTCGGAATCATCAAATTTCGGCCATTTCACTGTTCATTCGAATTCGGTTCATCCGAATTCGGTCCTTAGGTCCATCCGAACTTCGGTCATCCGAATTTTATAACCTAAGTACAACTGTTCATCCGAATTTGGACCCTCATCCGAATTAGGTCCATCATCCGGATTACTGTTCATCCGAAATTACTCATCCGAAGTCTAGCCTTTCAAAATCAACCGAAATCACTCCATCCGAATTCGACCCATCCGAATTCGGTTGCACCATCCGAATTACTATTCATCCGAACTCATCACCCGAATTCAGAACACTCTGTTTTCAGTCCAACCCATCTGTACTCAGTTTCCACCTCTAAGATCTCCACATTCTCAATCAGCACCAATACTCATAATGTCTCGTGAAGCTCTTGTACTCGGATCTGAGAACAGACCACCTGTTCTCTATCCTGATGAGTACGAACAATGGAAAGCCCGGTTCCTGAAATTCGTCGGAATGCAACCTCTCGGGAATATGATGCTTCAATCAATATCCGAAGGGCCCGTCATCTACTACAGAGAAATTGCTGCCAGACCCGAGGCTGATCCTCCTGTCCTAGCCTCCAAAGTCGAAAGAGAGCCGGCAAATGACGCCGAAAGGGATCGCCAGCATGCTGATAAGAGGGCAGAATATCTGATCTATCAAGCCCTCCCCACTGATATTCTGGTAGGTGTAGACAGTAAAATGTCTGCAAAGGAAATGTGGGACGAGCTGGAAATCCAAATGCTGGGGGCAGATCTTGATGACCGTGCCAAAATTGAAGAGGCAAAGGCAAAGTTTTCAGAATTCCGCGCCAAAGACGGGGAATCTCTGCAATCCACGTTTACCAGGTTTTGTGCAGTCCTTAATGAATTGAATAAACTGCACATCAAAAAGGATCGGGATGACATAAACATCCAATTCTTTGCCGCCTTAGCCCCCGAGTGGCAGCTTGCATGTAGGGCAACAAAGAGAGTCTTGAACATCCCTGAGGTATCTATAAATGTCGTCTTTAAGGAGCTTAAGAAATATCAAGGCGATGTGGATCAACAGAAGCTGATGGCAACTCAATTGGCCTCACTATTGCTATCAGCCAACACAGGGTTGAAACCAAATGATTCCCTAGCCTTGATCACAAACACGCAGATTCCGACACCATCTTTTGCTCCCGGGTCTTCATCATCTCAGTACAGGTATGCTTCCCCTCCGCGTGAGGTCTATGATGAGGAGGAAGCCACGATACAAGAACAGATTGCCTTGTGGACCAACCGTCTCCAACAACGACGGTTCTCCAACAAGACCAACAACCAACTCCGATATGACACCGGTCCTCGGAGGTACTCTGATGATAGAAGGGATGACAGACGCGATGACTATCGCAGGGACGACTACCGCAGACATGATAGAGACGATCGCCGGTATGATGATAGACGCGACTATCGCGATGATCGCCGTTATGACAGGCGTGACGAAAGGCGAGATGACAGGAGAGAGGAAAGGAGAGAGGACAGGCGGGACGATCGTAGGGATGATCGTCGGGATGACCGCCGGGAAAGGAGGCGTGATGACAGCCGTGAGCACCGCCGGGCCGACAAGAGGCCGGCGGAAAGAAGAGAGGAGAAGCCAAGAGCAGACGAGCCAAAGGCTACTGATGAACGTCTCTGCTACAAATGTGGCAAACCGGGCCACTTTGCTAGGGAATGCAAGAACAATTTTGAGAGAGACGTTGCATATTATGAAAGAAAGCTCGAGGCTGCAAAGACGAAGTCGGATGCATTGGCCCTCGTCGCCCAGGAGGATTACTGGGATGCTGAAGATTCTGACGACGAGGATGACAATGGCAAAAATTGCTATATGGTTGATCGTCAGGGGTTGGAGATTTGTGCTGCTGTTACTGCTGCAAATTCAGACGCTGCTGCTGAGGGGAAGACATTGAAACATCCACCAGCATGTCTGATGGCTACAACCGACGATCCCGAATGCTCCACATCCGGCTCAGAGTCCAGCGAGGTATATTCCTATTACATTCCTGCACATGTAAATAAATTATTTGTAGATAATGAATGTACACTACACACACAAATACTTGATCTACAAGATAGATTAAAAGCTGAAACTGCAAAGTGTGTACAGGCGGAACATCAAGCTCATATTTTGAAAGAATCATCTGAATTATATCATGCAAAATGGTTAACTAATCATAATGTTATAAAACAGATGTTGATAGAAAAAGTAGATGTTCAGGATAGGAATATATACCTTGAATCTTGCATGGAAACGCTTTCAAAAGAAAAACTCTCTTTAAAAGAAGAAATTTCTGTTCTTACAAAACAATTAGATGTGGTAAATATGGAAAATATAGACAGTTTAGAAAAATACAAAATGATTGAAGAAGAAAGGATAAGTTTGTACGCAAGAATAAAGACCCTTGACGATGCATTTTTGAAAAGGGGTCAAACAGAACAAACTATCCATTTAAATCAGCCCAAAGAAACTAGGTTTTACCATTCTAAAAAGGGAATTGGTTTTAAAAATCCTAAATATTTGGAAAAAGCACAAAATGTCTTACCTGTATTTTATGACATGAATTATATGGGAGCCGGTATTAAATCTTTCTTTTTTGAGTCATCAAAAGAAGTTTTAAACCAAGAAAATGAGAAACGTGTTGCGCGTAAAGATAAAGAAATTTCTTTTCATTATGAAGAACTTAACGAGAGTTATTCTTCTAGAGTACCCACTTTAGAGGAAGATCTCTCGTCAACTTATTCAGAAACTGAATTGAACACTGAAACTGAAAAATCAAATCCTCAACTTTATATTCCTGCAAAAGTTCTTCAACAACAAATCATTGTTTTAGAAAAGGAATTGAAGTCGTCTCAAGAAAAAGCACTTGATCTTCAAGATGCTCTTTTTAAGAGAGAAGAAGAATTGATAAATCAATCTTTTCAACAAACTGTGGAAGTCACTGTCTACAGAGAAAATTTTGAAATAGTTTCACAACGATTGAAAGATCTTTCAAAACAACAAACACTTTCTCATTCTCTAAAAATTCCATGTATGTCATCAGATAAAGGTAAGGCTACAGCTGAAACTTCTTCTATCTTTGTCAAAGGTGAGTGCACAAATGCTTTCAAGAATGAGGTTTCTAAAAAGACTCAGATAAAATCCAAGTCTTTTAAGAAACCCACTCACCTCCAAAAAGAAAAGTCTGTCAAGTCTAAATCTTCCATGCTTACTGACTCTAATCGTTTTGTTCCTACAGATCATATAAGGAGAGTCCCAAAAACCACCATGCAGGATTTTTCAAGTTTTTTTGTGAAGAAGGCTTTGATGCCATGTGAATTTGTTTCTAGAGATAGGATGTCTGTAATCTCTAAAGACAATTTGTGTAACCAAGTATGTGACAATGTTTGTAATGATGTACCGAATTCTACTATTTCATTAAAGTACTCTTTCAAGGATTTGTTTAATCTATGTCCAACTAAATATAGACGACAGGTTCCTGAAATGAATGCTTTTGTGCCTTATCCTGTTAAACGAATTCGGAAAAAGAAAACTAAAAATAGTGCATCATCGGCCACAAACAAAGTTGAGACATGTCTGTTGCCAAGGCCCAAAACCAAAGCAACGGTCAAGAAGGTCTCATCAAGACAAAAACCGAAGGCAATTTCAGCGCCTAAGGTTCCAAAACCCAATAAATCCAATCTTCAATGGATTCCAAAGGGTTGTGCATCTAGACCACACACAAATGCTAGTTGGGTTTCTAAATCTGTACACGTGCCATATAAATCTGGAATTCCTAACAAAAAGGGACCCATATTGAGGTGGGTACCCAAGGTTGTGTGATCTTAATGCAGATGGTTCTTGGTTACTTCTGATCAAGACCCGTGCTTCAAAGACATGGCTTCTAGTTACCTTAGACTAGGACCTGTTCTTTTGCTTGTCGGTTGTGCTTAAACCGACACGTTTGGCTTCTGTGCACACAGCCCAGGACCCAGTCTTAACTCATCATGTTTTCTGAACATCTCGGTTCAGAACACGGTTTGATTGTGAATTAAAAATGGATGTGTTTGAATACATATAGTTTTCATTATATGAATTTATGTGTTTTTCAGGCTATGTCCATTTGGTATATGGATTCGGGTTGCTCCAAGCATATGACAGGAAGAAGAGAATTGCTGTCCAACGTTGTTGAACAGTACTGCGGAACTGTGAAATTCGGGAACAACCATCAGGCTCAAATAAAAGGATACGGGGACTTAGTTCTAAATAATCTGGTCATCAAGGACGTTGACTATGTTGAAGGGTTATCTCATAATCTTTTTAGCATAGGACAGCTCTGCGACAAAGGACTAGAAGTAACATTTAGGGCTAAGAACTGCAGTGTTAAGAACATAGATGGAAAAGAAATCTTGACTGGTTCCCGAAAATCTAACCTTTACACCATTGACGTATCTAAGCTTGTGGTGAAGGATAACATTTGCCTACTATCAAAAGCCTCGTCAAAAGACTCTTGGTTGTGGCATCGAAGATTATCCCATTTGAATTTTGATAACATAAACAAGCTGGCTGCGAAGCAATTGGTCAAAGGACTTCCTGAGTTGCGCTACGAAAAGGACCATCTTTGCGGAGCATGTGAGAAAGGAAAAATGAAACGATCATCTCACAAACCAAAGCCCGAACCATCAACAAAAAGAGTTTTGGAGTTACTTCATATGGATTTATGCGGACCGATGAGAACTCAAAGCATAAATGGAAAACGATATGTGTTGGTTATCGTTGATGATTATTCTCGATATACCTGGGTCAGGTTCTTGCGTTCCAAGGACGAGACAGAAATCATTGATTTTATCAAAAGTGTCGAGACCCAACAGCAGCTGTCAGTACAATCAATCAGATCAGATAACGGCACGGAGTTCAAGAACTCGGTAGTAGAGGGCTTCCTTCGATCCAAGGGGATTCAGCATCAATACTCTGCTGCTAGAACACCTCAACAAAACGGGATCGTGGAAAGGCGTAACCGTACGCTAGTAGAAGCCGCTCGTACAATGCTCACATACTCAAAGCTACCTCCGTTCTTGTGGGCCGAAGCCGTATCAACAGCATGCTATACACAGAATCGCTCCATCATTCATAAGCGCTTTAACAAAACTCCATACCAGCTCTTTTTGAATAAAGTACCATTTATCAAGTACTTACGTGTATTTGGTTGCAGGTGCTATGTGCTGAATGACAGAGACAACCTCGGGAAATTTAACGAAAAGGCGGATGAAGCGATCTTCATTGGATACTCATCCAACTCGAAGGCGTATCGCGCATTCAATACCCGAACCAGAACAGTCAACGAAAGTGTGCACGTCACATTTGATGAGTTGGCTGAACTGGCACCCGAAGTTGATCAATCAGGACCACGCATTACTCAAATGCCTGGAGACTCATCGAATAACCCCATTTCTTTTTCTTCTTCTGATTTGGTTAATTTATTTGATCCTTTTTATGTTGAATTTTTCGGTCCTAATGCTAGTGTGTCTAATGTTGTTAATAATGTAGGTAATCCTTCCAGTTCAACTGCGCCGCAAAGTTTCTCCACTCCATCTTCATCAACATATCCTCATCCATCCACATCATCCACCGACATATCCGCAGTTGACTCTACTCCTGTAATACCCTCACATATAATACCAACGATTCTTCCTTCACTTGAACACTCGGAAATTGAACCCGAACCTGTGGTACCATCATTTGAAACCATTGACCATGAATCCTCATCCATTCCCATATTAACCACAGAGGTTCCATCCCGAGCACCCCTTCCACACGAGATCAAATGGACCCGCAGTCACCCATCAGAACAAATCATTGGTGACTTAACAACAGGAGTCCAAACTCGTAGGGCATTTGCTAATGAATGTCTCTACACTTCATTCTTAAGTATGATAGAGCCCGCTCGTGTGGATGAAGCCCTGACAGATCCGGATTGGATAGTTGCAATGCAAGAGGAACTCAACCAGTTTGAACAGCTAAGAGTATGGCGGTTAGTTCCCAAGCCAAAAGACCGTACAATCATCGGAACAAAGTGGATCTTCAAGAACAAACGAGATGAAAACGGCATTGTGATAAGGAACAAAGCAAGACTTGTTGCCAAAGGCTACCGACAACAAGAAGGGATAGATTATGACGAGACCTTCGCTCCCGTTGCACGGATCGAAGCAATCAGAATCTTCTTGGCGTATGCGGCACACAAAGACTTCAAAGTGTACCAAATGGACGTCAAGACTGCCTTTCTGAACGGTGAACTTAACGAGGAAGTGTATGTTGAACAACCACAAGGCTTTGTTGATGCACATAAACCTGACCATGTTTATGTGCTAGATAAGGCCCTCTATGGTTTAAAACAAGCACCTCGAGCATGGTATGATAGTCTTTCGAATTTCCTTATTTCTGCCGGTTTCTATAAAGGTGTGGTGGACACAACTCTGTTCACAAAAAGGGAAGGCCCACATATAATGCTAGTACAGATTTATGTCGACGATATTATATTTGGATCTACTGACAGTAATTTTTGTAAGGATTTTTCAGCCCTAATGGAGTCTCGGTTTGAGATGAGTATGATGGGGGAAATGAACTTTTTCCTCGGATTACAAGTCAAACAACTTGAGGATGGGATTTTTGTGAACCAGTCGAAATATACTCTTGACATTCTCAAGAAGTATAAGTTAGACTCTTGCACGAGTATCGCAACTCCCATGGCCTCCAACTGTAAGTTAGACACCGATCCTTCCGGGAAAAGTGTCGATAATACAACTTACAGAGGGATGATAGGATCCTTACTATACTTGACTGCCAGTAGGCCGGATATAGTGTTTTCAACATGTCTTTGTGCTAGATTTCAGGCCGACCCAAAAGAATCACACCTAACTGCGGTAAAACGCATTTTTCGTTATCTTAAGGGTACACCCGAACTTGGTCTATGGTATCCAAAGGGAACCGATTTCGATCTTACCGCGTTTTCAGATGCTGATTTTGCAGGTTGTAGAGTGGACAGAAAAAGCACATCGGGAGGAATACAGTTCTTAGGCGATAGACCGGTGAGTTGGTCTTCCAAAAAACAGAATTGTGTATCCACATCCACAGCTGAGGCTGAGTATGTAGCAGCTGCAAGCTGTTGCTCTCAAGTGCTGTGGATGAGAACACAATTACGTGATTATGGGTTCTCACTCACCAATATCCCTATTTACTGTGATTCTCGAAGTGCAATTGCCATCTCTTGCAATCCCGTGCAGCACTCTCGAACAAAACACATAGATATCAGGTATCATTTTATTAAAGATCACGTGGAAAAGGGAACCATTGAGTTGTATTTTGTTGGCACGGAATACCAACTAGCGGATATATTTACTAAAGCTTTAGACGAACCTCGTTTTCGGTTTTTAGTATCTCATATCGGCATGTTGAATCCACCTTCCAATTAAATATCAGATATTGTCTTAAATAATTCTATTTCAATCTATCATGATTGAAATTCCTTTATTTTAGAAAATAACTGTTATTTAAATTTAAGGTTTATGTCACAAAATTAAAACTCATTATTTCCTTATCTGCGCATATTTTTAATAATTAATGATCCTGATAAATTGCTGTGTGAATTGTTCATCATGGAGTGGGATGCAAACAATATCCAGGTTTGTCGGTATTAGTAATGCTTAAAAGAAGGGTTGTCGTGATTTAAATCTGAAAAGGAAAAAGGATCGGTATTTATTTGAGGGGGAGTAGAATTAGGATTTTAAATTTTATAATTTTGTGTTTCTTTTTATTTCCTTTATGGTTAAATTTTTTATTTTTAGGTTAGTCATAATTTTAATTTTAGGTTAGTCTTAACTTTATTTTAATTTTAAGTTTTAAATTTAATTGGTCAGAAAATCACAAAAAGATTTTAAATTTCAAAATTATCTAAAAAAAAAAAAAAAAAAAAAAAAAAAAAAAAAAAAAAAAAAAAAAAAAAAAAAAAAACCAAAAAGAATTTAGGTTACTTAATTTCATTTTAACTTCAAATCTAAAGAAAATACCAAAAATATTTTAATTTTTTTTGTTGTTTGGGCCAAAATTTTTTCTTTGTTTTTGCTTAATTCCACAAAAGCCCATTTTAGTTTCAAATTTATGTGTGTATGTTGAGTCTAAACCGGCGGCCCATCTTCCATTTGGGGCGCGGATCTCAGACCCGACCCATGACCCGCGCGAGTTTATATAATGGGTTGGTCAACTGGTCAACTCATCTTCCTTCACTTTCAAGATATTTCTTTCTTCTTCTCCTTCCCTCCCGTCGACACCACCGCCCCAACCCACCATTGTTACCACTTCAAGCTTTTGGAACATCATAATCTTTCGTTTTTCTTGCTTTTTCCTTCTTCGGCACTACCAGGTAACATATTTCTGTCCTTATTTCAGTCTTTAACTTCCTAGATTGCGTGTTTGATTTTCAAAGTTTTTCTAGTTCTTCAATTCGGTTTTTTCTAGTTTTAGGTAGTTTAATGTGGTATTTCTTCTTAGTTGTAGTTAAATAAAATGTTCCTTAGGTTATTTCAGTATAGGATCTGTAATTTCATGCATTTTCAGTAGGATTTTAACTGTTCACGTTTATTTTTGCATGAACATTTACTGCACTCATGCAGTTTCGGATGTCCGAATTCGGACCACCACCCGAATTCGGATGTCCGACTTAGACTAAAGTTCGAAATTTTCAAAGTACAAAACCATAGTTCGGACCACTGTTGATCCGAATTCGGTTCACCGTTGATCCGAATTCGGACCTTCAAAGCAGGGCCAAGATTTTCAAAACTTGAATTTACTCTAAGTTAGTTCACCACTGTTCATCCGAATTCGGATGATATCCGAACTCGGTTCCAATCCGAATTCTGGGTACCATCCGAACTCAGGACCATTCCATATCATTTCATGCATTTACATAAGTCATCATCCGAATTCGGATCATGTTCCATGACACATCCGAATTCGGACCACTTTCATTCATTCCATGCCTCACATTTCGGACCCCATCCGAATTCGGTTCCTGTTTTCAACTCATCCGAATTCGAACCCCACTCACATCATTCATGCATCATTCCATTTCGGATTGATCCGAATTCGATGACACTGTTCATCCGAATTCGGACCATCCGAAATCCAACACTTAGGATTTTTTATTTTTCATTTTTTTTCCATTTCTGCATTTTCATATAAGTCAAAAAAAAAAAATATATATATATATATATATATATATATATATATATATATATATATATATATATATATATATAGTTCCATCCAAGTGCACCATTGATTAGAGTTAGGATCAGTGTTTGAGTGAAACGGTCTTATCTAACATCGGTCTCTTAACGATTGACTTTGGACTTTGTTAGTAGAATCTTATTCTACTAATAAAGACCCGATGATAAACAGATCAGACAATTTCTATTTCACACTCATCTAAGACTTCACATCAATGCTTTATCATATCGAGTCTTATGATTCTAACTGTGTTGCACTTTGCAGGAAAATGGACCCCACAATCGTTCTTACCATTCCCCATCCGCCAATCCCGAATAATAACGCTCAGTTACTCGAAGAAGCCATCTTGCCGAGCGCCGAGTTTGTCGAGTTTATCCCCCATAACTGGCAACTCGACGTCTCTATCCTTCCAAAAGAATCCCAAACCCTAGCATTTGACATTCTCACCCGCCATCCCATATACTATGCCCTTTCCACAGCCATCGCTGTTCCCCAGATTTACCTACAACAATTCTGGAACAGGCTACAATTCTTAACCGACCCCGAACCTCACTTCACCTCCACCATTGACTGCGTTCCAGTCAAAGTCACAACCACAGCCATTCGTCACATCCTTCGTTTTCCCATCCAAGACTACATTCCCTCCATCGACTCGTTCGATCCAAACCCATCCGTCTCAGAAGCCCTTTCTGAAATTCAAAACCTAGGGTATGACGGATCCCTTACCAAACCATCCGACTTTCGCACCAAGAACCTTCAGTCCCACTGGAGAATTCTCTTCGATGTACTCAACAAGTGCCTGACAGCCAAACATTCTGGTCATGACTCAGCATCGGCCCAGGTTTTAGCCATGTTCGCTGGCTTTGCCTACGACCGACACGTGGACTATGCGGCTTTTATCTTTGAAGAATTAAGGAGAGTCCACGTGGAAAGGAGCACGAAGAAAGGACGCAAGTATGTCCCCTATCAACGATTCCTTCAGCTCATCATACAATATGCCATGGATCAGGACGAAGACATTCATGAGCGTGCAGAAGCTGATGTCTATCCAACCGTCGCTATCCAGAAACTGACTTTGCCAAAAGGGGCACCAACGGTACAGGTAATGAAGATTCCATTATCAACTCTGACAAGGTCGAGGGGTACAGATCGGGTAAGGGACTATATGAGAGAAAATTATCCGGATGAGTCTCAGTCTGAATCGACTGAGACTAACCAGTCCGACGGTGAGCAACATGAGAGTGAGAACGAGGGAGAAAGGATGGAAGTACAACAATCACTGGGTCATGGTGAGAGGGAGGCTGAGAGTGTAAGGGAGGGAGCCGTAGGTGAGACGGCAGAGACGGCGGATTCTGAACGAACCGTCTCTGTTGTAAGGCCGAGGGATATGCAATCTGAGGGTGAACCAAGCCCTATCAGCCGGACACCACCTCATAAGACCGTTAGTCCAGCGGTCGCCACATCCCCAACCATCCACTTGGTTTCCCCTCAAAGGGAAACCACTTCATTACACGGGGATCTTCCACATACGCCATCGCCCTCTCATTCGGAGAGTGGCGGTGTTGAAAGAGGTCACACTCCTCCCCACGTGACCGAACTTCCTTCGCCCACGATTCCATCCCCACAAACAGACACTGTGCACGATGCTTTTGTGGCATCCCCAAGAGCTGCCTCCGTGGCAGCTCCCGAAACTTCCAGATCTGAGCATCCCGTAGTGGAGCCAGAGATGACGGAAGGAAGACCGGGAGTGGCTCAATCTACGCCGTCCACTTCCGGCCATCTCCCCATCAATTTGGAGATGTTAACGGCAGCCTTGCGTGCTGCCGGCGTTATCACCCGGGCTGACCTTGACGCCCAAAGGGAGGCAGCCGAGGAACGACATACCGCCCTTCTTTCTCTTATAAAGGGTAAGGGTGTCGCCTCCGAAGCCGGCCCCTCACAAGGATCCCACTCAGTCCAACTACAAATGGCGGAGCTCTCTGACAAACTGGACGCACTCAATCGCCTAATCCTTCAGGTCCAGGAGCAGCTAAATTCCAGGATGGATCGCCTCGAGTCGGCAGTTATTGATCTCCAATGCCGCGCTCAGGCCGAAACCCTCAAAAGAAAACATGACGACCAGGACGACCCTGATCGTCATGAGGGGGAGAAGCGCAGAAAAGTACAATTTGAGGAGCCCATGCTGGGTACAGGGGGAGCAGAGACCGCCGAGGGGTCTAAATTTCAGGGGTCGGGGGAAAAGTCACAGGAAGCTCAGGAGTACATGCTAATTGAAGACGAGCCGATGGTCGAGGGTCCAGCTCCACTGGATCCAATGACAGCCATGGTAGAATTTGAGGAGCCACACGAGAAGGTTGAAATCATATTAGTTTCTGATTCAGATTCTGATACCGAGGACAACCAACCACTTTTAACTCCTAAGCCTGAACCTGACTCTCCAACCAAAAATTCCTCATCCTCTTCCTTCGATTTCCTGAATTCACCACCCAGAGCCCAACAGAAAGACATACTCTCATCCATCCAAGCTCCCCCATCACTAAAAGAATCCCACATTACAGTCAGCCCACCAAGATCCCCAAGCCCTCCACCAGTCCAACAAACCCAACGCTCAGGTCCCTCCCAAACAAAAAGGGTTGACTGCTTCGATGAAACTCCCGAGGGTCCTGGAGTGCACAGAAAAGACGACCTATTCTGGGTAGACCACTACACGAAAGGAAAAGTTCACACACTGCCGCAGAGCGAAAAAGATCAAATGCGTCAAGAACGGCGGGGGACTATCATAAAGCTTCTTGAAGCTAAAAAGGACGAAATCGAAGAACCCCCCGTTCAAGGCCTGAAAGAATTCCTGCAGAACTTTCCCCCGGAGCAATTTCAGAATCCATATCTAGAAGAAAGATTCAAGATGGTATTCAGAAAGAAACCTGGAGCCTTCAGCAGACGCCTACTCATGGAACTTACAAATGTCTCCAAAGCTGAACAGGCCGAATACTACCAATTGATGCTCCGGGAACAAAGGTCTAAGGTGTCAAAGTCAAAGATTAAAAAACTCAAATCAATTACCATGTGCAAAAGAGCCAAAGTATTCTATCCCTCCTATCAAGTGGAAAGAGAAGATGGTACGGGAGATGACATCTTTGAGTATGACCTTGACTACATAAGAGCGGATGACGTTGAGTTCCTTCACAACAATCTGAAAAATCGAATCAGAAAACGTCTATCCCACATGACAGCTGTAGGTGCCTTAGTTCGAAGCATGAATCGCCGATCGATTATTATGTGCTTAAGAGATTTTCAGATGGCGATCGAGAGTGCTATGGTTAAGGTGGGCCTACGAGCACCAGAACAAGATAGTTTTCTTTTAGCCCACCACCCGGCCTACAGAGTTATACTTAAAGGAGATCCGGGTGTTATTTTTGTGAATCACAAGGGCTACAAAAGGTATATGCGCTTTGAGGATCTACCTTGCTATTCCGATGGTACACTTCGACTGGTTCGAGCTGCTCTCACAAAGAAAGTACAAGATTATGATGCTCAACCAGATCCTGAACAGAGATGCTCACCTACGGAGATACAAAATACACTCAGCGGCATAGACTACCTGAACGAGCGGCTACATACAAGACAAGTAACCAGACGTTTCGATGTCATACTTGGTCTTCGTGAATCAACAGATCATGCGCGAGTTCCAGGACCTCCTAAGTGATCGAAAAGGGGGAGATTGTTAGATTAATTATTTCGATCCTAGGAGTTATTTTGTAATATTTATTAACATTGTAATGTGTCTTGTATTTATTTCTATGTAATTTCTTACTTATGTAATAGTGTAGGGGCCATTATTGCCAAGTCTTGTAAGTTAATTAAATGAGCCTATAAAGGCTCCTAGGGTTGCTTTTTGACAATACACGGTTGACCTACATTTGAATCTTCTCTTGGAGCCGCCACTGTTCTTCCATATTCACTAACATTCATATTGTCTTCTTTCTTATTAAAAACACATTTATTGAGCTTGTTTCTTCATGTGTTTGATGAGAAAAACGTCAAGGTGCTGAATATATACGGGATTGAATATTAACAATCATATATATAGGCAGCTACATGCCTGCCTGCTTAACGAAAATGGTTCCGACGACGATAAATTTTATATCAGAATGCAGACAAAAATAATGCGATCGTAATAATATATTCAAAATTTTAATAAAATACAATATATCAAAAGTTATCACAGGAAAACAAAAATGTTATACCATATATATAAAGTAATAAAATAAGTCAGCTGCTTACATGTCTGCTTGTGCTGTCTGGCAGCGTGCTTAATATAGCGTAAAAATAATGCTTGTTCGTAATTGTTATAGTTATAATATGTTTAAAAAATAGTTTAATTAATTATTACTAACTTCTCTGACTTCATGTGTATTTATTTATTATTTGTTTTTCTCTTTTTAATTTAAAAACATTTAGTTTATTATCCTGTATATTACACGAGATAAAAAAATTCATTCTTTTAAAACATGAATATAAACTTACATTTTTATTATAAATATAAAAATATCTTAAAATACTAATGATAAACTACTGTGAATGAGTTCTTAAAATAGTATGAAATAATAAAGTATATAATTCTCTGTCCAAAAAACTCAGTAAAATATAACTTAGTAAAATAAATAAATAATTATGGAAAAAAAAGCAGGAAATCAAAAGGTGAGTGTGTTAATATGAAATCTCGTATATATTCAGCACCTCAATGATTTTCTCATCAAACACATGAAGAAACAAGCTCAATAAATGTGTTGTAATAAAGAAAAGACAAGATGAATGTTTTTGAATGTTGATGGAACAGTGGCGGCTGGAAAAGAGATTCAAATTGTCAACCGTGTCTCATAAAGTAAACCCTAGGAGCCTTTTATAGGCTCCATTAATTAAGTTACAAGACTTGGCAACTTTGGCCCCTACACTATTACATAAACATAAAATACATAGAAATAAATACAAGACAAATTACAATAATAATAAATATTACAAAACAACTCCTAGGATCGAAATAATAAATCTAACAATCTCCCCCTTTTCGATCACTTAGGAGGTCCTGGAACTCGGGCATGATCTGTAGATTCACGAAGACCAAGTATGACGTCGAAGCGTCTGGTTACTTGTCTTGTATGTAGCCGCTCGTTCAGGTAGTCTATGCCGCTGAGTGTATCTTGTATTTCCTTTGGTGAGCATCTCTGTTCAGGATCTGGTTGAGCATCATAATCTTGTACTTTCTTTGTAAGAGCAGCTCGAACCAGTCTAAGTGTACCATCGGAATAGCAAGGAAGATCCTCAAAGCGCATATACCTTTTGTAGCCCTTGTAGTTCACAAAAATGACACCCGGATCTCCTGAAAGTATAACTCTGTAGGCCGGGTGGTGGGCTAGGAGAAAGCTGTCTTGTTCCGGTGCACGTAGTCCTACCTTAACCAAAGCACTTTCGATCGCCATCTGAAAATCTCTTAAGCACATTATGATCGATCGGTGGTTCATGCTTCGTACTAGGGCTCCTACGGCAGTCATGTGCGTTAGACGTTTCCTGATGCGATTTTTCAGATTATTGTGTAGGAATTCAACGTCATCCGCACTTATGAAGTCAAGGTCATACTCAAAGATGTCATCTCCCGTACCATCTTCTCTTTCCACTTGATAGGAGGGGTAGAAGACTTTGGCTCTTTTGCACATAGTGATAGACTTGAGCTTTTTGATCTTTGACTTTGATACCTTAGACCTTTGTTCCCGGAGCATCAATTGGTAGTATTCAGCCTGTTCAGCTTTGGAGACATTCGTAAGTTCCATGAGAAGGCGTCTGCTGAAGGCTCCAGGCTTCTTTCTGAAAACCATCTTGAACCTTTCTTCAAGATATGGATTTTGAAACCTCTCCGGGGGAAAGTTCTGCAGAAATTCTTTCAGGCCTTGAACGGGGGGTTCTTCGATTTCAGATCTTTTGACTTCAAGAAGCTTTATAATTGTCCCCCGCCGTTCTTGTCGCATTTGGTCTTTTTCTTCCTGCGGCAGTGTATGAACTTTTCCTTTAGTGTAGTGGTCTACCCAGAATAAATCGTCTTTTCTGTACACGCCAGGACCCTCTGGAGTCTCATCGAAGCAGTCAACCCTTTTTGTTGGGGAGGGACCTGAACGTTGGGTTTGTTGGACTGGTGGAGGGCTTGGGGATGTTGGTGGGATGACTGTAATGTGGGATTCTTTTAGTGATGGGGGAGCTTGGATGGATGAAAGTATGTCTTCCTGATGGGCTCTGGGTGGTGAATTCAGGAAATCGAAAGAAGAGGATGAGGATTTTTTGGTTGGAGAATCAGGTTCAGGCTTAGGAGTTAAAAGGGGTTGGGTGTCCTCGGTATCAGAATCTGAATCAGAAACTAATATGATTTCAACCTTCTCGTGTGGCTCCTCAAATTCTACCATGGCTGTCATCGGATCCAGTGGAGCTGGACCCTCGACCATGGGCTCGTCTTCTATTAGCATGTACTCCTGAGCCTCCTGAGACTTTTCCCCCGACCCCTGAAATTCAGACCCCTCGGCGGTCTCTGCTCCCCCTATACCCAGCATGGGCTCTTCAAATTGGACTTTTCTGCGCTTCTCTCCCTCATGACGATCAGGGTCGTCCTGGTCGTCATGTTTTCTTTTCGGGGCTTCGGCCTGAGTGCGGCACTGAAGATCTATAACCGCCGACTCAAGGCGATCCATCCTTGAATTGAGCTGCTCTTGGACTTGAAGAATTAGGCGATTGAGAGCATCGATCTTGTCCGAGAGCTCAGCTATTTGAAGTTGGACTGAATGGGATCCTGGTGAGGGGCCGGCTTCGGAGGCGACACCCTTACCCTTTATAAGAGAAAGAAGGGCGGTGTGTCGTTCCTCGGCTGCCTCCCTTTGGGCGTCCAGGTCAGCCCGGGTGATAACTCCGGCAGCACGTAATGCTGCCGTTAACATCTCCAAATTGATGGGGAGATGGCCGGAAGTGGACGACGTAGAATGAGCCACTCCCGGTCTTCCTTCCGTCATCTCTGGCTCCACCACGGGATGCTCAGATCCGGAAGTTTGTGGAGCTGCCACGGAGGCAGCTCTTGGGGATGCCACAAAGGCGTCGTGCACTGTGTAAATTTGTGGGGATGGAATCGTGGGCGAAGGAAGGTCGGTCACGTGGGGAGGAGTGTGACCTCTTTCAACACCGCCACTCTCCGAATGAGAGGGCGATGGAGTGTGTGGAAGATCCCCGTGGAATGAAGTGGTTTCCCTTTGAGGGGAAACCAAGTGGATGGTTGGGGTTGTTTCGACCGCTGGACTAACGGTCTTTTGAAGGGGTGTCCGGCTGATAGGGCTTGGTTCACCCTCAGATTGCATATCCCTCGGTCTTACGACAGAGACGGTTCTTTCAGAATCCGCCATCTCTGCCATCTCACCTGCAGCACCCTCCCTTACACTCTCAAACTCCCGCTCACCATAACCCATAGATTGTTGTACATGCATCCTTTCTCCCTCATTCTCACTCTCTTGTTGCTCACCTTCGGAATGGTTAGTCTCAGTCGATTCCGACTGAGACTCATCCGGATAATACTCTCTCATATATTACCTTACCCGATCTGTACCCCTGGACCTTGTTAGAGTAGATAACGGAATTTTCATCACTTGTACCATCGGGGCCCCCTTTGGCAAGGTCAATTTTTGGATAGCCACGGTGGGGTAGACATCAGCCTCCGGACGCTCATGTATGTCTTCGTCCTGATCCATTGCGCATTGAATAATGAGTTGAAGGAACCTTTGATAAGGAACATACTTGCGACCCTTCTTTGTGCTTCTTTCGATGTGGACTCGTCTTAATTCTTCGAAGATGAACGCATCATAATCAACGTGTCGGTCAAAGGCAAAGCCGGTGAACATGGCTAATACCTGAGCCGACGCCGAGTCGTGACCGGAATGTTTGGCTGTTAGGCACTTATTCAGCACATCGAAGAGGATCCTCCAGTGGGACTGAAGGTTTTTGGTGCGAAAGTCGGATGGTTTGGTAAGAGGGCCGTCATACCCTAGGGTTTGAATTTCAGAGAGGGATTCTGAGACGGATGGGTTTGGATCGAATGAGTCAATGGAGGGAAGATAGTCTTGTATGGGAAGACGAAGGATGTGACGGATGGCTGCGGTTGTGATTTTGAGTGGAACGCAGTCAATGGTGGAGGTGAAGTGAGGTTCGGGGTCGGTTATGAATTGGAGCCTGTTCCAGAATTGTTGTAGGTAAATCTGGGGAACGGCTATGGCTGTTGAAAGGGCATAATATATGGGATGGCGGGTGAGAATGTCGAAGGCAAGGGTTTGGGATTCTTTAGGGAGGATAGAGACATCGAGTTGCCAGTTATGGGGGATAAACTCGACAAACTCGGCGCTCGGCAGAATGGCTTCCTCGGGTAGCTGAGCGTTATTATTAGGGATAGGAGGATGGGGTATGGTAAGAACGATTGCTGGATCCATTTTCCTGCAAAGTGCAACACAGTTAGAATCATAAGACTTGATATGATAATGCATTGATGTGAAGTCTAGATGAGTGTGAAATAGAAATTGTCTGATCTGTTTAACATCGGGTCTTTATTAGTAGAATAAAATTCTACTAACAAAGTCCAAAGTCAATCGTTAAGAGACCGATGTTAGATAAGACCGTTTCACTCAAACACTGATCCTAACTCTAAGTGTTGGATTTCGGATGGTCCGAATTCGGATGAACAGTGTCATCGAATTTGGATCTGTCCGAAATGGAATAATGCATGAATGATGTGAGTGGGACCGAATTCGGATGAGGTGATAAATGGGGACCGAATTCGGATGATGGTCCGAAGTGTAGTTCATGAAATGATTGAATGTGGTCCGAATTCGGGTGTGGTGTGAACATGGTCCGAATTCGGATGGTGACTTGTGAAAATGCATGCAATGAAATGGAAATGTCCCAATTTCGGATGGTACCTGGAATTTGGATGAGGACCGAATCCGGGTATCATCCGAATTCGGATGCATAGTGGTGAACATACTTAGACAATTTTTCAATTTTGAAAATTTTGACCCTGAAGTGATGGTCCGAATTCGGATCAATAGTGAACCGAATTCGGATCAACAGTGGTCCGAAATGCGTTTTGTACTTTGAAAATTTTTGAAACTATTCTAAGTCGGACATCCGAATTCGGGTGGTGGTCCGAATTCGGACATCCGAAACTGCATGAGTGCAGTTAATGTTCATGCAAAATATAAACGTGAACAGTGGTGATTGTGACAAAAATGCATGAAATTACAGATCCTAATCTAAAATAACCTACTGAACATTTTATCTAACTACTACTAAGTGAAAAACACACATTACACTACCTAAAAGAAAGAAAAACCGAAAAGAAAAACGAACTAAAAATTGAAATTCAAACTCACAATATATGATGTTAAACACTAAAATAAAGATAGAAATGGTTTACCTGGAAGTGCCGAAGATGAAAAACACAAGAAAAACGAAAGAAAACGGTTGTCCAAAAGCTTGAATCGATGGTGATGGAGGTTGTGGGCGGTGGGTTGTGCGACGGAAGCAAGGAAGAAGGAGATAGAAATATCATGGTGATGAAGATATTGACCGGGTCGGGTTTCGGATCAGAAGATCCGCGCCCAAACGAAAGTTGGGCCGCCGGTTTCATTACACAACACACACACACACTTGATGACTTTGGGCTTATTAAAAAAATTGAAACAAGATAAAAAAATGGGCCAAAAAATATTCCATCTTTTTGTGATTTTCTTTGAAACAAAAAATGAGCAAAAACAAAGTAAAATATTTTTGATATTTTTCTGAAATAAAAATAAAATAAAATAAAGTAAACTAAAATATTTTTGGCTTTTTGATAAATTTGAAAGTTAAAATCTTTTTGTGATTTTCTGACATATTAAATTAAACTCAAGATTAAATTAAAAATTAAGACCAACCTAAAATTTAAACTTTAACTATAAAAGAAACAAAGAGAAACACAGAATTATAAAATTTAAAATCCTAACTCTACTCCCCCTCAACTAAATACCGGTCCTTTTTCTTTTTCCTTTTCAGATTTTACACGCGACAACCCTTTTTAAGCCTTTCAAATACAAACAAACCTGGATATTGTTTGCATCCCACTCCATGATGAACAAATCACACAGCAATTTATCAGGATCATTAATTATTAAAAATATGCGCAGATAAGGAAATAATGAGTTTCATTTTTGTGACATAATCCTTAAATTTAAATAACAGTTATTTTCTAAAATAAAGGAATTTCAATCATGATAGATTGAAATAGAATTATTTAAGACAATATCTGATATTTAATTGGAAGGTGGATTCGCCGATATGAGATACTAAAAACCGAAAACGAGGTTCGTCTAAAGCTTTAGTAAATATATCCGCTAGTTGGTATTCTGTGCCAACAAAATACAACTCAATGGTTCCCTTTTCCACGTGATCTTTAATAAAATTATACCTGATATCTATGTGTTTTGTTCGAGAGTGCTGCACGGGATTGCATGAGATGGCAATTGCGCTTCGAGAATCACAGTAAATAGGGATATTGGTGAGTGAGAACCCATAATCGCGTAATTGTGTTCTCATCCACAGCACTTGAGAGCAACAGCTTGCAGCTGCTACATACTCAACCTCAGCTGTGGATGTGGATACACAATTCTGCTTTTTGGAAGACCAACTCACCGGTCTATCGCCTAAAAACTGTATTCCTCCCGATGTGCTTTTTCTGTCCACTCTACAACCTGCAAAATCAGCATCTGAAAACGCGGTAAGATCAAAATCGGTTCCCTTTGGATACCATAGACCAAGTTCGGGTGTACCCTTAAGATAACGAAAAATGCGTTTTACCGCAGTTAGGTGTGATTCTTTTGGGTCGGCCTGAAATCTAGCACAAAGACACGTTGAAAACACTATATCCGGCCTACTGGTAGTCAAGTATAGTAAGGATCCTATCATCCCTCTGTAAGTTGTATTATCGACACTTTTCCCGGAAGGATCGGTGTCTAACTTACAGTTGGAGGCCATGGGAGTTGCGATACTCGTGCAAGAGTCTAACTTATACTTCTTGAGAATGTCAAGAGTATATTTCGACTGGTTCACAAAAATCCCATCCTCAAGTTGTTTGACTTGTAATCCGAGGAAAAAGTTCATTTCCCCCATCATACTCATCTCAAACCGAGACTCCATTAGGGCTGAAAAATCCTTACAAAAATTACTGTCAGTAGATCCAAATATAATATCGTCGACATAAATCTGTACTAGCATTATATGTGGGCCTTCCCTTTTAGTGAACAGAGTTGTGTCCACCACACCTTTATAGAAACCGGCTGAAATAAGGAAATTCGAAAGACTATCATACCATGCTCGAGGTGCTTGTTTTAAACCATAGAGGGCCTTATCTAGCACATAAACATGGTCAGGTTTATGTGCATCAACAAAGCCTTGTGGTTGTTCAACATACACTTCCTCGTTAAGTTCACCGTTTAGAAAGGCAGTCTTGACGTCCATTTGGTACACTTTGAAGTCTTTGTGTGCCGCATACGCCAAGAAGATTCTGATTGCTTCGATCCGTGCAACTGGAGCGAAGGTCTCGTCATAATCTATCCCTTCTTGTTGTCGGTAGCCTTTGGCAACAAGTCTTGCTTTGTTCCTTATCACAATGCCGTTCTCATCTCGTTTATTCTTAAAGATCCACTTTGTTCCGATGACTGTACGGTCTTTTGGCTTGGGAACTAACCGCCATACTCTTAGCTGTTCAAACTGGTTGAGTTCCTCTTGCATTGCAACTATCCAATCCGGATCTGTCAGGGCTTCATCCACACGAGCGGGCTCTATCATACTCAAGAATGATGCGTAGAGACATTCATTAGCAGATGCCCTACGAGTTTGGACTCCTGTTGTTACGTCACCAATGATTTGCTCTGTTGGGTGACTGCGGGTCCATTTGATCTCGTGTGGAAGGGGTGCTCGGGATGGAACCTCTGTGGTTAATGTGGGAATGGATGAGGATTCATGGTCAATGGTTTCAAATGATGGTACCACAGGTTCTGGTTCAATTTCCGAGTGTTCAGGTGAAGGAAGAATAGTTGGTATTATATGAGAGGGTATTACAGGAGTAGATTCAACTGCGGATGTGTCAGTGGATGATGTGGATGGATGAGGATATGTTGATGAAGATGGAGCGGAGAAACTTTGCGGCGCAGTTGAACTGGAAGGATTACCTACATTATTAACAACATTAGACACACTAGCGTTAGGACCGAAAAATTCAACATAAAAAGGATCAAATAAATTAACCAAATCAGAAGAAGAAAAAGAAGTGGTGTTATTCGAAGAGTCTCCAGGCATTTGAGTAATGCGTGGTCCTGATTGATCAACTTCGGGTGGCAGTTCAGCCAACTCATCAAATGTGACGTGCACACTTTCATTGACTGTTCTGGTTCGGGTATTGAATGCGCGATACGCCTTCGAGTTGGATGAGTATACAATGAAGATCGCTTCATCCGCCTTTTCGTTAAATTTCCCGAGGTTGTCTGTGTCATTCAGCACATAGCACCTGCAACCAAATACACGTATGTACTTGATAAATGGTACTTTATTCAAAAAGAGTTGGTTAGGAGTTTTGTTAAAGCGCTTATGGATGATGGAGCGATTCTGTGTATAGCATGCTGTTGATACGGCTTCGGCCCACAAGAACGGAGGAAGCTTTGAGTATGTGAGCATTGTACGAGCTGCTTCTACTAGCATACGGTTACGCCTTTCCACGATCCCATTTTGTTGAGGTGTTCGAGCAGCAGAGTATTGATGCTGAATCCCTTTGGATCGAAGGAGGCCCTCCACTACCGAGTTCTTGAACTCCGTGCCGTTATCTGATCTGATTGATTGTACTGACAGCTGCTGTTGGGTCTCGACACTCTTGATAAAATCAATGATTTCTTGAGCTGTCTCGTCCTTGGAACGCAAGAACCTGACCCAGGTATATCGAGAATAATCATCAACGATAACCAACCCATATCGTTTTCCATTTATGCTTTGAGTTCTCATCGGTCCGCATAAATCCATATGAAGTAACTCCAAAACTCTTTTTGTTGATGGTTCGGGCTTTGGTTTGTGAGATGATCGTTTCATTTTTCCTTTCTCACATGCTCCACACAGATGGTCCTTTTCATAGCGTAACTCAGGAAGTCCTTTGACCAATTGCTTCGCAGCCAGCTTGTTGATATTATCAAAATTCAAATGGGATAATCTTCGATGCCACAACCAAGAGTCTTTTGAAGAGGCTTTTGATAGTAGACAAATGTTATCCTTCACTACAAGCTTAGATACGTCAATGGTGTAAAGGTTAGATTTTCGGGAACCAGTCAAGATTTCTTTTCCATCCATGTTCTTAACACTGCAGTTCTTAGCCCTAAACGTTACTTCTAGTCCTTTGTCGCAGAGCTGTCCTATGCTAAAAAGATTATGAGATAACCCCTCAACATCCTTGATAGCCAGATTATTTAGAACTAAGTCCCCGTATCCTCTTATTTGAGCCTGATGGTTGTTCCCGAATTTCACAGTTCCGCAATACTGTTCAACAATGTTGGACAACAATTCTCTTCTTCCTGTCATGTGCTTGGAGCAACCCGAATCCATATACCAAATGGACTTAGCCTGAAAAACACATAAATTCATATAATGAAAAACTATATGCATTCAAACACATCCATTTCTAATTCACAATCAAACCGTGTTCTGAACCGAGATGTTCAGAAAACATGATGAGTTAAGACCGGGTCCTGGGCTATGTGCACAGAAGCCAAACATGTCGGTTTAAGCACAACCGACAAGCAAAAGAACGGGTCCTAGTCTGAGGTAACTAGAAGCCATTTCTTTGAAGCACGGGTCTTGATCAGAAGTAACCAAGAACCATCTGAATTAAGATCACACAACCTTGGGTACCCACCTCAATATGGGTCTCTTTTTGTTAGGATTTCCAGATTTATATGGCACGTGTACAGATTTAGAAACCCAACTAGCATTTGTGTGTGGTCCAGATGCACAACCCTTTGGAATCCATTGAAGATTGGATATATTGGGTTTTGGAACCTTAGGCGCTGAAATTGCCTTCGGTTTTTGTCTTGTTGAGACCTTCTTGACCGTTGCTTTGGTTTTGGGCCTTGGCAACGGACATATCTCAACTTTGTTTGTGGCCGATGATGCACTATTTTTATTTTTCTTTTTCCGAATACGTTTAACAGGATAAGGCACAAAAGCATTCATTTCAGGAACCTGTCGTCTATATTTAGTTGGACATAGATTAAACAAATCCTTGAAAGAGTACTTTAACGGAATAGTAGAATTCGATACATCATTACAAACATTGTCACACACTTTGTTACACAAATTGTCTTTAGAGATTACAGACATCCTATCTCTAGTAACAAATTCACTTGGCATTAAAGCTTTCTTCACAAAAAAACTTGTAAAATCCTGCATGGTGGTTTTTGGGACTCTCCTTATATGATCTGTAGGAACAAAACGATTAGAGTCAGTAAGCATGGAAGATTTGGACTTGACAGACTTTTCTTTTTGGTGGTGAGTGGGTTTCTTAAAAGACTTGGATTTTATCTGAGTCTTTTTAGGAACCTCATTTTTGAAAATTTTCGAACACTCACCTTTGACAAAGATAGAAGAAGATTCAGCTGTAGCCTTACCTTTATCTGATGACATACATGGAATTTTTAGGGAATGAGAAAGTGTTTGTTGTTTTGAAAGATCTTTTAATTGTTGTGAAACTATTTCAAAATTTTCTCTGCAGACAGTGACTTCCACAGTTTGTTGAAAAGATTGATTTACCAATTCTTCTTCTCTCTTAAGAAGAGCATCTTGAAGATCAAGTGCTTTCTCTTGAGACGACTTCAATTCCTTTTCTAAAACAATGATTTGTTGTTGAAGAACTTTCGCAGGAATATAAAGTTGAGGAGTTGATTTTTCAGTTTCAGTGTTCAATTCAGTTTCTGAATAAGTTGACGAGAGATCTTCCTCTAAAGTGGGTACTCTAGAAGAATAACTCTTGTTAAGTTCTTCATAATGAAAAGAAATTTCTTTATCTTTACGCGCAACACGTTTCTCATTTTCTTGGTTTAAAACTTCTTTTGATGACTCAAAAAAGAAAGATTTAATACCGGCTCCCATATAATTTATGTCATAAAATACAGGTAAGACATTTTGTGATTTTTCCAAATATTTAGGATTTTTAAAACCAATTCCCTGTTTAGAATGGTACAACCTAGTTTCTTTGGGCTGATTTAAATGGATAGTTTGTTCTGTTTGACCCCTTTTCAGAAATGCATCGTCAAGGGTCTTTATTCTTACGTACAAACTTATCATTTCTTCTTCAATCATTTTGTATTTTTCGAAACTGTCTATATTTTCCATATTTACCACATCTAATTGTTTTGTAAGAACAGAAATTTCTTCTTTTAGAGAGAGTTTTTCTTTTGATAGCGTTTCCATGCAAGATTCAAGGTATATATTCCTATCCTGAACATCTACTTTTTCTATCAACATCTGCTTTATAACATTATGATTAGTTAACCATTTTGCATGATATAATTCAGATGATTCTTTCAGAATATGAGCTTGATGTTCAGCCTGTACACACTTTGCAGTTTCAGCTTTTAATCTATCTTGTAGATCAAGTATTTGTGTGTGTAGTGTACATTCATTATCTACAAATAATTTATTTACATGTGCAGGAATGTAATAGGAATATACCTCACTGGACTCGGAACTGGATGTGGAGCATTCGGGATCGTCGGTTGTAGCCATCAGACATGCTGGTGGATGTTTCATTGTCTCCCCCTCAGCAGCAATGTCTGAATTTTCAGCAGTGACATCAGTACAAGTCTCCAACCCCTGACGATCAACCATATAGCAATTCTTGCCCTTGTAATCCTCGTCTTCAGAATCTTCAGCATCCCAGTAGTCCTCCTGGGCGACGAGGGCTAACGCATCCGATTTCTTCTTTGCAGCCTCGAGCTTTCTTTCGTAGTAAGCAACGTCTCTCTCGAAGTTATTCTTGCATTCCCTAGCAAAGTGGCACGGTTTGCCACATTTGTAGCAGAGACGTTCCTTTCCGCCGGCCTCTTGTCGGCCCGGCGGTGCTCGCTGCTATCATCACGCCTTCGGTCCCTGCGGTCATCCCGACGATCATCCCTCCGATCGTCCCGCCTGTCATCTCGCCTTTCATCACGCATTTCATAGCGGCGATCATCGCGATAGTCGCGTCTGTCATCATACCGGCGATCATCCCTGTCATCCCTGCGGTAGTCATCTCTACGATAGTCATCGCGGCGGTCATCCCTCCTATCATCTGAGTACCTCCGAGGACCAGTGTCATATCGGAGTTGGTTGTTGGTCTTGTTGGAGAACCGTCGCTGTTGGAGACGGTTGGTCCACAAGGCAATCTGTTCTTGGATTGAAGCTTCCTCCTCATCATAGACCTCACGCGGAGGAGAAGCAACCTGTACTGAGATGATGAAGAACCAGGAGCAAAAGATGGTGTCGGAATCTGCGTATTGGTGATCAAGGCTAGCGAATCATTCGGTTTCAATCCTGTGTTGGCTGACAGCAGTAGAGAGGCTAATTGATTTGCCATCAGCTTCTGTTGATCCACATCCCCTTTATATTTCTTAAGCTCCTTAAAGACGACATTTATGGATACCTCAGGAATGTTCAAGACTCTTTTCGTTGCCCTACATGCAAGCTGCCACTCGGGGGCTAAGGCGGCAAAGAATTGGATGTTTATGTCATCCCGATCCTTCTTGATGTGCAGTTTATTCAATTCGTTAAGGACTGCATAGAACCTGGTGAATGTGGATTGCAGAGATTCCCCGTCTTTGGCGTGGAATTCTGAGAACTTTGCCTTCGCCTCCTCAATTTTGGCACGATCATCAAGATCTGCCCCCAACATTTGAATTTCCATCTCGTCCCACATTTCTTTTGCAGACATTTTACTGTCTACACCGACCAAAATATCAGTGGGGAGGGCTTGATAAATCAGGTATTCAGCCCTCTTATCAGCGTGCTGGCGATCCCTCTCGGCGTCATTTGCCGGCTCTCTTTCAACTTTTGAGGCTAGGACAGGAGGGTCAGCCTCGGGTCTGGCAGCTATCTCTCTATAGTAGATGACGGGTCCTTCGGATATTGATTGAAGCATCAGATTCCCGAGAGGTTGCATTCCAACGAATTTCAGGAACCGGGCTTTCCATTGTTCGTACTCATCGGGATAGAGAACTGGTGGCCTGTTCTCAGATCCGAGTACAAGAGCTTCACGAGACATTATGAGTATAGGTGCTGATTAAGAATATGGAGATCTTAGAGGTGGAAACTGAACACGGATGGGTTGGACTGAAAACAGAATATTCTGAATTCGGATGCTTGATTTCGGATGAATAGTGTTTCGGATGGGGTAACCGAATTCGGATGGTATGAATTCGGATGGGGTGATTTCGGATGAATAGTGGTTCGGATGGGTTAACCGAATTCGGATGGTACGAATTCGGATGGCCTGATTTCGGATGGGTGCACAGTAATTCGGACGGATATGGTTCGGATGAAGGTCAAATTCGGAGTATGTCCTAATTCGGATGAAAGTAGTACTTGGGGGGACCAAATTCGGATGAACTTAGTTCGGATGGACCTATGGACCGAATTCGGATGAACCGAAATCGGACAAACAGTGAAATGGCCGAATATGATTGTTCCGAAATAGGGACAGTGGAAGGACCGAATTCGGATGGTCCGAAATGGTGTGGTCCGAAATTGAAAAATTTAAGAACAAGTCCCAATTAGTGAAAAATGTAAAGCCTTTCCTGAACTTCGGATGGTCTGAAGTTCGGATTGGACCGAATTGTGGTCCGAGATTGGCTTATGGGAGGTCCGAAATTCACCTAAGTATGGTCCAAATTAGGATGATTGTGAGGTCCGAATTTGGTGCCTATATGGTCCGAAATGCTACAGTATGTAATCCGAAATACAGCAGGTTTTTACGTTTTTCTAAGGCAGAATGGGCAGAATTCGATTTTAATCAGTTTTAATGCCTAAAAACAGTTCTAAATGATTTATAAACTATTTTAAACACTTTTGGTGATTTAAAACAACCTAAAAAATACTTAAAACTAGCATGAACACGTGAAAAACCCACTTAAAAAACTCATATTATGAAGCTTAAAAATGGTCGATTCTTGATGATTTTAACAAAGATATGGAAGTAAATGAGTTTAAAATTAGTAGATAATGATAATGTGATGTTTATAGAACCATTATAACACAAGAAACATGAAAAAACATGGAAAATGAAGATCTAACCGGTTAAAATGGAAGAACTCGAAGAACATGAACAAAACCCAGCAGAATCCGAAAGAAATTAGTTTAAATCCACCCCTCTGAGCTCTGATACCAATTGTTAATATGAAATCCCGTATATATTCAGCACCTCAATGATTTTCTCATCAAACACATGAAGAAACTAGCTCAATAAATGTGTTGTAATAAAGAAAAGACAAGATGAATGTTTTTGAATGTTGATGGAACAATGGCCGCTGGAAAAGAGATTCAAATTGTCAACCGTGTCTCATAAAGTAAACCCTAGGAGCCTTTTATAGGCTCCATTAATTAAGTTACAAGACTTGGCAACTTTGGCCCCTACACTATTACATAAACATAAAATACATAGAAATAAATACAAGACAAATTACAATAATAATAAATATTACAAAACAACTCCTAGGATAGAAATAATAAATCTAACAGAGTGAATGAGGAAAAGACATGTGACATGAATTATCTTTTCGATTAGTATTAATATTATCGGTTAATAATAATTTTTAAAAATATAGTTATGATTTTAAATAAATGATTTATCAACAAAAAATAAAAAATGAAGAAAAATTTGAAGGTTTTATTAAAATATAGTCTTGATTTAAATATAGTGGGCTTTATTTATCGAAATATAGTTGTTTGGTTTATATTTAAATTAAAAAAATTAAAGTGAAATAAATTTAATTTGGTCAATTAATTACAATAAAGTAAATAAGGAAATTGAGAAGGAAATATGAGAAAAGTTAGGTTTAAAATGATGACATGTGTCAAAAAGTGAGATTATTATAAAAATTGTAATAGCATATTATTTATATTATATCATATTAATATATTATTTTGTATTATATAATATATACTTTTTATTTTTTATTTTTACATTTTAGTGTGCTTTCTAATATTGTATATTAAAATATCATGTTATATTATATAATATTCTTTATATCGTATTATTAAATGTAGGTATTTAGAATTTGATCCCTCGTTTGATTTGAAAAAAAATATCGCACAATATTAAATATCAATTTTATTTTGTTGTTATTTTATTTTAAAGCTTTTATATTTTTAACTAACCATTTTCTTAACGTCCAGAGTTTATCTTCCTTGAAACTCAAGAATCAAGATTGTTGTTAATTTTTGATTTGGTATATTATTTAAAAAAAATGTAATTATATCATATGAGTTCAAAATGCAAGTTAAGTCAAAGAATAGCCTAATAGGTCACACATGTCCATGAAATGCACATAAAAGCTCATAAATATAGTAAAATCATGTCGAAACTAAGCTTTAATGTCTAAATTGTAATGATTTAATTCCGCACTTTATTAATTCTATCTTAGTTGTGGTTGATGTTGTATTGCTTCTTGGGACCTAGTCGTTAAGATCCTCCGTACGGACGGGTCTTCTCACCTAAGCTGCAATAGAGTAGTTACTAACTATTGGTCTGATCATTGCTGTTGTTGGGTTTCGCTATCTCTTAATGTGACTAGGTTTTGGTTTCTGGTTTAAAAACAACACCATACTTGGCTGCATCAGTGGTTTTATGGTTGCTATTGGTTTAATTACATGGTGTCTTTTGATCAGATTTGCTGTTGGTCTGTTATTGGAGTTCACCATCTAATCAGGGCTATTGATGCTAAAAGCTGCTGGGATATGATCTTGTTGCTGTTGCTGGTCATGGTTGCTGTTGTTGGTTTAATGATGTTGAAGTAGATGTTTTACGATGCATGATATGTTACTTAAAAATTATTAGAATGATGTTGAACTAGATGTTTCATGTGGACTTTGTTCAAACTAGAATGGATTGATGTATTTTTAATAGAATTTGAATGATGATATATATAATTGATTTTGGACATAATTGGGGTTAACAGGTAAATAATTGAGATGGTGTAAAAGTAAATGAGTAATGTCAGTTTTTTTTTAAATAGTATAAACACTTTATAATCTTTTACATAAGAAATTCTTAATTGTTATAAATGTATATTTCTAAAATTATTAGTTTGATGACAAATAGTAAAAATTGATAAATAAAATACATCAAACATTATTAAATTATTAACTTTAAGATAAATATAACAAATTACAAATTACTTTAAGATAAATATAACAAATTACAAATTACTTATAAATACTAACTTTCACATGTTTATTTTTCTTATATCGTCACAGAAAAATACTTATAGTGATATGCTTTTTTAAACTCCAAACAATTATTATTTTTAGCTACACAAAACAAATTATAATGTGACCATATGATGGTTATAGTTACATTCTTTTTTCTTTGTGATGAATGTTGTTTACATTTAGACATTCATAAGAAACTAAATTATTCTAGTTATAATGTTTTTCTATTACCATGACTATTGTTTACTTTTAGAGATTTCAAAAAATTAATTTGTAACCATTGAATACTAGTAGTCGTGTTCGATTTTTTAAACCGTGACAACAAAACTACTTATAGTGACGTGCTTATTTAAAATTGTGACCATTTATTACGTTTAACCACACATAACAAATTAAGTCGTAGGCATAAAATACTTATTGTCACATATTCTTTTTTTACCATGACTATTCTTTACCTTTAGACACATATAATAAATCTAGTCGTCATGTTTAATTGTTTAACTATTAATAGTCACTTGTTTGCTTCTTATAATTCGTGACAAAAAAAACTTATAGGGACATTTTTTTCACTTAAACCATGACCACTGATTACTTTTAGTCACACAAACCAATTTTTTGTGTGACCATAAAATACTTATAGTTAGTGTTTTTTTCTTTTATCATGAAAACTGTTACTTTTACACACTAATAAGAAATTAACTAAACCGTGATCACTAAAAAAATATAGTCACAACATTTTTTTTTACCATGACTATTGTTTACTTTTAGTTACATGAAAACAATAAACCGTCACCTTTAAATATTAATAGTCACAAATTTGTTTATTCCGTGACAAAAAACTCCTTATATTGAAATTTTTTTAATGTGTGAGATTGATAGCTTTTAGTCACAAAACAAATTAAATCGTGACTTGAATATACTTATAATAATATCTTTTTCATTTTACTATTAGTATTGTTTACATTTAGACACACATAAAAACTTAATTTGTCACCTATAAATATTAATAGTCACATGTTTGTGTGTCTTAAACTATGACCAAAACATAATTATGGTGATATACATAAAAGAAATTAAATCGTGACAAAAAAATTACTTAGTCACATTTTTCTCCTTTATCGTGAATATTGTATACTTTTACACACACATAAGAAACTAAACCGTGACTGTAAACTACTTATAGTCACAAAAATTTTCTTATTTCATGACAATTGTTTACTTTTGGACACACTTAATCAACTAAATCATGACCATTAAACACTTATAGTCACAATGTTTTTCTTTTACCATACGTGGCTAATGAACTCCACCCTTTGGTCACATAAAGCGATTTTGTGACCATATAAGTTAGTCTTCTATCACAGTTTATTCATGTGACTAATTCCACCATATAATTTAGACTCATACAATTAGACTTCAGGGTGTCCCTTTGGTCACCGAAAGAGATTTCTGTGACCCTATACATGTTTATCGTCACAGTTAATAACCATCACAAGATTATTATAGACATCAAACAAATAACTGTAACAAACGATGACATTTGGAAACAATGTGGCAACCGTGACAAGTCTTTGTCACGATCCTTATGTTAAACCATGGCTTAAGGTTTGAATGCGATTTGCAATGGTCACAGTTATTGAGATAAAATGTAGCTATCCTACTAATACAAGTTCATATATGACCCTTTAGTCATGTCAATAACAAAAACTGTGGCTAGGCAGTTTGGAGAAAACCGTGACCATAGGTCTTTTTTGTACTAGTGATCTTGCATTAGTGGTAATTGAATTCTGATGTTTTCATCTTTAACATTCTCCTCTTTTAAAGCCTGAAGTTGAGCAGTCCTTACATTATCAATGATTGTTGAAGTCAGCATTGTAGAAGTTAAGGCGTAACAATAAGCTTTAAAGTAAGATTTTCTACTTATGCATCAGCCACCACGTTGGCCTTTCCCGGATGGTAAAGAATTTCGTAGTCATACTCCTTAATTAGTTCCATAGACCTTCAACGCCTCATATTCATGTCCTTCTGACTGAATATATACTTCAAACTTTTATTGCAAGTGTAGAGCTGACATTTGGTCCCATATAGGTATTGTCTCCAGAGCTTTAGCGTAAATGTCATAGTAGTTAACTCTAAGTCGTGAGTAGAGTAGTCTTTCTCATGTGGTTTGAGTTGTCTTGAGGCATATGGTATGACATTTCTGATGCATCAGTGCAAACAATAAAGTCTTTGTTTCCCTTAGGCAGGCCCAAAACTGGTGCTTCACTTAGTAGTTCTTCAATTTTTCGAAAGTCATGTGTTGTTCCTCTTCCCAAATGAAAGTTGCATTCTTGCGAGTGTGCTTGGTAAGCGGAATGACAATTTTCGAGAAGTCTTTGATGGATCGGCGGTAGCAACCAGCCAGTCCTAAGAAACTACGGATTTCTGAGGCATTTCGTGGAGATTCCCAGTTCTGGATAGCTTCGATCTTTGCCGGATCAACAGCAATACCAGCACCAAATATCACGTGCCCCAAGAATTGGATCTGAATTATAATTTAAGGCGGAGCAAAGTTAACAAGAGTTTATAAGTGAATACGGGAAACAAAGAATTGTTTTGGATGTTGAGACGTACCTGCCTCAACCAGATGTAACATCCCTATTTTTCAATTATATGTAATTTACAATTATTTGGAGTTGTGTTAATGAATTATTATGTCAATTTAAGCAAATCTTGATCATATTATTAGTTAAGTAAGAAAATACAAAGATAAGGGGTATAATGTGCAAAAAGGTCAAAACTAGCAAATAAGAAGGGAATTAATGCTCATTTATTCAACATCCACTCTCTCTCTAACTCTCTCGACCTCTCTCTTTTCTCTCTCTAAAAGAAACCGTGGGTTTCTTCTTCAATTGGAAATCAAAAGCATTGAAGATCATTAAATTGGAGGCTAAGAAGTTGGATTCAAGTGGCATTTAGGGAACTATAACAACTACAAGAATCAAATTAAGGTAAACATCATTCAATAATTCGAATTTTTGATATTTTGGTTTGGTTTTTATGAAAACCGAATTCTAAGATTAGTGATGCAAATGTTTATGCATGTTATATAATATGATGGATTAGTTTAAATCGAGCATGTATGTTGTTGTATACAAAAATTCAGAATCAGATTTGAAGTCTAAGTGTGATTTCAGAAATTAAGTGTGTGTTTTAGTGTGTGTGTTCTTCGAGACATGTAGAAAAATGGACACAAATGGGTTGTTTTGGTGTACAAATATGATGATATAAGTTAAATAATAGCATCTAAGTTCATATTTACAGTATTAGACTCAGAAACATGCAAAAATGGTCAAAAACGTAAATCTGTAAAATATTGGAAAATTTCACCAAGTATGAACTCGGTCCGGATCCATCCGAATTCGGATCCGTACCCAGTTCGGATCTATTCATCTATTTCGGACCATTAGTAAATTCGGACCCCAGCCTGTTTCGGATCCCATACCCATTTCGGATCATGCCAATTTCGGACCACCATTTCGGATCAACCCAATCCGGACCAAGGACCAATTTCGGACTATACCAGTTTCGGACCCCAATTCGGATCCAACCAACTTCGGACCATCACCCCAAATTCGGACCAATTACAATTCGGACCATCCGAATTCGGATGTGGTCCGAATTCAGAACCCAATTACATTTAATATTACAGAATACAATTTTTAAGCAATTACTGACACAAATTCACTATTACACTTACTTTACAGATCATTGTGGTGTTATCAAAACACACATTGATTCAGGATCAAGTCACAAAACCAATCACTGTGAGTAACAGATTGTCATTCGAACATTTATTGTTTTTGCATTCATGTTTATACATTCAATGGCATGTTCACGTTGTTCATATACTTCATTTGGCACTCATGAAATGATTTGTTGTTATGATGCACACTCGTACTTGACATGTAACACACATGTAGCCAGCGTTCATTTGAAAGTGCATCTATATACATCATGCTTGCACTGCATGATCATTACTTCATAATCTGATGCGACCTGGACTGGGGCTGACAGCAGGCCACTGTCGGGGACTGATCATCCCACTCGTATCCCATCAGGTTCGGCACATCCCCGATCAGCATATTGAACTGCCAACCCATGCTTGCACTGCATGGTTTTTCACATACACTGAGGCTTACACTGCCGATATTCACATACATGGGGCTTACACTGCCCATGGTTAAGCATTGTTTGTAAAGAAATATTTGTTGTATGCATAATCTGTTATCTCACTAAGCATTTAGCTTACTGTTGACTCACCATGTTTTCAGGCAAAGGCAAAAGTGTAGCTGGACCTTCCACTTAAGCATATCAAATCAATAACCCGGAGACTATAGAAGCTATTGGTACTTGAATGTAATAGCTTTGGGCTGGGATTCATTACTTCTAAAACAATTATGTTGATGTAATAGTTAGACTTTTATCACTGTAGACATGTATTCTATTGGTTTAGTGTGGATGTGCTTAATTCTAATTTAAGTATTCAATTTCAATTATTATGATACTCATTGGGTTGTTTGTCGATCCTGGTGATTGCTACAATTATATCATTAATTAACAAGGGCGTCACAGTTTGGTATCAGAGCATTAGTTTGAGGTTTCAAGTGTCCGCGAGGACTTGGACTCAAACTTAGGTTATGATATTAGAATGAACTTCTAAGTAATGATCTGAACTAAGATAGGATTGACATGCACACGGGGAAACACAAAGGGTAACTGTACACTTAGGACTTACAAATAAATGTTCTAAATATAAGTTGTTATATTCCAGAACATGTCAGGAGACGATATGACTCCTCAGCAAATGTTCCAGATGATGCAAGCTCTCATGGAACAAAACAATGAGCTACAATCCAAACGAATGGCTGAGCAGGCTCAGTCATTTGCTGACCAATTAAGGGCCAGAGATGAGGCCGAGGCAAAACGAAAGGCCGATAAGCGAAAGAACAAGGGGCAACAACAGGACGACCAGGGAGAAAGGCAAGATGATACTGGGTCTTCCAACAGATCAAGGGGCTGTAGGTTTAAGGACTTCAAAAGTAACGGAGCGGTTACTTTTGATGGAACCGGAGATGCTGTGACTGCATTGGAATGGATCACCACCACAGAGAGAACTTTCAGAATCAGCGACTGTGCTGATAAAGACATGGTCCGCTTTGCAACCGCTATGTTTGCAAGGGACGCTGTTATGTGGTGGGATGCAATGACACATGTGCTGACGATGGAGGTAGTGTCACACATGTCTTGGAACGAGTTCAAGGAAGTATTCTCCCAGCAATACTGTCCTACTGATGAGAAGCGCCGTCTAGAGGCGAAGTTCCTGAATCTGACTCAAGGAACGAAAACGGTTACACAATATGCCGTTGAGTTCACCCGCTTAAGTTTGTTTGCACCACATCAAGTTGACACGGAAGAGAGAAAAATAGCCCGGTTTGAGGCCGGACTAGATTATGAGATACGCCGAACCATGAGTGGGGTTCGGTATACAACGTTTGCTGGATTACTCGAGGCTGCTCGAAATGTGGAGCAGATTGTCTTATTATCTGGATACGTAATCGGGTCAGCCGCCGCACCACCGACTCAACCGTCGCCGCCAAAAAGGCAGCGGGAGTCTGGATCTTCCCGATTCTCTCCTCAATCCCATCAACAGTCTTCATCACCAAAGAAAGGAAGGGCCTTTTCGGCCAGTTCAGAGATGAGAGACTGCAGACGATGCAGAAAAGCGCACTCTGGGGAGTGCAAGACTCAGGATATGTATTGTTTCTGCTGTGGGCAGAAAGGCCATCACTGGGAGCATTGTCCACGAAAAGATGATGCATGCTACAATTGCCACAGGCTTGGCCATTTTTCAAGGGACTGCCCGAAACCCCCACGAGATCAGAATGCTCCACAATCAACAGCAAGATCTTCTGTAGCTTCCACGGCTCGCAGAGATCAATCTCAAAGGGCTCCAACAACGGCATTCCAAATCACAGCTGAAGAAGCAAAGGATGACCCGGAGGTGGTCACTGGTACGTTCTATGTTAACTCAATTCCTGCACGTATACTGTTTGATTCCGGAGCAAATCGTTCGTTTGTCTCCACTACATTTGCTCGTCAATTTAACATGCCAACTTCCAAACTGCAATTTGTACTTGACATAGAAACTGCTAGCAATATGTTAGTAAAAGCAGACAAAGTGTATAGGAATTGTACATTATTGGTAGAAGACGTAGTATTCAACATAGATCTAATCCCTATGGAGTTTGGGGAGTTTGATGTCATAGTAGGTATGGATTGGTTGGTTCACAATGAGGCCCAAATCGTTTGCAAGAAAAGAATGATCAAGATTACCACTCCCGAGGGCCGAGACATATGCATTTATGGTGATAGACACAAAGGCGACCTATGCCTCATTTCAATTGCAAAAGCCCGAAAGCACGTTGCCAAGGGTTGTTCTGCTTACTTAGCCTACGCTGTCGATGCAAAGGCTGAAGTTCAATCTCCTTCTACCGTTTCCGTCGTTTCCGAATTTCCTGATGTCTTTCCAGAAGATATCTCGGGATTGCCACCTGATCGCCAAGTGGAATTCCGCATTGACCTCATTCCCGGAGCTGCTCCAATAGCAAAGGCTCCTTACCGTCTAGCCCCTGCTGAAATGCAGGAAATGATGAAGCAGTTACAGGAGCTACTTGACAAAGGTTTTATCCGCCCAAGTTCATCTCCTTGGGGCGCTCCTGTTCTGTTCGTCAAGAAGAAGGATGGCACATTACGTATGTGCATCGACTACCGGGAACTCAACAAAGTCACAATCAAGAACAAATACCCGTTGCCCCGGATTGATGATCTCTTCGACCAGTTACAAGGCGCAAGCTACTTCTCGAAGATTGATCTTCGTTCGGGTTATCACCAACTCAAAGTACACCCAGATGACATTCCAAAGACGGCTTTCAGAACTCGTTACGGACACTACGAGTTTCTGGTAATGCCGTTTGGTCTCACAAATGCGCCGGCTGCTTTCATGGATCTCATGAATCGTGTCTGCCGGCCAATGCTCGACAAATCGGTCATCGTGTTCATCGATGACATTCTCATATATTCAAAGAACGAAGAGGATCATGCTGCACATCTGAGAGAATTGCTAGAGTTGCTACGCAAAGAGCGACTTTATGCCAAATTCTCTAAGTGTGAATTCTGGTTGAGGCAGGTACGTCTCAACGTTTGAAACAATTTCATGATCCTTATACTCAATCATAAATTATTTTATTAACTTGTACCTCTTAAACAATTAATTCAGATCCAATTCTTGGGGCACGTGATATCTGGTGCTGGGATTGCTGTTGATCCTGCAAAGATCGAAGCTATCCAGAACTGGGAATCACCCCGCAACGCCTCAGAGATTCGGAGTTTTCTGGGATTGGCTGGTTACTACCGCCGATTCATCAAAGACTTCTCAAAGATCGTCGTTCCGCTAACAAAGCTTACTCGCAAGAACGCGACCTTCTTTTGGGGAGAAGAACAGCAAATTGCATTTGACAACTTGAAGAATCTGCTAAGTGAGGCACCAGTGTTAGCCCTGCCTGAAGGGAACGAAGACTTCGTAGTCTACACTGATGCATCAGGCATGGGTTTGGGTGCGGTACTAATGCAAAGAGGAAACGTCATAGCTTATGCTTCTAGACAACTCAAACCACATGAGAAAGACTACTCTACTCATGATCTAGAGCTAACTGCTGTGACTTTCGCTCTCAAGTTATGGAGACACTATTTGTACGGAACCAAGTGTCAGCTCTACACTGATCACAAGAGTTTAAAGTATATATTCAGTCAGAAGGACTTGAATATGAGGCAAAGAAGGTCAATGGAGCTGATAAAAGATTACGACTGTGAGATTCTCTATCATCCAGGGAAGGCCAACGTAGTGGCCGATGCCCTAAGCAGGAAAGCGTACTGCAAGGCATACTGCTATGCCTTGACTTCCACAATACTGACATCCACTATCATAGACGATGTTAGGGTTGCTCAGTTACAGGCCCTAAAAGAAGGGAATGTTAAAGACGAAGATATCAGAATTCAGTTGCCATTAATGCAAGATGATGGAACTGGACTAAAGGGTGTGTATGGCAGAGTGTGGGTTCCCAAGTTCGGGAACATGAGAGATGTAATTCTCGAGGAGGCTCATCAATCTAAATTCTCAATTCATCCTGGCAGCACAAAAATGTACAACGACCTGAAGGCCGACTTCTGGTGGCCAGGATTGAAAAGAGATGTCGGTCAGTATGTTGAAAGGTGCAGAACATGTCGTCTAGTCAAAGCAGAACATCAACAGCCCTATGGTAGTATGCAACCTCTTCCTATCCCGGAATGGAAGTGGGATCATATTACTATGGATTTCGTAACCAAGCTACCTAAGACTCGTCGTCAACATGACGCCATTTGGGTCATTGTTGACCGATTAACCAAATCTGCTCACTTCATACCAATCCGAGAAACCTACTCACTGGACCGACTTGCCCAGATCTACGTAAACGAAATCGTTATTAGGCATGGTGTGCCTAAGTCTATTGTCTCCGACCGAGATAGTAGATTCACTTCTAATTTCTGGACTGCTCTGCAAAACGGTCTTGGTACTCGTATCGCAATGAGTACTGCCTATAGACCCCAATCTGATGGTCAAAGTGAAAGAACAATTTTAACTCTCGAAGACATGCTCAGAGCCTGTGTCATGGATTTGGGTGGTAACTGGGACGATCACCTCCCATTGGTTGAATTCTCCTACAACAATAGTTACCATTCCACTATCAAGATGGCACCGTTCGAGTCTCTATATGGCAGAAAATGTAGGACTCCAACCTGTTGGAGGGAAACAGGAGAAACTCCAATAGCCGGTCCTGCTTTGCTACAAGAAACAAATGAAAAGATCCAACTCATACGGCAGTACATGAAAACGGCACAAGATCGGCAAAAGAATTATCACGATCGCCGACACAAAGCGATAGAATTTCAAAAAGATGATTGGGTATACTTGAAGGTTTCTCCGATGAAAGGAGTCACGAGATTTGTTAAGCGAGGAAAGCTATCGCCTCGATTCATAGGACCCTTCAAGATAGTAGAAAGAGTTGGTAATCAGTCCTATCACTTGGACTTGCCGGAAGAGTTATCAGGTGTTCACCCGGTATTTCACGTTGGATACTTAAGAAAGAGTCTGGTGCCCGAAAGGGAACCATGGACTGACCATTCAGACATAAAGATTGACGAACGGCTAAGGTTCGTTGATGAGCCGGAGTGTATTCTGGAGACAAAAGTCAAGAAACTACGTAACAAAGAAATCAGGATGGTGCTGGTCAAGTGGAAGCATCATCGGGGAGCTAATCATACTTGGGAATCGGAAGAAGACATGAAGAACAAGTACCCAAGTTTGTTTAGCGCAGCATGACTTCGCGGACGAAGTATAGGCGTGGTGGAGCCCATGCTGTAACATCCCTATTTTTCAATTATATGTAATTTACAATTATTTGGACTTAATGGTTGTGATAATGAATTATTATGTCAATTTAAGCAAATCTTGATCATATTATTAGTTAAGTAAGAAAATACAAAGATAAGGGGTATAATGTGCAAAAAGGTCAAAACTAGCAAATAAGAAGGGAATTAATGCTCATTTATTCAACATCCACTCTCTCTCTAACTCTCTCGACCTCTCTCTTTTCTCTCTCTAAAAGAAACCGTGGGTTTCTTCTTCAATTGGAAATCAAAAGCATTGAAGATCATTAAATTGGAGGCTAAGAAGTTGGATTCAAGTGGCATTTAGGGAACTATAACAACTACAAGAATCAAATTAAGGTAAACATCATTCAATAATTCGGATTTTTGATATTTTGGTTTGGTTTTTATGAAAACCGAATTCTAAGATTAGTGATGCAAATGTTTATGCATGTTATATAATAAGATGGATTAGTTTAAATCGAGCATGTATGTTGTTGTATACAAAAATTCAGAATCAGATTTGAAGTCTAAGTGTGATTTAAGAAATTAAGTGTGTGTTTTAGTGTGTGTGTTCTTCGAGACATGTAGAAAAATGGACACAAATGGGTTGTTTTGGTGTACAAATATGATGATATAAGTTAAATAATAGCATCTAAGTTCATATTTACAGTATTAGACTCAGAAACATGCAAAAATGGTCAAAAACGTAAATCTGTAAAATATTGGAAAATTTCACCAAGTATGAACTCGGTCCGGATCCATCCGAATTCGGATCCGTACCCAGTTCGGATCTGTTCATCTATTTCGGACCATTAGTAAATTCGGACCCCAGCCTGTTTCGGATCCCATACCCATTTCGGATCATGCCAATTTCGGACCACCATTTCGGATCAACCCAATCCGGACCAAGGACCAATTTCGGACTATACCAGTTTCGGACCCCAATTCGGATCCAACCAACTTCGGACCATCACCCCAAATTCGGACCAATTACAATTCGGACCATCCGAATTCGGATGTGGTCCGAATTCAGAACCCAATTACATTTAATATTACAGAATACAATTTTTAAGCAATTACTGACACAAATTCACTATTACACTTACTTTACAGATCATTGTGGTGTTATCAAAACACACATTGATTCAGGATCAAGTCACAAAACCAATCACTGTGAGTAACAGATTGTCATTCGAACATTTATTGTTTTTGCATTCATGTTTATACATTCAATGGCATGTTCACGTTGTTCATATACTTCATTTGGCACTCATGAAATGATTTGTTGTTATGATGCACACTCGTACTTGACATGTAACACACATGTAGCCAGCGTTCATTTGAAAGTGCATCTATATACATCATGCTTGCACTGCATGATCATTACTTCATAATCTGATGCGACCTGGACTGGGGCTGACAGCAGGCCACTGTCGGGGACTGATCATCCCACTCGTATCCCATCAGGTTCGGCACATCCCCGATCAGCATATTGAACTGCCAACCCATGCTTTCACTGCATGGTTTTCACATACACTGAGGCTTACACTGCCGATATTCACATACATGGGGCTTACACTGCCCATGGTTAAGCATTGTTTGTAAAGAAATATTTGTTGTATGCATAATCTGTTATCTCACTAAGCATTTAGCTTACTGTTGACTCACCATGTTTTCAGGCAAAGGCAAAAGTGTAGCTGGACCTTCCACTTAAGCATATCAAATCAATATCCCGGAGACTATAGAAGCTATTGGTACTTGAATGTAATAGCTTTGGGCTGGGATTCATTACTTCTAAAACAATTATGTTGATGTAATAGTTAGACTTTTATCACTGTAGACATGTATTCTATTGCTTTAGTGTGGATGTGCTTAATTCTAATTTAAGTATTCAATTTCAATTATTATGATACTCATTGGGTTGTTTGTCGATCCTGGTGATTGCTACAATTATATCATTAATTAACAAGGGCGTCACACCAGAATTCACATTTTGAGAATTTGGCATAAAGTCGCTATTTTCGGAGCAACTCTAGTAATTCTCTTAAATGTGTTGCATGATCTTCCATGGTCTTTGAGTAGATATGGATGTCATCGATGAAAAAAATGAAAGATTTTTCAACCATTAGTCGACAAACTCTATTCATGAGATCCATAGAAGTAGCCGACGCGTTCGTAAGACCGTACGACATCACCAAAAACTCATAGTGTCTGTAACGACATCTGAAAGCCGTTTTAGGAATATCGTCTTTGTAAACTTTAAGTTGACGATACCCCGATCGAAGATCGATCTTCGAGAAATAACTAGAGCCTTGCAACTGGTCGAAGAGATCATCAATTCAGGGAAATGGATATTTGTTCTTGATACTTACTTTGTTAAGCTCGCGGTAATCAATGCACATACGTAATGTGTCGTCCTTCTTTTTGACGAATAAAACAGGATCGCCCCAAGGAGAAGAACATGGGTGAATAAGACCATTATCAAGTAGCTCCTGTAACTGTTACATCATTTCCTTCATTTCAGCAGGAGCTAAACGATATGGAGCTTTTGCTACAGGAGCGGCTCCGGGAATAAGATCGATACGGAATTCCACCCGACGGTCTGGTGGCAATCCAGAGATATCTTCTGGGAAGACATCAGGATATTCTGAGTCAATTGGAATAGAAGAAAGGAGTTTATTATAAGCCTTTGCATCAACAGAGTAGGCCAGATAAGCAGAACAACCCTTAGCAACATGCTTTCGGGCTTTAGCGATAGAGATGAGGCATAAGTTGTCGTTTTGTCTCTCACCGTAAATACATATGTCGCGACCTTCAGGGGTAATAATCTTGATCATTCTCTTTTTGCATACTATTTGAGCCTCATTACTAACAAGAAAGTCCATTACCACAATAACATTAAACTCCCCGAATTCCATGGGAATTAAGTCTAGGTTGAATACTAGCAATTTCAATATCAAGCACAAATTGTAAATTCGACGTGGGCATGTTAAGTTGACGTGCAAATGAAGTGGAGACAAACGAATGATTTGCTCCAGAATCAAAGAGAATGCGAGCAGGAATTGAATTTATCAATAACGTACCCGTGACCACTAATGGGAAATCCTTAGCTTCTTTAGCGGTAATTTGGAAAGCCCTCATTAGAGCCCACTGGATTTGATCCCACCGAGCAGTGGAAGATTCGATTGCTGAGCGCTTTGATCTCTCGGGGGTTTCCGACAGTCTTTGTCAAAGTGGCCAACTTTGTGGCAACTATAGCTGGCCTCGCCTTTTTGTGGACAATGCTCCCAGTGATGACCCTTTTGCCCACAACAGTAACAATACATGTATTGAGTTTTACATTCCCTGGAGCGTGTCTTTCTGCATCGCCTGCAGTCCCTCGATTCAGTGCTGGCCGAAAAGGCCCTTTCTTTCCTCGGTGAGGAAGATGGTTGACTTGATTGGAGAGAAGATCGAGATGATCCAGATGTCCTAGATTCTCGTTGCCTTTTTGGCGGCGACGGATGAGTTGGTCCTACAGCAGCCGACCCCATGACATAACCAGAAAGCAACAAAATCTGCTCCACATTCCGAGCAGCTTCAAATAACCCGACAAAACATTGTATACCAAACACTGCTCATTGTTCAGCGAATCTCCCAGTCTAAACCAGCCTCGAACCAGAATACCTTCCTTTCCTCAGTATCGATCTGGTGGGGTGCAAATAAACTCAAACGAGTGAACTCAACGGCATATTGTGTAACTGTTTTTGTTCCTTAAGTCAAACTTAAAAACTTCGCCTCCAAATGGCGCTTCTCATCAGTAGGACAGTATTGTTGTGAAAATACTTCCTTGAATTCATTCCAGGACATGTGAGACACTACCTCCATCGTCAGCACATTGATCATCGCATCCCACCGCATAACGGCATCCTTGGCAAACATTGCAGTGGCATATCGAACCATATCTTTCTCAGCACAGTCGCTGATTCGGAAGGTTCTATCTGTAGTTGTGATCCATTCTAATGCTGTCACAACATCTCCAATTCCATCGAAGACAACAGCCCCGTTACTTTTGAAGTCTTTGAATCTACAACCCTTTGTTTGTCGGAAGAACCAGTATCTTCCTGCCTCTCACCATGTTCACCTTGCTGGTGTTCCTTATCCTTCCTCTTGTCAGCCTTTCGCTTAGCCTTGGCCTCATCCCTGGCCCTCAGCTGGTAAGCGAATGCTTGATCTTGCTCAGCCATTGTTTTTACTTGTAGTTCATTGTTTTGCTCCATCATGGTTTTCATCATTTGGAGCATTTTTTGTGGAGTCATATCGTCTCCATACATATTCTAATAATATAGAAAATAATATTTAGAACATTTACTTCTTAGTCTTAAGTGTTCACAGTTACCCATTATTTTTACCCATGGTTCATGTCAATCCTATCTTAGTTCAAATTATTTCCTAGGAGTCCATTCTATTATCATAACCTATGTTTGAGTCCAAGTCCTCGCGGACGCTTGAAACCTCAAACTAATGCTCTGATACCAAACTTAGACATCCTCCTTTTTAGAAATATAAGATAGAGACTCCAGGATCAACAAGCAACCCGATAATTAAGATATGATAAAAGTTAAAAGCATAGGATAAGTTTAGAGTACATCAACCACAAAAGCATGATAGGAGTTATAAGACTATAGTGTCATAGACTAACTATTACAACATCATTGTTTGTTACAAAGTTGAATCCCAACCACAAAGTTACAGTCATCATCATGTTACCAAGTAGCTTCCTAAAGATCACCGAAGAAATGGATAACAACCTAAGAAGAAGGCCCTGCAACTTCATTTCCTTTTCCTGAAAACATTGAGAGTCAACGGGTAAGCCATAGCTTAGTGAGATGACAGATTATATATTAAACATATATTTCTTCAGAAACTAATGTGAGTACGGGTTGTGCAAGCCCCTTATCAAGTGTTCATCATGCTGTGCAAGCATGAATTTGGAATTTAAATATGTTGATCAGGGATGTGCTTAACCTGTCCGGAAATAGTGTACGGGATGATCAGTCCCCGATAGTGGCCTGATATCAACCACAACCCAGGTTACATCAGATTATGAAATGTATCCATGTCAGAACATGATTTCAATGATGCATTTTCAAATGAACGATGGCTACATGTTTGTCACATGTCAAGTACGAGTATGCATCTATACAATGAATCATATGAGAATGCCAAATGATGTATTTTGAACAAGAAGAACATGCCATTGAAATATCAATGCAAAGATAATAAATGTTTGAATATTAATCCATCACTTACAGTGGTTTACTTAACAAGGATGCCCTGGAATGATACCACAGGGTCTTACTCAGAACAAGTAGGCTTTAACTCAATGTGTGTTAGTCAACACCACAATGATCCTGTTAAGTCATTGCAATGGTATATCAATATCAGTTTAGTTCTTAAAACTTAATCTTAAAAATTTAGTTTGAAATGATCCGAAATTCGGATCACAAATCGAAATTCGGATGTACCCGAAATTCGGATGACAATATGATCCGGAATTCGGATGCTTAGATATCCGAAATTCATGTCTTGACTTGTAAGTTTTTCAAGTTTTCCATCCGAGTTACACAAGGTCCGAAACTCGGATATGATACGAAATTCGGATGGATCCGAAATTTGTTCATCAGACCCGAGTTCATACTTAGACATTTTCTATCATATCCAGATTTCCTTTAATCATTTTCAGACTTATTCAGTGGCTGAAAATTGTTAACACAAACTTAAATACGCTTCTTTTAACACTTTAAACATTAAACATAACATTTCATGTACTAAATCAGTTCCATTTTGACTGTTTGTACATTCTCGTCGAACACACATACTAAAGCACATAGTGATTTTCAAAATCATACTTAGAGAGTGAATCAGAAGCTGAAATTTGGCATATAGCTTCTCTAACACTCGATTTAAACATATCTACAAGAATCTACAACATGCATTAATAAACATAACTGGAATCTATGATTTGGTTTTCACCAAAACCGAACACAAAACCTTTAAATTCATAAGGTTTTAATAAATTGTTACCTTAAATTGTTTCTTATACCGATTATAGTTCCTTATTTACAACTTGAATCTAAGTTTTCAGATTTAAATTCAAAACTTTTGATGTTCTTGATGAGAAACCCATGGGTTTTTAGAGAGACGAAGAGAGGGACGATGAGAGTTTAGAGAGAGAGAATGAAATGATAATTGAACGGTTGCTCCCTTCTTTTATTTATTGAACTTTTTCTTAATTGCACATTACACCCCTCAACTTTATATTTTCTTATTTGCACCTCTTTAAATATCCATGTCGGTTTCTCATTGTTATGCTCGCTCAAAAGACGACAATGATGATTTCTCATCATCATTATCATTTTTAAATATATGAAATGAAAACTTTCAAACCACAACAATCCATCAAAACACTTATAAGTCTTAACTATTCATTTTTATAAAATTTGAAATCCGGGATGTTACAAGATTTCTAAACAAACTTGTTTGAAAATACACTTAAGTGGAGAATTTATGGCTTTTTAATGCCTTATAGAAACCTGATAAGTGATTTGCAAAATCAGCATAAGCCTGTTTACACTGTTACATTAGTTGTAACTTGGCAGATTGTCAAAGCTGTCCATAAGTGTTGGACAGTTTGACAGAAGCTGTCTAAGTTGTTCATTTCTGTTGAATGGTTTTGACTTAAGAAACTGCTCTGTTCTTTATGAACAGAGCCAGCTTTTTCTGAACATGTTTTACACTTTATGGAATTTTTTTCCATGTCCTTATGCAAAGTCTTGAACGTAAAGATCAGTCTACAACTCAAGAGAAAGTGGAAAATCAGAAAATACCAGTTTTACCAAAGCTGTTCTGAAGCATGAAGACAAAGATGATATCTGAAATGGGTGACAGACCATTTCTTATATCAAAATAGCATTACAATGAAGAGTAAAGATCTAAGGTTGACATTCCTCTTTAAGGTAAATCTGTGTACGATAGCGATAAAAAGGAAAAGACAAAAATTTTGCAACAAGTGGACAAATCCTGATTTGTCAGATTTATGCAAAAAAGTAATCTTGTCTTTATTGCAACTTTTGTCAGAAGTGCCATCTGCTTCTTCATCTCTTCAATCTATGGGTTTACTGAAGAGTCAGTTGATTCAGATTCTGATGAACTGCTAACTACTACTCGCTTCTCTTTCTTTAACTTGTACTTATACTTTTTATCAGTTAAGAGAGCCAATGGATCAATAGTTGGTTTTTCCGTTTGTTTCTTTCCTAATACCTTCCTTAAAACAACCTCCTGATAGTTGTTTAAATTCTCAAAGACGATATGAATGTCCATTTCATCTATTTCCTTAGTCTATTGAATGATCATGGTATACTTGTCCCACTCCGGGTTGAGAATATATAGAAACTTGACATTTATGTTTAAGTTTGACTTGGTGACCCCATTCCTTTTCATCTCACTTACTTGATTGAAAAATCTTAAGTATGTAGTTTCTAACAATTCTTCTTCTCTCGCTCTGAAATCCTCAAATGTCAATAAACTGTTCCTTGCTCTATTGGTAGCAACCTAGTCGGAACCCCTCATCAATTTACATACCTCATCCCAGATGGATTTGGCAGTTGTGTTGTTTGTGAGACTGATATCTTTACTACTAATAAAGCATTTAGCTTTTTACAAGCTAAAATTCATAATGTACAACTTCTTAAAGCCAAATTATTGAATTTAAAGAGTTACAAGTCTTTTAAGCAACATGTACAAACATGTGATGCAAATAGCTTTTGAAATTTGAATATGCAGTGAAGTTAGTGGGTTGAAGAGAGAATGTACTCCACGCATGCCTCTATTTCTTGGAAACCCACATAACTCTTCAGTGTTCGGGACTCCAAGTTATTATTCCCAAGACGTTGGCATTGGTAAACTCCTTCGTGCCCTGTACTCAATCCATCTGCTCTCTCTTCGTGGTGTTCTGCCGTCGACCACCCCAGCAGCTGCCACCGCTCACGCTCACTATAGCCACCACCACTTCTCCACCTCCCTCTCTTTCTCACACAACTCTCACTTGCTCGGTTTCCCTCCCTCCCTCACGCTCTCTGTCTCTCCTCGGTAGTTGTTGCCGCCACACAACAACGCCGCTACAACCAACCATCAAACCCTCATCCAGGTTTATTTTATTTGCAGTTTTTCTCATACTTTAGGTTTTTGACATTCTGACGATTTTGCACCAACAAAGTCGTAGACTCGAATTCAAACGAACCTAGAAAGGTTCCCCGAGAAGTGCATTCTCGCCCTGTAAATCCCGTTAAGAGCATTAGTGGTGTTAGACATTTGTCAAATGCATATCTTGTTAATTCAATTTCTAGAGTTTAAATAGGAAAATGTGAAATGAAGATCTAAACAATGCTACTAACATAGAAATGGGACATTATTTTCGGACAACTAAATAGGAAACTGTTTTCTTTATTTTAGGATGAATGGAATTTTAACATAAGATTATATGGTTTGTTTTAAATCATGTGTTAGTATATTGTGTGTAAAGATGACATTACTACTGCTTAATGACTGATTTCATAAAACACTTGAGGGTCACACCGATGAGCACAACTGAGCAGATGCAATTAAACTATTGAATCAATAATATTGAATATTGTTTATGACACGAAATGATCGTAGAGATTAAATTAATGGATGATTAATTATATCTCAAATGTACGGGGACTATAAGTGCAATATTGGATATTGTAGTGATTTAATTGTCATTGGATGATAATTAAATAATTATCAAGTCTATTATTTATTATTGGATATTAAATAAAAGATTGATTTATTTGAATTAGAATTATCATCTATTATTAGATAATTGGATGGATAATTGTAAACAAATAAATAATGGATAAATATAAATAATTATCTAGTGATTTATATATTATTAGATAATATATAAAATATAAATATTATTTAATAGATATATAGTTTTAGAGATAATTATATAAGGTTTAAATAATAAAGATAATTATTAACATATATATTATATTAATATATTAAAGTTTTAATATATATATATATATATATATATATAGATATAGATATGTATATAAAATATATACGACACCACATATATGGCAATATAGAGTGATATATATACATTATTAGGTGTGACCTAATAAGTGTGTGCAATTCACGGCGCACACACATGTGTAGATTTGTGTGTGTGTGGTGGCCGTACCAAATACATACATTTGGGTGTATGGTTTTTCTCGGTCTTCGTGTGTTTGATTGCATACCTGGCGCCGCTCGACCGTGTCATCACCGGTAGATACCGAAAGTATCTCATTCGTGCATTCTTGTAATCGAATGCTTAGGTACGGATTTCGGTTGCTTTCTCGTTTACTTATCTTATGTATACTTGATGATCCGTGTACGAAATTCGTGATTTTAAAAAGCTTCCGTTGTGCATTTAATGTGGTTAATGTTTATGTTTTTATAAAAAACCATACGAATTCCCAACAGTGGTATTAGAGCCACCTCAAGTAACATAATGATAGTATTATTCGTGTATTTATGTCCAACGTTCTTAAATTTTCGATTTTTAATAATTAAAAGTGTTTAAACGGTCGAAATCAATAATTAAAATGTTTAAGGTTTTGATTTGGCTTGAAGAAAATCGACCAAAGTTTTTGGAAACCCCATGGTGATTCTCGGCCAACCTTGGAGTTTCTCGGAACTTGGGATTTTGAAACCTTAGTTCTAATCGTTTTATTTAGTTGAAGTTTGATTGTTTAAAAGTGTTTGATTGTTTAAAAGTGTTTAATTGATTAAAGTTGAAAATTCAACGTTTCGGTTCGCGAAATCAAACCTAGAGATTTCGGCCATGGGTCGAGACCCATGACCTCTCGGTTATGACGTGGTAGCCGAAGTCATTGACGGATTATTCCGTCATGTCGTTTAATTCACAGTTAAACTCGAACGATTAAATTAATGTGTTAAAATCGAATCAATAAATCAAAAGTGTTTGGTTATTAATATTTAGACATTTGTGACAAAATATATGTAAATGAAACACCCTTCCAACTACATTAGATGTTTCACGAACAATTAACAATAATTATCAGAATATACTTGCGAAAATGTGGTCAAATTTAAATTTACAATATTCAAAAGCCATCAACATAATACCTCCCACTTTGTCACCTAACCATGAGCTAAGAGTGGGGTACAATGGATCGAAGCAGATGGGGTTACAAGTTTTTAAACATACAAATTATCCAACCATAGATAAAAGCTAAGTTCATTCACGAGCATATACCAAAACGGGAGTCCACTAAATCCCCACCCCAAAGCTTTATCAAAGATATGCCACACAATGAAGCCGCTAGTCAAGGTCCAATCCACTATCAATATGGTATAGCATGACCCTTTCTTTTTTTTTTTTTCCTGAAAGGTTAACAACAAAAAGGGGTCAACAAAGTTGAGTGAGTTGCTAGATTAGCAAAGAATACATAATATACATTCATGCAATGATAAGCAACGAGTATGTTCAATAACCAATATGATCAAGTGCTCAATTTAGGCTTAGAGCTAGCCCAACATATTGCTCCATTTAGACTTAGAGCTAGTCCAACATATTGCTCCATTTAGACTTAGAGCTAGTCCAACATATTGCTCCATTTAGACTTAGAGCTAGTCCAACATATTTCTCCATTTAGACTTAGAGCTAGTCCAACATATTGCTCCATCTAACTTAGAGCTAGTCCAACATTATTGCTCAACTTAGACTTAGAGCTAGTCCAATGTGTTGCTCAATTTAGACTTAGAGGTAGTCCAACATTATTGCTCAATTTAGACTTACAGCTAGTCCAACATTTCCATGGATATACAGGTTAGGTCAATTGAAAGCATACCAAGCATTGTGAGGTCCAACATGCCTCACACAAGCCCAAATAAATCATTCGTATAAGGAATGAAAGCGAGTATGCAACAACTATCAACTTGTCAACAGTTAGCTCCACGAGGTATTCAACGAGGTATAGCTCCACAAAGCACATCAAGTATACTGAGGTCCAACGTTCCTCACATAAGCCCAAACAAGTCTTTCATAGAAGAAAAGAAATCAAGTATGCAACAATTATCAATATGTCAACAAATAGCTCCACAAATTACTCAATAAGGTATAGCTTCACAAAGCACATCAAGTGTAATGTGGACCTACGTGCCTCACATAAGCCCAAAGAATCATAAACGTGAGAATTGAGGGTACATATGCATCTACTATCAAAATATCAACAATCAATCCAACTCTAGGTTACATCAAATGAAAGCATATCAAGTATGGTGAGGTCCAAGGTGCCTCACATGTGCTCAATGAATCAACATATCAGAATTGAGGGCAAATAGGCTACTACTATCATGATATCAATAATTAGCTCAACAACATATTCAACGAGGCAAAACAACAATATAAAAGAACATTATGTAACATTAATGCTAGAACTCACAGTGATTTGCACAAAAAGCTTTGGTCCGCCAAAATGAACCGAAACGATCAAATTCAAGTTAAGTCGCTTCCAATGGGCTCCGATCGATCCAACCACCTATAACAGTTATAAATATATTGCTCAAAAGCTTCCATACCCTAATCAATTCTAAAAACCGCTCCGACAAGGTTTCGGGTTCTAAGCTGAATGCCTCGGTTCCTTTCGGGACCCTATGAGGCCTGAATTTGAAATTAGACATTTGAACCCTTTAAATACTTAATTTAGATGTATTTTAGTAGTATTAGATATTAGCATAGGACCCCATAGCTAAAAATCAATTTTTTGGACAGCCAGTTTTGACTCATCGAGTCGCCTGGGGTGACTCGTCGAGTCGCTCAAATTTTGTGAACAGAAAAATTTGACTCAGCGAGTCGCTTCAGGTGACTCAGCGAGTCGCTCACAGACCTGCACTTCTTCCCCCTACGGGTTTAACACCCAAATTTCCAAAACTCAATCAAACTCAAAACCAACACTTGAAATCGATTATAGAACATATTTAAACACTTTTGAGCTCATTTTGAGCTTCCAAAACATCTCAAATGCAACCGATTGATCCATGGCTCAATTTGAGCCCTATATTGGATTTAAAACAAAACTAACTCAAACTAATAATGTAGTTACATATTTTGGCTCCATTTTGATCATACAACAATATACTAACACTTACACAAAGATTGGAGCCATTTATCAACCCAATCCAACAATCTCACTTTGGGTCCCATTCTCCAAAAATGATGAAATGAAGAAGCAGAACAAAGGAGATGTTTATGCCTTCCAAGATGCTTCCAATATCAAAGAAAACCCTTAATCTATCAATCTTTGATCATCCAATCTCCAAACCCTAGCTTTCTTCTCTCTTTTTCTTCAAATCTTGCAAAATGAAGTGAGTGTGTGCAAGTGTGTGTTTTGGATGTTCAAGAGAAGAAAAGGGAGGGGATTTTGGCCTTTGGCCAATCCCACCCCTCACATACACATATTGACAAAACACACCCCTCCACAACTAATCTATTATTTGCAAATCAAAACTACAATGTTATTAGATGCAACAATTAAATAATTAAATACCCAACTAAGTGAATTTGACATAATTTTACTAAATGGATTGAAACACTATATTAACCCATTATTATGTCATAATTAATTAATATTTAATTGTTTTACAAATTTTGGGGTGTTACACATTACCTATTTTTGTCAATTCCCTACAACCCAACATTTTATTTTTCTTTAATCGTCCAAGTCCCAATACTTGTAGTCATCACTAATACTTAGTAATTAACTCATAATATAGCACTTAAGATCCCAATCCTAATTGTTTCACAAAGTTAATTACCATTTTAATTATTGGGGTGTTACAGTAAATATGTTTTCGATTTTATAAAATTAAAGTAGGAGACTTTATGAGTTTTATAAAATTCACAAATCGGTTTAAATATTATTCGATTCGATAGTTAAACGATTAATTAGAATATGGAAATCGAAATAATCAAAGTGAGTTGATTAAAGGCTTCGATTAATTTCAGCCATCAAAGGGTTTGATACCCTACTTATTTTCGGTTCATATGGGTTATTGAACCCGAGTATGAGTCAGTTAATTAAGTTGATTCTTTTTCGTTTTCCGGTAATTCTTCGTTTAATTTAAATCGGTTATAATTAAAAGTGTTTTAATGTTGAAATTAAAATTAATGGTAATTTTAATTTATAAACTAGATTTAATTCATGCATTTAATATTTAATTCCATAAAATGCATTATAAATTAAAGGAAGTTTAATTTATGGATTCTAATTTCAAATTGATGTAATCGTGACTTTGAGTTTCATGCTCGGTCATGGTTTAATGTTTTGAGATTTGATCTCGACATTAACGTTTTTGGTAGAAATCGTTTAAAACCATAGAGAAAAGTTTTTGGTGTTATTTAAAGATGATCAATTTTCTTTAAATATTTAAAAGACATATTTTATTGGTAAAATTTTTTATTTAGAAAATTGACATTTTAAATAAAGTTTATTTTTTTTAAAAGCGTTTCAATTAAATAATAGTTAATTGATAATTATTTAAAGGAAGTTTAAATTATTTATCAATATTAATTGAAAATAATAACTATATTTATTAAAGGTTGTTTAATAAAAAGTTTCTTAAAATAGTAATTTTAAGTTTCAAAGGTGTTTGAATTGTTAATTGAATATTTTAAGAAAAGTGTAGTTTTGAATCCAAAGATAATGCAAAGATGGAATTGAATTTGAATTTTTCGGGAAAAAGTTTCTAATTTTGGAAAGTGTTCCTGAGTTTCGAGTTTACGAACCATATTTAATTTAAGAGCGATATTGGACATGATTACCTCAATTAATGGTAGATTAATTGGTATTGGAATTATTTTCATGGCAAGATGAAAATGAATTCTGGATTATTAATATGCTTTAGTGCTTTATTTATGTTTGTGACATAGCCGAGCCTTGAGACCCCTTGTTTGTGATGGTTATTTGTTTAATCTCAATGTTGGCTATTATTATTGGTTATATTTTTGGGAAGGCCTGCGTGCCATTGGAATCCTGGGTTTTATGATGTAATCTGTAATACGTTAGAAAATAGGCAAATGTATTTAGATTAAAATTATGTAAAAAATCTTGGCAAAGATGTCCATCAAGAAGGAGGACATCCATCAAGGACGCTCTGAGACATTATCGGATGCTGAGGCTAGTGGGAGCTAAAAGAGTTCATCCTTCTTGCCTTGTGTGTTGATTTTGTCCCTAAGGTTTTGACCTAATTGGTTTGTCTGTATGGCTCTCGGAAACCAATTTAAGCTTTGGCAAGGCTATCTCACCGTGTGGTTGTATGTTTTATTTCTTTATGCATTATATATATCTGCGTGGTTGTGGTGAAAAAGTAGATAAATAAAAGAAATTAAAACTACAATCCTTTTTGATGAAAAATTAAAGTATTTAAAAGGAAGTTTAAATTGTAAACTTCAATTATTTTTTCAGGTGTTAGATATGACATTTTTAGGAAATTAATTTTTCAAATAAAAGGAGATTTATTTTTAAAATGTCATATGATCAAAGAGTTGAAATTCTTAAAACTGGTAAATTAACTGGATTGTTTACCAGAATAGGTGGTGTTTAGAACAGTCACGCTAGCGCTATGGTTGTAGGAATTTTCGAGAGGTTTAGAACCGAAAGGAAGACTACCCGCTGACTAACCTGACTGGCCACTAGTTCTTGGTAAGAGATTGGTTATAAACCCAAATTAAAAATCTGACACAGCACACCGTCCATATAGTGGCACTCACGGTGACTGGTCATCGTAAGTAGGTTCAGCCTTCGTTGGGTGCTTACGGCGCAAACTCGGAGAGCTGTGAGGTGAGCATTGCGGATCCTAAGTGAGACTTGGGCCAGTGACTTTCAGTTGTTATATGGTGTGTGTCAGTGGTGGTTCCTCAGTAACACTGTTGCCCAAGGTGTGGATGAGATTAAACATGATCAATTTAAGAAATTGAAAATCTCATAAGATCTAAGAGTTGCAAAGGGGTTGTAATTGGTAATAAGTTGCCTGCCAGAGTAGCTTATTCATGTAGGTTCAGCCTCTGTTGGGTGCATGAATAAGTAAAATGGTTCTTAGGATTAATAAATCATTTTCTGAATTTTGGGTTATTGATTTATTAATGGTTAATCAAATACAAATTTTTGAAAAATTGTTTTAGATGGTTGAAAGAGGCAGAGGTAGAAGCGGTTTAAATAATAACAATGACAATAACGGTAACAACAACATTGATAACGTCAATCTCCCTCCTCAACCTCCTCCTATTGAAAATCCTCCCTAAAAGCGCAAAATTGCTACTTTGAGGACCATTCGGGAAATGGAAAGCTCAAAAGAAGCAATTCCCTGAACTGGGAATAAGATCTGACTACTGTTTTTAGTACAGAGCGAAAGTCATGTGTTCTAGAAAGGGCACCAGGACCTGAACCTGCAGAGACTGTTACAGTTGAGGAGAGAAATCTCCACAAGAAGCACTCTGAGGAATCGTTCGATGTTGCATGTCTAATGCTAGCGACCATGAAATCATAGCTGCGGACTGATGTCCCAGCTTACCAGATGTATCGTCGGCTAAAGGATATGTTCTAGACTTAGGATCAGACTATGAAACATATACGACTATGGCTTTGAGCTCCTGCAGAATGGCAAAAGGAACAACTGTTAGACCCCATGTGCTGAAGATGGAAGATTATCTGGATCATTTTAGCAGACTTGGGTATCCCGTGACACAGGAGATGGCCATAGATCTAATTCTCAATTCCTTATCGAAGGGATTAAGCAACTTGTAATTTATTACAATATGCGTGGAGAAGATGATCAGTGGGTTGCATCAGATGCTCCAAAATGCTGAGGGAATGATTAAGGAGAGAAGATAGGGAAAGAGACGGAAGGGAAAGTAAGTTTCCAAGTCGAAGGTTAAAGCTAACAGGTAGCTAAAACCTAGAAGCAGAGACGTCAAATCCAAGGATGACAAATTCTTTGAGTGCTAGGAAACTGGGCACTGGGAAAGGAATTGTCCCAAGTACTTGGAAACAGTCAAGGTTGACCGCATTGAGACTTCGTGTATCTGAATCATTCACTTCTATTGTTCTTGGATATGTGATACCCAATTGAATAAAGTTTTATGCATAATGTCTGCGATGACTATATGAAGTGAAAAGTGATGACAGATTCAGTGGGAGCATAGAGACATCTTAGAGAATACACTGCTGGACACTATTTTTCATGTCATCAATAGTTTATCATGGTGTAGTATACAATTGTTGAAGCTCTTGCAAGTATTTTTGGGATAAATAAAGAATTTTTGGAGTTAAAATTTTGTTTCTTGAAATTCCTATTGTTTGAGAAAACTAAGCCATGATTATAGACTATTGATTCAAATGGAACTTGAATAGTAACTTGTCAATAGAGATTGGACAAGCTAGTAGTCATATTCAGATAGGGTTAACTAAGTTGTTGTGTAAATTGTTCAAGTGTTCAAATGTAGTTTCATTGAACTTGTTAATTCTTGAAAGTTAGTTCAAGAGATTATATGAGTTGGATAGTCTTCCGTGATTATATAAATAAAACTAATAAAAAGCAGACTTAAATGTAAAGGAGTTACATGGAGGTTAATGCTTTTCACTTGTCAGAAACAATTAAAGACTTGATAAGTCAAGGTTATTTAGACAAGAAGTAATCGCATTTTATAAAATTACCTGTGAAATGTATACAACTTGTGTAATGGTTAGTCAAGTAATAGCCTTTGACATGTTTAAACACTCGTCGGCAAGCTTGACGTAATACCACAACGAATGGTTGCAAATAACCAGGGTCTGGTGGTTATGGATACATATCACAAATTTTGAACACAATGTTATTAAAGATATCTTGTTAAGATATAGATAAACCGCATACTGTCAAATTCAAGACTGAACATCTAAACGTATCACTAGTAGCAATTAATCTGAATTACTAGAGCTCCTAAATTTTAATCTTGGTGTCTTTATGAGTGATTTACTAGTTCCTCTAAAGATAATGGATATAAATTTGTAACGAGATCCAGAATGGGTCTGAATAACATTACAAGAAGTTGTAATAAAGAACTAGTGTAAGTTTTCAAAGATAAACGGTAATGGAAGTTAAGTCAGTTAACTAGAGAACACTCCCACTAAGATCATGTCTGAAATTAATTTTTCGATAGATCGTCTTACCTTTACATTTGATAAAGGAACAGTAGCATTAAATTGATGGAAGTCATGTTGTGTTTATTGAGATAAAGGAGATCAACATGATATCTTTAATGTCGTTCTAGTTTGCATGCTTTAGAAATCCAAGAATAAATTTGAAGTTATTCTAAAACTATTCCATAGCTGCTTGTTGTCATGGGAACCACAACGAGAATTAAAAGGGTACTGTGGTTTTTGGTTGATATTCATGGGTGATGAATATAACAAAGGTTGGACCAAATTCACAGTTATTTGTTGCGAACAAATATTGGATTGACCCACTGATTGAGACCACTTTGTGGATCATAGTCATCAGTCGTCTCAAAAAGGTAATCCTTAGTACCTGAGATGTCTACGTACTTTAGTGCGGGTGCTGCTGTACATTTGGCCTAACCTAACGTCATCCGTAACTGGGTGAGCATAACGGTTCGAGGCTGGTTGCAGTGGGAGTCGTGCTGGAGGCCTAGATAGTCAATATGGGATTTGCACCTTCTTTTAACTAAGAAAAGATATTTCTGGGCCCCTCGGCGATCGATACTGACAGAAATGCATGGCCATGCTCGGACAGAACTGATGTGTTCTACTCTGTCTGTTACGGTTCAGTATGAGATCAGGGAGTCGAGAAACATAATCGTGACTGTTACGGTTGATCTAATCCATGCCTAGCTTTCACATTGAAATATCGTGATGCATGGGATATAACCTAAGTTTCTTTTTGGAAGGCTGTTTCAACCAGAATACCCGAATGGGAGTCAGAGTTTGTATGAACTTGGTTGCCTAAAGTGTCTAGCCATGACCTCCTTTAGGCGCATGCTGCAGGTGTCACACCCCGTTACCCCGGTTGGCAACGAAGCGTGACGTCGCGGAAGCACAACCATAATCATTACGAACGACCACACAAAATCTCGGCATGATTGTGTCACAACCAATCCATACCAACTACCACATCAAAACTTCCGAGTTCTATAGGCATCAAGTCTATCTTAAAGGGATGATCTGCCAGCTTTAGTGTGCATTCTTTAATAATATTATTTGCCTTTATTATTTTTCCGTCAGCTAGCTCTATAGTATAAGAGTTGTCTAAGGGAAAAGGAGTGGCACTCAATTGATTACTAAACTTATCAGATATAATGCTCCTATCAGCCCCAGTATCAAAGAGTACGTAAGCGTAAATGTCATTTAAAAGAAACGTACCTGATACCACATGGGGATCCTGATGAGCGTCACCTGCTCCTAATACAAAAGCTCTCCCCTGAGCTCCTCCACCATTTTTCAACCTCGGGCACTCACTCTTGAAGTGCCCGGCAGCTCCACACACATAGCAGCTCCTATGATTGTCGTTGTTGTTACCCGGGGTACCAAATTTACAGTCATTGGTCAAATGACCAAGACGCTTGCACTTTCCACAAGGGGTTGGGCAGGGACCTTTGTTGTGATGGTAGGTGCATTGGGTGAAGAAAGGTTTTGTACCTGTGTAGCCTTTCCTTGTCTCGACTCCAGCTACGAAAGCCTTGATGGTTTCGGGCTTCTTGGATTTTGAGCCCGAATTCTTCCCAGACTTATCTTCCCACTTTTCTCTTGTTTTCCCGGCTTTGGCTTCGTTTCTCCGGGACACTTGATCCATAAGGTTGTTGGCCATTCTGATGGCGTCCTGAATGGTGGTTGGGTTGGAGGCAGTGACATTGCCTTGAATTTGAGGGGCGAGTCCCCAGATGTAGCACTCAATCTTCTTGTACTCGGGGGTCACCATCTGTGGACACAGGATGCTCAGCTCGTGAAATCGGTTAGTATACCCTGTAACGTCTGTTCCCTTCATTGCTAGATTCCAGAACTCCGATTCCATTTTCTGGAGTTCGTTTCTCGGACAGTACTCATCTGTCATCATTTGTTTCAACACAGACCAGGCTAGTTGATAGGCTTCATCAATTCCCACTGACTGGACGTAGGAATTCCACCATGTCAGTGCGCTATCCTATAGAGTATGGGTGGCGAATTTCACCTTGTCTCCTTCAACACATCCGCTAACACGGAAAATAGACTCCAATTTCTCAAACCATCGTACCAATCCGACGGCTCCCTCAGTCCCGTTAAAGTATCTGGGCTTGCAACTCAAGAATCCCTTAATCCCGCAACCTTTTAAGTTGGTTTCAGTACCTCCCGTGGTGCGGCTAGCACCACCATCTCCGTTGGCAGAACTATTTCGGTTGGTCTCATAAGTGGCTATAGCGGCGGCCACTCGTTGTGCGACTAATTTCTCGATTTCTATTGCGTTCATGGCTCTTCTTGGCGGCATTATCTTAAAGTTTAAAGAAAAGAGCATAGTGTAAGAAGTTGAGTCTTAAAGATTTAAATTTTTCTTAAGGCACAACACTATAATCATCAAACACAATTTCATAAATAAATTGCAATATTCATTAATCATTCATAACATTCTTACATTGGGGCGGGTTATTACCCGAAAATTTTTGTCCTACTCTATTACATAATAATTTCCTAACATTACAAAGATAGATAAAGGGTACTAGGTGTGGGAGTGATCGAGGGTCTCTCCCTTCTCCAAAGCGTTGAGGCGCTGAGTCAGCTCCTCATTACGAGCCTCGCTCTCGGCTAATCGCTGTCGAAGCTCATCTAGGACGTCCTGCTGGATGGCGAGGGCGTGCTCGTTAACCCAGTACAACTTAGAGTTTTGTAACTCCTCCCGCTCTAAACGGGCAGTTATCTCTCCAATATCCTGGTTAAGTAACCGGATTTGGAGGTCGTGCTCTGAAGACCTTGCTACTAAGAGAGATACGGTCTGGTCGGCCGGCTCCTGAGTGAGCGGTGGGATCGGTGCGGAGGATGGTCCTCCGACCTCAAACTGGGAAGGGATTCCTTCCTCTTGTCTCCACTCACGGAGAGTCTCGGGCATCCAGTCCCATCAACGGGCGTTTGCCCGTCGCTGCTGGGGTGCTGGACTTGGTTGAGGAGTCGGGATGGGAATAGACTCCTGCCTCGATATGATTACCCTCTTTCGGGGTGTAAACATCATCTTTAGGCCGTTAGGGTGGGGATGGTACGACTTGAATGATGAAACTTCGGGGTGATATGGTCTGTAGGAGGGGATCACTGGGGGTGGTGGATCCATTCCGGCGTCGTCTTCTTCCATTGGTTCCTCCTCTGAGTCTTCCATCGGCTCTTCTGAGGGGTCCTCCTCTTCAAACGGTTCCCCTTCGGTGAAAACCTCAGTGACTTCGGGACTCATGAGGGTGTACTCATCCTCCGAATCGGAGAAGATGACGATGGTGTTGTTTGACATGTTTTCTGCTATCAAGGTTCATTCATAGTCTTTTAGTTAGTTACTAAATATTTTCATAATCAGTAAAACTTAAGTGCAGTTATAGTCTAGGGTACTAATGCAACCTAGTTCACTATAACTATGGCTCTGATACCAATCTGTCACACCACGTTACCCCGGTTGGCAACGAAGCGTGACGTCGCGGAAGCACAACCATAATCATAACGAACGACCACTATAAGGACGTTTTCAAAAATACATCAATAAAACTTTAAAATATGGAAATGTTTTACATAGTCTGATATGAAGAAAAGAAGTTCGCACGGTACAGAGATTTAAGTACATAATTAAAGTATTCAAAATAATGCAGCTAAATCTCCGGTAGTTTTGAAAATGCATGCGACTCCTTAGAAGCGGAAGCTTGAAAAATACGTCTGATGTGGCATACTTGCCTTAATTTCCTGAAAATACACGCTAAAATACGTCAACAAAATTGTTGGTGAGCTCATAGGTTTACACATAAATCTGACTTGTATGGACAACAACATTTAAGTTTGAATTTATAAAATCATAAATTCCATGTTATGTATTACATATAAACCATCATGCAACCGAAGCTTAATTAAATGTGTTGGGAATTCGTATGGTTTTTCATAAAAACATAAACTTTTAATCACATTAAATGCACAACAGAAGCTTTTTAAAATCACGAATTCCGTACATGAATCATCAAGTATACATAAGATAAGAAAACGAGAAAGCAATAAAAATCCGTACCTTTGTATTCTATGACAAGAACACACGAATGAGACGCTTTCGGTATCCACCGGTGATGACACGATTGAGCGGCGCCAGGTATGCAATCAAACACACGAAGAAAGGGAAAACCATACGCGATTGTAGTTTGGTATGGCCGAAACACACCCCACACACACACCGTGTGTGTGTGTGTGTGTGCGCGCCATCCAATTCTCACCACGCCTAGGTCACATCATATTTCACCTATGTATATCTCTATATCATATGTGTATATATATCTTATATATATTTTCAATTGACTCGGCCGCAGGTTTTTATATATATACATATTATTAATTAAGAGTTTTACTTTTAATCAAACTCTAATATAATAATAATATTATATATATATATATATATATATATATATATATATATATATATATATATATATATATATATATATACCTTAATAATTATCTTTATTATTTAACCCTTATATAATTATCTCTATACTTATATACGCTTTAAATAATATTAATCTTTTATACATTATCTAATAATATATATATGAGTAGATAATTATTTAAAATTATCTCTATTTATTTGTTCATGATTATCATTCTAATTATCTAATAAGTAGATGACAATATCAATTCAAATAAATACATCCTTTATTTAATATCCAATAATAAATAAAAGAGTAGATAACTATATATTTAATTATCATCCAATGACAATTAAATCAGTTACAATATCTTATATTGTACTTTTGGTCCCCGTACTTTGAGATATAATTAATCACACATTAATTTAATCTCAATGATCATTTCGTGTCATAAACAATATACAATATTATTTATTCAATCATTTAATTGCATCTGCTCAGTTGTGCTCATCGGTGTGACCCTCAAGTGTTTTATGAAATCAGCCATGATGCAGTATTAATGTCATATCTACACACCATATACTAACATACTCCCACTTGTGTAAGACGACATACTGTCAACATGCGCCTAAAGGAGGTCATGGCTAGACACTTTAGGCAACCAAGGTCATAAAAACTCTGACTCCCATTCGGGCATTCTTGTTGAAACAGTCTTCCGAAAAGAAACTTAGGTTATATCCCATGCATTACGATATTTCAATGTGAAAGCTAGGCATGGATTAGATCAACCGCAGAGAACACGATTATGTTTCTCGACTCCCTGATCTCATACTGAACTATAACAGACGGATTAAAACACATCAGTTCTGTCCGAGCATGGCCATGCAATTCTGTCAGTGTCGATCGCCGAGGGGCCCAGAAATATCTCTTCTTAGTTAAAAGAAGGTGCAAATCCCATCTTGACTATCTAGGCATCCAGCACGACTCCCACTGCAACCAGCCTCGAACCGTTATGATCACCCAGTTACGGATGACGTTAGGTTAGGCTAAATGTACAGCAGCACCCGCACTAAAGTACGTAGACATCTTAGGTACTAAGGATTACCTTTTTGAGACGACTCATGACTATGATCCACAAAGTGGTCTCAATCGGTGGGTCAATCCAATATTTGTTTGCAACAAATACCTGTGAATTTGGTCCAACCTTTGCTATATTCATCACCCATGAATATCAACCAAAAACCACCGTAGCCTTTTAATTCTCATTGTGGTTCCCACGACAATAAGCAGCTATGGAAATAGTTTTAGAATAACTTCAAATTTATTCTTGGATTTCTAAAACATGCAAAGTAGAACGACATCAAAGATATCATGTTGATCTCCTTTATCTCAATAAACACAACATGACTTCCATCAATTTAATGCTATTGTTCCTTTATCAAATGCAACGGTAAAACGATCTATCGAAAAATTATTTTCAGACATGATCTTTGTGGGAGTGTTCTCTAGTTAACTGACTTAACTTCCATTACCGTTTATCTTTGAAAAATTTACACTAGTTCTTTGTAATATTATTCAGATCCATTCTGAGTCTCACAAATTTTTATTCATTATCTTTAGAGGAACTGGTAAATCACTCATAAAGACACCAGGATTAAAATTTAGGAGCTCTAGCAATTCAGATTAATTGCTACTAGGGATACATTTAGATGTTTAGTCTTGAATCTGACAGTATGCAGTTTATCTATATCTTAACAAGATATCATTAATAACATTGTGTTCAACATTTGTGATATGTATCCATAACCACCATGTAAGGTCTACCACTGACAGATCTATCTAGACGCGGACCCGTTAACGAGTGCGGAATCCTCGTTGACGGTTAGACGGACAACTCTCAACCAACGGAAACACGGAGACTATTAGACGCTGAACGAACGACACACGAACGATCCTACGTACTAATTCTCTCCGAAATGGGACTCACCTAGCTGATAAACTCGAGATCGCCTATCGCTTAATTCCTCACGAATTCTGCCAAAGGTCTGATAATATTTCGAGTCTATCCCTAATTATAGACCCTGATTCGAGTCTGATGTGGGCCAACCTCGAATCTGGCCCAAGGCCCATTCGAGTCTGTCCATATTGACATCCTCGAATCTACCCCATTCGAATCTAAGGCTAGACTCGAATCTATCACAGATTCGAATCCCAAGCCTTAAACAATTCGAATCTATGGCTACATTCGAATCTATCACAGATTCGAATGCCAAGACTTGTATTCTAGAATCACCTAAGAACTTGTCTTATCAATAACAAAACTAGACTGCTGTCGTCACACTGAATGTACCAACAGACTCCCCCTTGACGATAGCTTCTAGTTTTTGTTCATTGATCTTGATAGACTATTTGCTTTAATAACAATGAATGTCGAGATCACCCTTTCTCCTCGTTATCCATGACTGATGATTCTGAATCGCTTCTCTAACTTAGTCCACGTTGCTTTGAACCACAGCGCTTCTAATACCTCTTAGACTAACCTCTTAAATCTGCAGTACGACCCTTTCTTCTGACAGTTTTTGCAAACACCTCAGCCCAGAATTGTCTTCCTAGATTATACGGTCCTTCTAAGGTAAAATCAGTCACTTCTAACTTCAGAATCTGATTCATCATTTAGAGCAGTCTTCTGCATCTCTAGATCTATCCCATTCTGATCATCATTCATAACACCTTCATCGAGTGATGCATTCATAACACTTCGGAAAAAGTTCTAAGTCATCTTCAATTACTCTGACAATGCTCCGGTCAGACCATGTCTTCAGTTACTTCAGTTATCTCTGAATCCTTGTCTTTCCTATTGTCAGTAGCTACGATCACTGACTCCCCCTAAGGATCAACAGTGAGAGCCAATATTTGAAAGATTTGCCAGCTCACTACTGTCTTGAAAGATCTGCCCGCTCACTATTCGAGCTATCTTCTTTGACTTGTCAGCTCACTGCTCAGGCCATCTTTTTCGAAGGACAGCTTCTCTACGATTTCTCCACTCTCTACTCTTTCTCCCCCTGAGATGGATGATCTTTCAACCAGATGCCAATATAGCCTCCAGATTTGCAATCTGCTGCTACTTATCAGTCTCTGTCTGATCCAACTTGGCATGAAGTTCACAAATCGCCTTTGTCAGTTGAAGAATCTGTAATTCTGTGAATAATTCAAGGCTAACACTGTATAGACTTAATCAACACATGAAACAAGTCATTAGATGTTAGTAGGACATTAAAATCATTATTCAACGATAAAGATAAAATGAAACTCTCCTACTTAAAGTTTTTGAAGGTTTATAGCGTAAACCAAACACGAGAACTAAGTTCGAGAGAAACTATCATTACCTTTGTTTAAATAGTACCAACCTCGTAAGTTTTGAAAAACTTTGAACAATTTTCAACTTTTTCAACACTTAAATGAAAATTTTGAAAATCTTTGAACAAAAATTCAACTTTTTCAACTTTTTCATGTAATGGAGGTTTACAACCTTTGCAGAACCAATCACACTAAGCAAGAGATTTTCACGCAATATTTGTTTATTCAACCAATCATGCATCCTTAGAAACTTTGACCTTTATCCTACTGAAGATAAAAATAAAATAAAATAAAATTAATTTTAAACTTAAGCTACTCTAACCTACACTAAATAGTATATTTTTGGCGAGAATAGTCAAAGAAAGATTCAATCAGATAGCGATGTCTGATACTAACTTTCAGTACTTAAACTTTCACACTTAGGAATTTTTTATTCCTTTGTTTGTTTGTCGTGACATACCTATTTAGCCGATTGTTGGTATTTTACCCCTTTTAAACATTCTACATTTCGGAATATCCCTTGGCCTTTTTATTTATCAGGAAATTTATCTTACGTGACGCAGACATAGACATACTTTTATGATCAAGGCACACAGACAAAGATTCTAACTTGTTGGTATTTGCAAACTTTCTTTAAAAGACAAACATCGGACACAGGTCTGTATTTTCATACAACAAAGTGTCTTAGTTCGACTTAAGGTTTATTTTTAAAGTTAGCAGATAGCGGTGACAGGTCTGTACTGACGTACAACAAAGCGACATGTCTGCTAACCCGAATCTAAACAGAGACAACAGGTCTGTACTTACGTACAACAGAGTTGCATGTTTTCGACTCTCAGTTACATATGATATTTCTATTCTTTCCATTTTAGATGTATTTGATGTTGCCATACATCCCCAGAAAGTTTGCATACCTCATTTAGACTTAAAGTTTGTATGTCTTGTACATAAAAATTAAGACCGATTGGTCATACATCTAGGTTAGTGACACGCTTGACTTTTTCTAGAATATTTTATTAGCCTTGAGATTCCCTATATGTATTATGCCTACCAACACATCAAACTAAATAGAATATTTTATTAGTTGAGATTCCCTATATGTATTATGCCTACCAACACATCAAACTAAATAAAGTATAACACTTAGTTTAGTTGCATTATGTGTGAAAGCCTAAATACTTAGAGTCCGTAACGACGGTGCTAATTTTCGTCACTTTGAACCTATGCATCTAAGACTTAACTCAATTTTCTGATATTCTCTTCTTTTTGTATTTTTGTTTGATTCTAATAAATAATAATAAGCTAATAAAGTAACTTACTAACTTACTATAAAAAGAAATAAAATAGCCTAAGGTCAAGTTACTTTGGATTACACATGCCATTCAGTTGAACTAACAACCCAAAGCATGAACTAACAAATGCTTTTGTGACTAGATTCGCATTGTTTATACAAACTGACACAGTTGACACACCTTACATGTTTCCCTTATAACTTCTCACTTTGGTCTAAGGACCCAGAAAGCATACCTGCTGTTTCGTCCTTTGTACCCCTGTCCTGTATCAAGAGAAACCACTATCCATAAACCATTTGTCATTAGGATCTGTAGCTAACTCCTGCACACTAAACAAGAAAAGTTAGTTATCACGGGGGACCCAAGCCATGACTGACTTGGTAATACCATCCTCATCCAAAAACTTGAATTCTTTCAAATACCCATCTCTCCTTTCAGGTGACTTGGATTTTTGATTGAGAATCTGTTGTGAAGCTGAATGATTAACATCCATTCTCGACCTTTGTATTGGTCTTTTCGGTTCAGCCCTTGAATAATTTCTGTTATAGTACATTTCAGTCTCATAATTCCGGGCTCTACCTTGTGTCGTATGCTTATTAGGAGAATTAGACCTAACTAGAGTGTGACTCCTCTTAGGTGAATTTTTCCTAATAATGGTATGGGGGCCAGACATTGATTGACTAGGAGATCTATTCGGTGAATTAATCCTAAGTCCATCATTTTGTCTAAGAGACTCCGATGATTGACAACTACCTATGCGTGACACCTCAACGGAGTTCTTCTCAGAAACTCGAGAACTACTCCCGCTCGCATCACTAGGCATTGTTTTTAAGATTTGCTGCTCTTGTTTCCCTATGTTCAATGAAGACTCTGACTTTTTGTAGGGACAACCTGAAACAACATGCCCTTTCTCATGACACTTAAAGCAAGACATCTTGTCAATAGATTTCTTATAGGCACTCTTTGACCTAGGTGTCTTACTAATACCCTGATTGTCTGTATCAACAGCTTGTTTTAACTCCCCTTTGTTAACATTACTTACAGTATTTTCCTCTTCCAGGTTTGAATTACAACTAGACTGAACACACTGTACTGTTTGTCTAAACTGAGGAGTAATTGAAGATACTTCATAGGACTCAGTTACCTTGACTACCTCTGAGTTAACCATATCATTGGTCTCATCCTGAGCAGTAGGTACACGATTGCTATTGGACTCATCAACCTTAGAACTAGACTCAGCTAATTCCTTATCTCTAAGAGAGATCTCTTTGGTCAGTGACTCTACATGCTCATAAAGTAGTTCATTCCTGACACTTTGTTCAATCAATTTGTCATTCAGAACTAGTAAATCTTGAGCATCATTTCTCAGTTTGGCCTGAAGATCTTCCTTAATGTCTAATAAATTAGCATTATCTGATTTTAAGGATTGAATTTGAGCAGTCATGGATGAATATGTTTCTAGTACTAAATTCAATTTATCATTCAAAGTAGTACATAAAGCACATAAATCATGAAAAGTAGAAGAGTTTAGAATTACCTGTTTCCGATCAGATTTGATATTGGCCATCTGAGCTGCAAACTCCAGCGTAGTTAGCTCCTCAGCAATTTCCAGCACCAAAGGTTCTGAATCAGAAAACTGTGTATCCTCTTTCTCTTCCTCTTCTGCTCCCGTACTTCCAGTCTCTGTGACTTCAGCCATGAAGGCTCTAGCATTAGTCTCTGGATGTGTACTCCAATCATATGTGCCATCTAACTGTCTGTTAGACCCCACATTAGCAAGTAAACCAGCCACTGAACCCTGATTCCCTGATCTTTGATTCCCTGAACTGGCTAAATGCTGACGTCCTAAGTTCTGATGATTATCAATCTTAGGTCTTTGACACTCTCTCGCAAAGTGTCCCAACCCCTGACAGTTATAACATCTAACTTTTGACTTATCGAATCCTACATTGTTCACACTCAGACTTCTTCCTGTTCTTTTCATGAACCTTTTCAGTCTCTGTGTGACCATAGCCAATTGCCATTGTAGGTCCATTTGTTCCAAGTCATCCGGATCCACCTGATCATAATCTTCTTCCCATAAAGCTGGATCAATTATTTTCCCTTGAATACAATTCCCGTAAGCCGCTACAAACGATGCTAGAAGCTTCAGTTGCTCCTCTGCTGTTTTAGCACTCATTGGCATTTTTGTGTATCCCTGAGACGATGATCCTGAAGTAGATGCTTGTGACTGCTCATCCGGTCCACTAAACCCTATGAAAGCTCTACATTGTGCTTCCTCTGGCTCAGCTGGTGACGCAGTTTCTCCTGTGAAAAACGCTGTAGCTGTCTTTATATCAGCTGTCACTGAAGGTGTTGATTTTCCGAAATACATTGCCGGATTTTGGACTTGTTCATAATCCGTTTCAGCCTTCAATAACTCGAAATAATACGCCCTCAGCGTTCCCACTACATCTTCCAACGATTGAGTATAGTACTTATCCTCATCAAGCTTAATCATAGCCACATACATCGCCCATTTGGCGGGTAAGGCATCCAAAAGCTTGTTATTCTTTTCTGTGTCGCTATACTCAATGTCGTGATTTTCAAGCTCTGTTAATAGATGATAAAACCGAGTGATAGTATCATTCAATTGTTCATCCTTTAATGCCTTGAAGATGGCGAACTGTTGTTTTAACAGCTCTGTACGCTTTCTCCTAACCCGAGGATTTCCCTCACACCTTTTCTCAAGCGACTCCCAAAGTTCTTTTGATGTCCTCTGAGTCCGGAATGTGTGTAGAATATCTTGCGGTAACGCCATTCGGATTAAAGAAAAAGCTTTGTTTTCGGCTTCAAATACTTTCTTGTCATCCTCTTTCATCATCTGGTATGACAAGACCTTTTGACGGCCTTCAACTTCAGATACTGGCGGAATGTACCCTTCATCTATGCACACCCACATGCGCATATCATTGAATCGTACAAAATCTGTAAATCGATCCTTCCACCAGTAATAGTCCTCAACTTTCATCAGCTTAGGTGGTGCATTGGCCTTCCCAACTTCGTGATCCATTTCAAGGAATTTCTGAAGGTTCGACATCTTTTCTGAAAGAATTTGAATTTGAACTTAATTAATTTAATTAGAAACTGATTTAAATTAACTTATTCGAATCTAGATAGATTCGAAACTAATTAATGTTTAATCTTTTGAAAGTAAATTCGATTAAGTCTTAAAGTTCAAGCAGATTCGAAATAATGTCAGATTCGAACAATCCCACAGATTCGAAGATATGTCAGATTCGAAGAACCCCTAGACTCGAGGACCCTTAGAATCGAAGGCACAAACAGAATCGAAAATCAGCAGAATCGAAGCTCAGACTCGAAACAATAACAGACTCGAAAATAGATTCGAATGTATTAACAGATTCGACACACCACAGACTCGAAACTGACTGAAATTGACTCGATAGGAGCGTATTTTGGTTAGACTCGAAAATAAAGAAAAACCCTAATTACTCCTATAGATTCGAGCGCCGCAAACTCGAAAAACGGCTAACACTTTGATTTTTTTTGACGTTTTACGGATTAAATCACTATTTTTCAAACGAAAAATAATGATTTCGACCAAAAACGTGAAAAACCACAAAGTGTTTCCCGAATATGAATTTGCTCAGCCCAAAAACACGTTTTTGAGAGAAAAACCGTCCAACTAGCGTCAAGAAACCTAGAATGTTTCTGATGAACACGAAGAACACCACGAACACTCCGTAGGCTCTGATACCACTTGTAAGGTCTACCACTGACAGATCTATCTAGACGCGGACCCGTTAACGAGTGCGGAATCCTCGTTGACGGTTAGACGGACAACTCTCAACCAACGGAAACACGGAGACTATTAGACGCTGAACGAACGACACACGAACGATCCTACGTACTAATTCTCTCCGAAATGGGACTCACCTAGCTGATAAACTCGAGATCGCCTATCGCTTAATTCCTCACGAATTCTGCCAAAGGTCTGATAATATTTCGAGTCTATCCCTAATTATAGACCCTGATTCGAGTCTGATGTGGGCCAACCTCGAATCTGGCCCAAGGCCCATTCGAGTCTGTCCATATTGACATCCTCGAATCTACCCCATTCGAATCTAAGGCTAGACTCGAATCTATCACAGATTCGAATCCCAAGCCTTAAACAATTCGAATCTATGGCTACATTCGAATCTATCACAGATTCGAATGCCAAGACTTGTATTCTAGAATCACCTAAGAACTTGTCTTATCAATAACAAAACTAGACTGCTGTCGTCACACTGAATGTACCAACACACCAGAACCTGGTTATCGACAATATTTTGTTGTTGTGTTCCATCAAGTTTGCCGACGAGTGTTTAAACAAGTCAAAGGCTATTACTTGACTAACCATCACTCAAGTTGTATACATTTAACATGTAATTTTATAAAATGTGATTACTTCTTGTCTAAACAATCCTGACTTCTCAAGTCTAATTATTTCTGACAAGTGAAGTGAATTAACCTCAATGTAACTCCTTTACATTTAATTCTGCATTTTATTAGTTTCTATATAATCACGGATGACTATCCAACTCATATAATCTCTTGAACTAACTTTCAAGAATTAACAAGTTCAATGAAACTGCATTTGAACACTTGAACAATTTACACAACAACATGGTAACCCATTTTATCTGATTGTGACTACTAGCTTGTCCAATCCCCATTGACAAGTTACTATTCAAGCTCCACTTGAATCAATAGTCTATAATCATGGCTTAATGTTAGAATATGTTTTAATTGATGAAAAACAAAGTCTAGGGACTGTTTGTGTATTTTCTTAATAGTTTGTATAAATGTATAAATAGCAACTTTGACTTTCCATATTTCACAATTGGTATCAGAGACTTAGGGGTGAATCATTCTGATTTGAGATTGAAATTTTTTCGTGTTCTTGAGCAATTTTTTCAGAAAAACCCTAAAATCTAAGGGTTTTGATTCTGTTGATCTTTGAAAGAGATAAGTGGATCGAAGGTAAAGGATTCGCATACGAATCAATTGAATATAAACTTGCATTGATTTGTAAAACACAAAAAAAGATCTAAGTAATTTTGTTAAAATTTTGAAAAGTTCAAAAATGGTTACTGTTTCATTACAAAAGTCAAACCTAGATCTATTTTTGCACAAAGGTGTTTAACAAAAAGTGTTTGTATTCAAAAACCTCACCTTCGATTACAATTTGAGTGAAAATGGATAATATTTGGATTTAATCTGAATTTCAGACTTGAAAAAGCTGAAAATTTTAAGAAACTCGAAATATACACATTCTGTGTATCATTCGAGTTGAATACCTTAGATATTCGAGTTGAATACCTTAGTTATTCGAGTTGAATACCTTAGATATTCGAGTGGAATACCTTAGATATTCGAGTTGAATACCTTGTTATTCGAGTTTACAACTTGTAATATTCGAGTTGACAACTTGTAACATTCGAGTTGACAACCTTTTTAACAAACTCGAATTTCAAAACAACAAACTCAATCGAGTTTCAGAACTAAACCAAACGAGTTTCAGATCAAACATTCGAGTTTGATCATAGACTCATTCGAGTTTGATCACAGACTCATTCGAGTTTGATCAAAGACTCATTCGAGTTTGATCAAAAACTCATTCGAGTTTGATCAAAGACATTCAAGTTCGATCAAAGACTCAATCGAGTTTCATCAAAGATTCAATCGAGATTCATCAAAGACACAATCGAGTTTCATCAAAAAGGCTTAATCGAGTTTGGTAAAAGACTCAATCGAGTTTTACCATAAACTCAATCGAGTTTTACACAATATCCATTCGAGTTTCACTCAAAACTCTAGAATCATTCGAGTTTGACACACACATTAATCGAGATTTATTCAACAAGACTATTCACTGTCTGAGTTAAGTTGCTTATTGCTACTAACAAGTTACTGTGTTGTAGATTTCAGTACTAATCTGTGTTTCAAGGTGTGATCAAAATTTTCAATCTCATTCGGAGTTCATTAGATCTTGGTCAAGTTTCCCAAAGATCAATCAACATGTCTAAAGACGCACTGGCTATGGGATCAGAAGCCAAACCCCCAATTTTATACAGGGGTGAATAGGTTCAATGGCGGGAGCGGTTTCTTGAATTTATCAGTTTCCATGATTTGTCTGAAGAAATGCTGAAATCATTAACTGAAGGACCAGCCATCTTCGTGGAAACGATCCCAGGAGTACCAACTGGCAATCCCCCAATTCCACCGAGGACTGTTGAGGTCACCAACCTGACAGAGGCCCAAAAGAAAAGAAAATTAGGGGACAAGACTGCCAGAAAGCTATTGTTGATATCAATCCCCAATGATATTTACACTTGCCTGACAAATACAAAGACTGCTAAGTCCATTTGGGATGAAGTATGCAAAATCATGAGGGGATCAGACAGAGCTGCTACAAATAGGGCTAGAAATAGCCTAATGACGTTTGAGAACTTCAGAGCTCGTGAAGGTGAACTTTTGGAAAACACTTACCTCAGATTTGTGAATTTGGTAAGTGAAGTGAAAAGAAACGGAGTGACAAAGTCCAACCTGGACATTAATGTCAAATTTCTAAATGTCCTAAATCCAGAATGGGAAAAATATGATATGATAATCCAACAAACAAAAGATATTGAGGAGATGGATTTTCATATGCTATTTGAAAACCTCAACAACTATCAAGAAGTTGTGTTGGGGAAAATATCTGGAAAGAAGAAAGCGGAAAAAGAAACTGCTGATCCACTAGCTCTACTGGCAGAGAAAAAGTATAAATACAAGCTGAAAAAGGAGAAAAGAGCTGTAATCAGCAGTTTATCTTCTGAATCAGAATCCTCAGATTCATCTGCTGATTCAGAAATAGAAGAGATGAAAAAGCAGATGGCTTTGCTTACAAAAGCATTTTAGAAGAAATTTTATAGAAAGCCAACAAACAACAAGATGCGCTATAAAACAGGTTCAAGGAAAATTGAGAAAAAAGATAAATATGAGAAATCTGGAGAGAGTAGTGCACGAAAGACTGACAAATATGAGAAGTCAGACAAATCAGCCAAGAAAGAGTCGGAACAGAAATGCTATTACTGTGGAAAACCAGGTCACTATGCCCGGGAATGCAGATCTCCGGTAGTCAAAAACTCAGACTACTATACAAGAAAGGCTCTCTTAGCCAAAGAGAAAGAATTAGGCAAAGCTCTTATGGCGGAGGATGATCATTGGTTACAGTTATCAGAAGACGATCACATCTTGGATGAAGATGCTCATATTTGTCTAAAGTCAGAAATTTTCAATAAATCTGAACTGAGTGAATCAGCTATGGTAGCTGAAGATGAGGTGTGGGTTGGACTAACTGATGAAGAGGATGCATAAAGAAAAGAATCTGATTCTGATGAAGAGGAAGCAACAGAAGAAGTTGCATTAATGGCAACTGGCCAAAATGAAGCTGAAAATGAGGAAGATTCAGAGTCTGAAAACTCAGATGGTTCAGACAGACCGGAGGTAAATTCTAATTCAGACTCTGATATTGATGAATCATGCATATTAGAAGAAAAACTAACTAATATGGCTTTTATGCTTAAAAAGTTTGAAAAATCTTTAAAGGCAGAAAAGAAAAATGTTCATTCTTTGGAAAACAAACTTCGAAATGAACACAACTTAGTTCTAGACTTTTCCAAAGATAAAGCATTAGCTTTACGAGCAGTCTCAGACTTACAAGATAAGGAAAAAGAACTTCAAAGCAATATACTCAATCTGAATCACAAAATATCTGATTTACAAGAAAGACTGCGAATAACTGAGTTAGAAGCCTCAAACTTTTCTGTAAAATATCATGTCATGTTTGAAGAAAGAACTAAACTTTATGAGAAAATAAAAAAGATGGAGTATGAATTTATTAAAAGAGGGCAAACAGATCAAACGATTTATTTAAATCAACCAAAAGACACAGAATTTTATAATTCTAAATCTGGAATTGGTTGGGAAAATCCTAAGTATCTGACAAAAGCTATATCAAGTTCACCAACACTATATGATGTCAGATACATGAATTTAGGATTAAAAATGACATTTATGAAAGCATCTGAAGAAGTAGAATCTAGTGAAGAAATAAAAAGATTACGATCAGACAAAATGCAAAGTTCTGCTGATTATACCAGAATAAATGAAACTAGCAACATACTTGATACTAAAGAAGAGTACATTCAAACTTATTCTGAAAAGGATTTGTCTGAATTACCTACTCAGTCTCAAAAATTATATTTGCCAAATTCAATTCTAGAACAGATAAATTCTGATTTAGCATTGAAAATCAAACATTTTGAGACAGAGAATGGAACTCTCAAGGCTGAATTAAGAAAAATGGAACAAATGTTGCAAGATCAGCCTAAAAACATAAAAGTGTCTGATCCACAATCATCTACTTCTCTAGATTCTATAAATACAGAAAAAGATTTTGATCTGTACATGCACTCTGATGTTAATTCATTAGATCAAATGTTTGGTAAAATTGGTGAATTTATCAAACCTTTGACTAACAAACAATCAAATGGTACTAAAGAACCTGTTAAGATTCTGCAAAGAATGTATACAGATTCTTTAAAATCATCTGAAAATTCACCATCAGTACAACAAAAGAAGGAGAAAACAAAAATTATTATTCAGTCTCCTAGCTTTGAAAAGGGTGAATCATCTTCATCAACGGACTCAATTGCACGTAAAGTCCAATCTTCAAAAGGTATGAAAAACTTACAGAAAAAACGAGCATCTAAATCTTCTAATTCTCATACTTCTTTTATGTCAGATATCGTTGTGAACGGGTCGAGAAAACAAGTTTGGCGAAAGAAGGAAAGAGAACAGAAAAACAAGAGTTTAAAACAAGAGTGGCGCGTGAAGGACAAAAACGTTACAGATAGAAATAGCAAAAATGAACAGTCTGTCTGTAATAATAATAATAATCTTGTTAAAAACTCTTGTATAAAGTTTTCTAGAAAGGACTTAATTGCTTTGAATTCTTATGCTTGTAAGCCTGCAGTTGTTAAATCTAATAAGCTCGTATGGCAACCGAAGAAGAAGGACTCATTTTATGAACAGAAAAAGGTTCCAGAGAAAATTATTTCAAAAGCAATTCCACCGCGAATTGTACAAAAATGGATACCTAAAAGAACAGTTCAGAAATGGGTACCTAAAATAACTTCAAATGATAAGCTAAAAGCCATATCTGTTAGAAAAACAAATAATACTGTGCATGATTTACCTAAAACTAAAGTACCCAACTACAAGTGGGTACCTCATGTGCTACTTCGTCTTATAGGTAAACCATGTCTGGTACCTTGACTCCGGCTGCTCCAAACATATGACCGGACAACGAGATACACTCACGGACTTTGTAGAAAAGTTCTGTGGGATGGTCAGATTTGGAAATGATCAGTTTTGTCCGATCAAAGGCTATGGAAGTCTCAAATACGATAAAATCACCATCCAAAAGGTCTTCTATGTTGATGGTCTCGGACACAATTTATTTAGCCTCAATAAATCTGAAGAAAGATGTCTGCTTATTGTCTAAAGCTACATCTAAAACAGCATGGCTGTGGCATCGTCGTCTTTCACATCTGAACTTCAATGAACTAACCAACCTAGCAAAAGGTTGGTTAGTTAAAGGGTTGCCAGCGCTCAAATTCGAAAAGGAGCAATTATGTGCGGCATGTGAAAAAGGAAAGATGACAAGAGCCACACACAAATCCAAAACAGAACACTCATCCACGAGAGCACTGGAATTATTGCATATGGATTTGTGTGGACCAATGAGAGTACAGAGCATAAATAAGAAACGATATGTATTGGTGATAGTGGATGACTATTCACGATATACGTGGGTTTTCTTCCTGAGATCCAAGTCAGATGCAACCGAAACAATCATAGACTTCATCCGGAAAATACAAGTAAAGTTGCAACTCACAATTCAAACAATCCGCTCAGACAACGGAACAGAGTTCAAGAACAAATCACTTGACTCATTCTTGAACTCCATAGGAATTACACATCAGTTTTCAGCTGCTCGAACTCCACAACAAAACGGTGTCGTTGAAAGAAGAAATCGGACACTTGTGGAATCAGCTAGGACGACGCTGGCATATTCCAATTTACCGTTATTTTTGTGGGCAGAAGCAGTTGCAATAGCTTGTTTCACACAAAATCGTTCAATAATAAATAAGAGATTCGGAAAGACTCCTTATGAACTGATTAATAAACGAATACCTAATATTAAATTTTTCCATGTCTTTGGCTGCAGATGCTTTATTCTGAACGATAAAGACAATCTGGGAAAGTTTAATCAAAAGGCGGATGAAGGAATATTCATCGGGTATTCAAAGGAGTCGGTTGCATTCTGAGTGTACAACAAGAGAACCAAGACAGTCAACGAAAGCGTAAATGTAAAATTCGATGAAGGAGTAGTGACGGCTTCTGAACACACCAGTTCAGGACCCGAACCTAATATGCAGACTTCATTGGAGTCAACTGAACAAAATGCTGAACATTCAGAATTACATAAGTTGTTTGAGAATTTCTATGAAGACTATTTTGAAAAGCCCAAAACTAATGTTCAAAATTTGGTGCCTGACAGGATTACTGAAGATCCAGTCATAGTCTCTGATCTTTCTCAACAACAAGGTTCAGAAGAAACTGGAGAAGCTTCAACAGCAAATGTGCAGTCAACTACTGAGAGTGTACAACCAAATGAACCTCCACATTCTTCTGAAACTCCCGTTACTTCTGAACATTCAGAAGCTCCTACCTCAGATGTCCCACCTACAACATCTGCAGTAACTCCCGAACCATATCTAGATCTCAATCCCAACCAAGACCCAATAGAATCGTTTGCACATACAGTTAAGTGGACAAGAAATCACCCAATAGAGAACATCATTGGTGATCCATCTGCGTCAGTCCAAACCAGAAGGGCTACTATAAATGAATGCTTATTTTCAAACTTTTTATGTAAAATAGAGCCAAAGAATGTAAAAGAAGCTCTTCTGGATGCTGATTGGATTGTGGCGATGCAAGAAGAACTCAGCTAGTTCGAACGGTTAAAGGTCTGGATACTTGTTGAGCGCCCAAAAGACAAATCCATAATAGGCACGAAATGGATATTCAAGAACAAGAAAGATGAACATGGTGTCATTATTCGGAATAAAGCTCGTCTCGTGGCCAAAGGATACAGCCAACAAGAAGGGATTGATTATGATGAAACATTCGCACCAGTTGCACGAATTGAAGCTATAAGGATGTTTTTAGCTTTTGCCGCTCATAAAAATTTTACAGTATATCAAACGGATGTTAAAACTGCGTTTTTAAACGGGGAGCTAACAGATGAAGTATATACATATCAGCCGGAAGGGTTTACTGATCCTTCGAAACCTGATCATGTATATATTTTAGATAAGTCACTGTATGGCCTTAAACAAGCACCTCGTGCTTGGTATGATGCACTCTCAACATATCTGTTGAGATGTGGATTTACAAAAGGTGCAGTTGACACAACCCTGTTTATAAAACGTCAGGGGTCAGATATCATAGTTATACAGATATATGTAGATGATATAATATTTGGGTTTACAAATCCAGAATTTTGTAAGAAATTCGCATTTTTAATGTCCCAAAAATTCGAAATGAGCATGATGGGGGAAATAAATTTTATCTTAGGATTACAAGTAAAACAATTAACTGATGGTATTTTTATCAATCAGTCAAAATATATACAAGACATGTTAAAGAAATCTAACATGGTCAATAGTACTCCTATGAAAACCCCCATAGCTCCGGATTCAAAATCAAAACTCGATGCGGACATCTCAGGGAAACCTGTAGATGTGACTCATTATCGAGGTATAATTGGGTCATTAATGTACTTAACAGCCAGTAGACCAGATATTATGTTTGCTACATGTGTCTGTGCTAGATATCAGGCAAATCCTAAAGAATCACACTTAACAGCTGCAAAACGAATTTTAAGATATCTCAAAGGAACTCCAAATCTTGGTTTGTGGTATCCTAGAGAATCTTCATTTAATCTGAACATTCAAAAACGAAACATATTGACATTCGGTATCATTTCATAAAAGATCATGTAGAAAATGGAAATATAGAATTATATTTTGTACCTACTGAATATCAACTAGCTGATTTGTTTACCAAAGCGTTAGATGAAAAGCGGTTTAATTTTTTGGTATACAAATTAGGTATGCTGAATCATTAAGATTTAATAATTCAGTAGTTTCAAAATATAAATTTAAAATTTTCAATTTTCTTTAAGTGATTTTTATCTGATGTTAAATTCATGAATCATAAAAAGTTTATATTCTTTAGAATTTAACAAGATCTGGATTGTCATGTGCAGGGGGAGCAGAAAAGAAATTTATATGATTTTGAATAAATCTGATAAAAATTATCTGTTATTTTGTAGGGGGAGCAGAGCTGAGAAATTGAATATCCAGTTGAGGGGGAGCAACTTTCAGAAATTCAAGGGGGAGCAAATGCGTTTTGTTAATATTTTTAATTTTTTTTTGTGATTTTCATTTTTTTTTGTTTTTGTTGTATTATGTGCAAATTTTTTTTCAAGTATGAATATTTTTTTAGTTCATTTTAAAATTTTTTTTTTGTGTGCTGTTAAAATTTTTTTTTTGAAATTCAAATTTTATTTTTTAGTCACAATTATTGATTGAAAAGTTAGTATGTGGGCTAAGTTGGTTTAGATAATGGGCCGGATTTATCAAATTTGAAAATTCAAAAATGGGCCGGGTAAATGAGGATATAAATTTGAATTTTCAAATTCAAATTTACTTTTTCTGGAAAATACATTTCCTCATCTTCTCCAAATAGATTACTTCACTTCAAAGAAAGCTCAAAACCAAAAACCGACAATTTTTCATCAATATTGTGAGTAAAATTTTTTATTTCAGTTTGTTTCTCTATATGTTTAGTGTATATGCTTAGTATGTGAAGTTTGAATCTACCTGTTCGTATATTTCGTTTATTTTTATATGTGTGTTCTTGACCGTTAATGGCAAATAATGTGATTTGTCCATGAAACTGAAATTAATTGTGTGATGATGTTCGTATGGGTATGATGACTATGAATCTGAAATTTCATAAGTCATTTTTACATCACACAAACAGAATCATTGATTTTCTAATGAAACAGTTTCGAGTTCTTGAATATTCTGAAATTTGAATTTTTAACAGCTTTAAAGTTGTTTTTGTTCAAAATTCAGTAAAATAAATGTGTTTAAAATACATTTTCGAAGGGGGTACATGTTTTAAAACACTGAAAATGATCCTTGAAATTAAATTCATCAAATTCAGTGAGTTTTAGACTTGTAGAAAAATAAAAAGAACTTTCTCGAATAAAGCATCAGTGAGTCATTCGAGTTGCATTAGTGAGTTATTCGAGTTTCATCATGACTTATTCGAGTTGATTCATATATGTTGGTACACCTTGTGTGACGATAGCAGTCTAAGTGATCCTACATTGTGATTTAGCAAATGTTTGTTATATATGTTTATATATGATTGAAAGTTATTATTGTTTGTGTGTTTGAACTTGATGTAACGTATTACAAGAAGTTCAAACATAAAGATCAAAGATAAAATCAATCATAAGGTAAAAACATAAGTTTCAATACTAAGTTGAGTATGTGAAATAGTGGATTCGAATTAAATAAGGTTTGACATTCGAATCTGTGATAGATTCGAATGTAGACCTAGATTCGAAGCTAGACAGATTCGAGAGTGTCTATGAGGACAAACTCGAATGGGCCTTGGGCCAGATTCGAGTTTGGCCCATAACAGACTCGAATTAGCCTCTATAATTAGGGATAGACTCGATTAATTATCTGACTTTTTGCAGAATTCGAGAGTGATTTAGCATTAAGCGATCTCGAGTTTATCATCAGCGTGAGTTGTGTTTCGGAGAGAATCAATTCGTAGGATCGTTCGTGTGTCGTTCGTTCAGCTTCTGATAGTCTCCGTGTTTCTGATTGAGAGTTGTTTCCGTCTACCCGTTAACGAGGATTCCGCACTCGTTGACGGTTCCGCGTCTAGATAGATCTGTGTTAGGTAGACCTTACAAGTGGTATCAGAGCCTACGGAGTGTTCTTGGTGTTCTTCGTATTCATCAAGATACATTCTAGGTTTCTTGACGTTATTGGACGGTTTTTCTCTCAAAATCGTGTTTTTCGTGTGTTTTTGAGCTTAGCAAATTCTTATTCGGGAAATACTTTGTTATTTTTCACGTTTTTGATCGAAATCAATATTTTTCTTTGTAAAAATATTGATTTAATCTGCAAAACGTAAAGAATTCGAAGTGTTAGCCTAAGCTGATGAAACTCGAGGATTATTATTGGTGGAAAGATCGGTTTACCGATTTCGTGCGTTTTAATGACATGCGCATGTGGGTGTGTATCGACGAAGGATACATTCCACCAATTTCGGAAGTTGAAGGCCGTCAGAGAGTTCTATCTTATCAGATGATGAAGGAAGATGATAAGAAACTCTATGAAGCTGAGAACAAAGCGTTTTCGATAATTATAATGGCGTTGCCGCAGGATATTCTACACACATTTAGGACTCAGAAGACATCTAAGGAACTTTGGGAGTCTCTAGAGAAGAGGTGTGAGGGAAATCCTAGGGTTCGTAGAAAGCGTACGGAACTGTTGAAACAACAGTTTGCTATTTTCAAGGCGTTAAAGGATGAACAGCTGGATGATACTATCACCCGCTTCTATCATCTATTAACGGAGCTTGAGAGTCACGGGATTGAGTATAATGACACCGACAAGAACAATAAGCTTCTTGATGCCTTACCAGCCAAATGGGCTATGTATGTGGCAATGATAAAGCTAAATGAGGATCAGTATTATACCCAATCTCTAGAGGATATCGTGGGAACATTGCGGGCATATCATTTCGAGCTACTGAAGGCCGAAACGGATTACGAGCAAGTACAGAATCCAGCAATGTATTTTGGTAAATCAACAAAACCTTCAGCGACCGCCGATCTGAAGACTGCTACAGCGTTTTTCACCGGAGAAACGTCATCACCAGCAGAGCCTGATGATACACTAAACAGAGCGTTCTTAGGATTAGGAAGATCGGAAGAACCTCAACCTCAAGCAGCACAGGCAACGACATCTCAGAGCTATTCGAAGATGCCAATGAGCGCAAAATCAACGAAGAACATTTGAATCTGCTTGCTTCATTTGTGGCCGCGTATGGGAATTGTGTTCAAGGAAAGATTAACGATCCTGCTCTCTGGGATGAGGACTACGATCAGGTCGACCCTGATGATCTTGAGGAAATGGATCTAAAATGGCAACTGGCCATGGTAACCCAACGGGTTAAGAGATTCATTAAAAGAACTGGGAGGAATCTGACAATGAACAACAAGGGGATTGGATTTGACAAGTCCAAAGTAAAGTGCTACAACTGTCAAGGTCTGGGACACTTCGCCAGAGAATGTCAGAGACCGAAGGTGGATACATACCAAGGGCAGAGTCAGCATCCGGGACAGTTTCAAAATCAGTCTCAACAACGATACCTTCCGAGTTCATCTGCCAGTCAAGCCAATCTAGCGGGTCTACTATCAAATGTCACCTCTGACAGACAACTAGATGGTACACACGACTGGAGCTCACATCCAGAGTCAAATGCTCGGGCTTTTATGGCTGAAGTCACGGAAACTGGGTGTGATGGGGATGAGCAGACCACAAGGGAAAACAGTCCGATGTGGGTAGAGAAGACGAATGATCAGACAGTACTGGAGTTTGCTGCTCAGATGGCCAACGTGGAATCTGATAACTCAAAGGTTAGTCTGACTTACTCTCTTTTTCGCGAATTATGTGCATTGTGTGTTAATTCTAATGATAGGTTAAATCTAGTCTTAGAATCACATAAATCCATAACTGCTCAAAATGAGAATTTAAAAGCCGATAACGCTAGCTTAAACGACATTAAGCAAGATCTTAAAGAAAAACTTAAGGCTGATGCTCAAGACGTAATAGTTCTGAAAGACAAATTGAGTGAGCAGTGTGTTAGGTTAGAGCTTATGTATGAGCACGTAGAAGCCTTGACCAAAAGTCTTAAGGACAAAGACATAGAGCTAGCTGAAACAAAGGTAAAGGTAGCCGAGGCGAATAGCAAGTTGGAAAAGTTTAGGAATTCAAGCTTAAACCTAGGGAAAGTTTTAGACGCTCAACGTCAGTCTAAAAAGCCTGTAGGTCTAAGATTTCACGAAATTCCACCACCTTTCAATGCAAACTATGTGCCTCAACCTCAGGAGAAAACTGATAAATCAGTAGACTTAGAGGACCTACCTACACCGACACCAGAGCCTGTAATAGCTAATGCACCTAAGGTGACTGACACAACCGTCAAGGTTAAGAAAGTCAAATTTGTGTCTTCCTCCAGTGAAACACCTGCAGGAAAACATAAAATTGATTTTAATGATCAAGACGATGAACCAGTCGCAATAGATGTACAACAGGAGCAAGACACTAGTTAGACACCTAAGTCTAAGGGATCACACAAAAAGTCCATAGATAAGATGTCTTGCTTCAGATGTCATGAAAAGGGGCATGTTGCTTCTCACTGTCCGCTTAGGAAAGCCGATGTTACACCTAAGACAGTGAATCCAACACCTGTTAAGCCCTCAACCAGTGTGGCGAGCACCAGTAGTTCTCAAAGTACCGAGAAAACTGTGTAGGCCGCACCCAAACAAGTTGTGAAAAACACACCGGTAAAGGTTGGACCAAAGGAAGTGATTAGGACAAATTCAGCACCTCAACAAGTCTATAGGAGCAACACACCTAGCAGGGCACATACTCCAGTTAGGTCTCATACTCCAGTTAGACATTATGCACCGGTAAGAGCTCAGGGATCACAGTCTGAAATGCAATATAATAGGAATTATTCTAGAGCTCCACAACAAATGCCTACTCAAAGGCAAAGAGTGAACTTAAATCACTCGGCACCACAACAAACTCCAGTTCAACGACCCAAGCCACCTGAAAGGCGAGATGGGTATTTGAAAGAGTTCAAGTATGTGGACGAGAATGGTATAACCAAGTCAGTTATGGCTTGGGTTCCTCGTGATAACTAACCTATTTTCTTTCATGTGCAGGAGATTACCATAGGTCCAAACAAAAAACGGTTCGTCGACAGTGGATGCTCCATGCACATGACAGGGGAAAGAGGTCTACTTACAGACTTCAAGGGTAGGAATCGGGGATTCGTATCATTCGCGGGTAACAAAGGTGGAAACATCACGGGTATTGGAGTGGTCACTAATGGGACGATCAAGTTGGACCAAGTTTATCACGTTGATAAACTGGTTCACAATCTCATTAGTGTATCTCAAATCTGTGATAAGAAGAATTCAGTGTTGTTCACAGACACTGAAGCGTTAGTGCTAAAGCCGGGATTCAAGATTCCTGAAGAATGGGTATTGATGCGAGCACCAAGGAAAAATGACTTGTACATGCTGGATATGAACAAGCCGGAGACTTCGATGCGGCCAATCTGTCTATTATCCAAAGCTTCGGAGACGGAATCCGTACTGTGGCACAGACGCATGGCTCACTTGCACCTAAGAAAGATGAACTACATAACGAAGAATGGACTGGTGCAAGGTGTGCCTATGAAGAGCTTTCAGTTCGAGGACAAGTGTCTACCGTGCATGAAGGGCAAGCAACATAAGAAGACACACAAGTCCAAGACGCAGAACTCCATAACCTCAACATTCGATTTGTTGCATATGGATTTACAGATCCAAAATATCCTGATAGAGTATATCGTTTAGATAAGGCTCTATATGGATTGCATCAGGCACCAAGGGCGTGGTATGAGACTCTATCCAACCATTTATTAGAGAACGGGCTTGAAAGGGGTAGGATAGATAGTACTCTGTTTGTTAAGAGGAAGGGAGAACACTTTATCTTGGTACAAGTGTACGTCGATGATATCATCTTTGGATCATCAGACGAACAGATGTGCAAAGATTTTGAGAAGGTGATGAAGTCTAAGTTCGAGATGAGTGCTATGGGAGAGTTAACTTTCTTTTTGGGGTTACAAGTTGAGCAGAAGAAGGATGGTATGTTTATCCATCAGACGAAATATGTCTATGACATATTAGAACGTTTCAGGATGGAGGGAACAAAATTGACTGCCCATTTCAGCACGCCGATTCAAGTGAATCACAATCTCGGACCGGGTACTGAAAGTGATACCGATGTGGATCCGACTTTATATCGGGCCATGATTGGATCACTTATGTATTTAACTGCTTCAAGACCTGACATCATGTTCGCTGTGTGTATTTGTGCTAGGTTTCAAGCTAATCCGAAGGAGATGCACATGAAAGCTGTGAAGCGGATTCTACGATACCTCAATTCGAAACCGAAGCTGGGACTTTGGTATCACGCGGAGGGAGATCAAGAGTTGGAGGCGTTCACGGATTCTGACTACGGAGGATGCAGCTTGACGCGCAAATCAACAACTGGAGGTTGTCAGTTCCTAGGAGGGAGATTGGTATCCTGGCAATGCAAGAAACAAACATCGGTAGCCGTGTCAACGTGCGAGGCCGAGTATGTTGCTGCTGGTAGTTGTTGCTCACAGGTTCTGTGGATACAACAACAATTGCGGGATTACGGTTTGGCTTACACTCAAACTCCAATTAGGATAGGCAATCAATCTACAATTGCTATAACGAATAATCCAGTTAAACACAACAAAACAAAGCACATAGACATTAGGCATCATTTTATTCGTGATTGTGCTGAAAAGAACTTAATCAAATTGGTAAAAGTGGCAACAGAAGATAATAATGCAGATTTATTTACCAAAGCATTTGATAAGTCACGGTTTGATTATATAATTCAACTGAATGGAATGCGCAACCCAGAGTAATTTGACCTTAGTAGTAGTAGTTTATTTTCTTTTCTAGTCGAAATATTTCTTTCTTTATAGTAGTCTGCTAATTTAGGAAAGTTTCTATTTTTAGTAAGTTTCTATTTTTAGTAGGTTAGTAGGTTATCTTATTTTATTGCTATTTCTTATGAAAAACAAAAGAAAAAAAGAGAGAAAATCATAAAAATACAAAAAAAAAAAGAGAATATCAGAAAAGGAGTTAAGTCTTAGATGACGAAAATTAGCACAGTCGTTACAAACTCTAAGTGTTTAGGCTTTCACACATAATGCAACTAAATTCTAAGTGTTATACTTTATTTAGTTTGATGTGTTGGTAGGCATAATACATATAGAGAATCTCAAAGCTAATAAAATATTCTAGAAAAAGTCAAGCGTGTCACTAACTTAGATGTATGACCAATCGGTCTTAATTTTTATGTACAAGACATACAAACTTTGAGTCTTAATGAGGTATGCAAACTTTCTGGGGATGTATGGCAACATCAAATACATCTTAAAATGGAAACAATAGAAAAATCATACAAAATTGAGAGTCGAAAACATGTAACTCTGTTGTACGTAAGTACAGACCTGTTGCCTCTGTTTAGACTCGGGTTGGCAAGATATGTAGCTTTGTTGTACGTCGGTACAGACCTGTCACCGCTGTCTTGCTAGCTTTAAGAATAAACTTTAAGTCAAACTAAGACACTTTGTTGTATGAAAATACAGACCTGTGTCCGATGTTTGTCTTTTAAAGAAAGTTTGCAAATACCAACAAGTTAGAATCTTAGTCTGTATGCCTTGATCATAAAAGTATGTCTATGTCTGAGTCACGTAAGATAATTTCATGATAAATAAAAATGCCAAGGGATATTCCGAAATGTAGAATGTTTAAAGGGGTAAAATACCAACAATCGGCTAAATGGGTATGTCACGACAAACAATCAAAGGAATCAAAAATTCCTAAGTGTGAAAGTTTAAGTACTGAAAGTGAGTATCAGACATCGCTATCTGATTGAACCTTTCTTAGACTATACTCATCAAAAATATTTTGTTTAGTATTTAGCTTAGGTTGTAAATTTTAATAGGTGTAGCTTAAGTCTAAGTTAAATTTTTTAGTCAAAATTTTTATTTTACCTTAGTTTATTTTATTTTATTTTATATTATTTCAGTTTTTACTTAGGTAAAAGGTCAAAAATTACTGAGGGTGCATTCATAGTTGGATAAAATAAACACTGCGTGAAATATCTTGTGCTTAGGGTAAAAGATTTGGCATAGTTTATCTTGTTACACAATACCATAGAAAAGGTTGAAAAAGTCCAAGTTATTTCAAAATTTTCAAAATTTTTCTAAGTGTTTGGTGTTTTTTTCGAGTTTAGGACAGACTTGAAATTGGGAAGGTTTCAAATCTGTCAGTAGATTCGAGTATGGCCTTAGATTCGAAGGTTAGTGGTATATATAGGTTAACAGTAGAGTCATTAACTTCTTACTGTTTTCGAATCTATATCCTCAAATCTGATTAGGCGATTTCGAATCTATTGCTCGAATCTATCGTTTTTCACATAAACGACAATTTGTCGAGTGTCTTACTTGGTGTTTCGACTCTACTGATACTTCTAGGTATAATCAACTGGATTGTACAAGATTTGAGTAGTTTTATACATCATTTAGGTCAAAATCACCAATTTTGTAAGGTATGTTGGTTGAAATCTGGGTTTTTACAAAATTACCAAGTTTGGACCAATAAATAGTCAAATTAATTGCACATATCTGTGATTAGAACCTAGTTGGACTAATGTATGTGATTTCCTATGTTCAAAATGGTTAAAATCATGATTTTTGTTGAAGAGAAGGACAACGAATGTTCGAATCTGATCATGAACATTCTCGAGTTTACTGACAAACTCGAGAAGACCATGATATTCGAATCTGTCATTAAACTCGAAAAGGGACTTATTCGAATCTGTTTAATTCGAATCTGTTGAATTATTTAATTTAAATTTTATTAAACTTGTAAAAAATTCTTTTGTGTTGGATTTTGTACTTAATCAAGTTCAAAATAAAACAAATTTGAATTTTGGCAAGTTTATTGATTTTTAATAATTTTAACAGTTTATTTATTGTGCAGATATGGCTGTTCGTGCATTCGTTCCGAAGCATAATATGGTCATTCCCTATGATCATCATATCCCTGAAGCGCAGGGATTTCGTCAAATGATGGATTTTCTTGTTGAATCTAGGATAGCTTTTGCTTTATCTCACAATATTCAGATTGTAATTCCATATGTTCGTCAATTTTATGATCATCTTCAGGTAGACTGCTCTGTCACCCCGACAGTGCTAAGAACTCGAATAGCTGGACAACCGCTAGTGTTTTCTGCGGATATGCTGCGTCAGGTGTTGCAGCTGGGTTCGCAGGAAGAGGAGTCTGGGCCTATCGAGTTTCCTCTGAGTATTAGGCAAGCGGCCTTTCAGAGAATGGGTTATAGTCTAGATGTGACGAAGTTTTCTTATATGAAGAGCGGGCTAATCGGCCAACGGAGATTTCTGGCTCATGTCTTTATGGTCTGCTTTGCAGCAAAGAAAACCGGTTTTGACTACATAGTCTCGAAGATCCAATCTGGGATGATCGCATTAGTGTTTAATCGGCCTTTCAGCTTTTCGGAAATGTTTTTCTCCGAATTCGTACATCAAGTCACCGCTCCAGAGCAGCAACAATTTCTGCTGTATCCTCGATTCATTATGATGCTTATCAGGCATTTCTTGCCGAATTTGCCAGAGTCAAATGAGATCCAAAGCGTAGCTATGATGGATAAAAGGATTTTTGCCGATTGCTCCTCACACAGAGGAAGGCTGGCGGTTCCGGTCGAGCAACCGTTGTTTGGAGCTATTTTGGATAGGAATTTTGAAGCCCCAGATATTGCCAACTGGGCAGGGGAAGTTGAAGTTCAAGCCAGGCAGCCACCGCAACAACAAAGACAACAACTGCGAGCACAGCCTCAAAGGAGAAGACAAAGACCTACTGCGAGTCAAACACAGGCATCAAGGCCTTCTACGAGTCAGCAGCCAGTGGTACAGGAAGCAGGGCCTTCAAGTGCCGTTCCAGAATTCGAGCAAATCGCCCAAACTTTAGAAGAAATCTGGGCGCCTGGACCTCATGCCAATGAGGAAATAACTGCAGAGTTAGTTGATATGTTATTATAGCCTCCGGAAGGAGCAGAAGATGTGTTTAGGCAAGTGGAGGAATATGAACCTGAGCAAGCTGCTACTGACTTGTCATCATCGGCAACCGAATCAGAAGAGATGGAGAAGTTAGAAGTTGAAGCTCCAGAGTCAGTGACTACAGAACCTCATGTTCAAATAGGAACATATGGATCAAGGTTGATAGTAAATGTAGAAGCTTCGAGGAGGAGAATTTCAAGAGAGTCTGATGACTCTGATTTTGAAGAGGAAGAAGTTGCACAATTAGTGACAAGGCAACGGGCCAAGCGTCACAGATTTATGCAAGGATCGTCTTCCGCGTCAGCAGAACAACCAGAAATCCCTCAAACTCAAAACCCTCAATCTCAAGAACCTCAAACTACCATTCCACCACCACCACCTCAAGATGAACCGTATATTCCATCGCCAATCATTCCAACTCCACTTCAATCCATCCCATCAACCTCGACCACATACTCCGACAACCAGAGGTTTCTGCAGCTTAAAGCTCGCGTTGACTTCCAAAATGTCCAAATCTTAGGCCTAACAAAGGCAATCGGTGAAATTCAAGCTCATAATGAAAATCTTGATAAAGAGAATGCCGATTTGAAGAAGATTGTGGAGCAAGTTCAGGAAGAGAACGTAGAGTTAAAGACGTTTGTCGCAGATCAAGCAGCCGAGCTAAGGACGATGCGCTCCCTAATTGAGCAGTTAATGAAAAATTTACAGGCTCAGGGGGAGATGTCGTGTCGTGATCAAGAAGTACAGAGGCCGAGAGATGATGATGAAGAAGATAACCAAGGCAATGATCCCAGCCCTCACAGACAGGATGAGCCAGTAGATTTTTCTGCTGCTCAAGCTGCTCAATCTCAGGGGGAGCCTAGTCAAGCAGAAGCTGGAATGGGTGAGGCAAGTTCATCTAAGCCTACGGATTTTGAGATTAGTGAGATGATAGATGCTCTCATGGATCTTGATGACGATCCGATGGATGTGGAAGAGGGTGAGTTCGTGCTAGAAGATATAGTTGACTGGAAATCAGATGACGAGGTATGTGCTGATGAGGACGATGAAGCTGATGAGATCGTCGTACAGCAAAATCCTATCACTGATACATACGTGATAGATGGGAATGATATTGTTAACGTAGAAGTAGTGAATGCTGCGTTAAATGTTCAGCCATCAATAGAGGAACCTGCCAGAGAACTAACAAATGAAGAGAAAAGAAAGTTATGGTTCAGAGCTGAGAAGAAAGAATTAGAGCTGAAAAAGACGATGAAGGTGCCAGGAACTGGAAAGCTATCAGGAAGCATATTAAGCTGGTTCTTTGATCGAGAACTGCAGCTATTTATAATTAAGAGAAAAGACGGGCTCCAGTACCTGAGGCGAACTCTAAAAGCTTTCAATTCACTGCCAAAGATCGAGATCAAAGTGTTAGCATGGAAAGATCTGATTAATATTGGCAATGATCCCTACGCAGACGTAATTGCAAGAATCATAAGAAAAGAGGGAAGATCAAGAAAGTTTGAACGACTGAATCCAAGGGTTGGAAAAAGAGTAGAAGATCCTTCACGTATTGATCCTCTAACTGGGCGACCTTGGATGAAGATCCACTACAAACCAGTAAGATGTCTAAGGAAGGTGCCGCTCAAGCCTATGCCACAGAATGTCTTGAAGAATCTGCATTGGTGGTATGCTGAGAGTGAGACTGGAGAAGCAGTGATGGGAGATTTTGAAGAAAATATTATTCTTAGAGTCTATGATCCTCTTCATCTGGTAAACCTTTCTAGAGATGATCTTCAAAATTTGCATGCTTGTAAGATTTCTAGTGATGCTCATATGGATAGTGAGGCTAGGAAATATGAGAATGTGGTTAAAGTATGTGTTGAAAAGGGCTTGTATGCTGGAAGTAGTTTGAATAAATAATAAACAAAGTTCTTGATCAAATGTGTGAATTATTAGAAGCTATCGTCAAGGGGGAGTCTGTTGGTACACCTTGTGTGACGATAGCAGTCTAAGTGATCCTACATTGTGATTTAGCAAATGTTTGTTATATATGTTTATATATGATTGAAAGTTATTATTGTTTGTGTGTTTGAACTTGATGTAACGTATTACAAGAAGTTCAAACATAAAGATCAAAGATAAAATCAATCATAAGGTAAAAACATAAGTTTCAATACTAAGTTGAGTATGTGAAATAGTGGATTCGAATTAAATAAGGTTTGACATTCGAATCTGTGATAGATTCGAATGTAGACCTAGATTCGAAGCTAGACAGATTCGAGAGTGTCTATGAGGACAAACTCGAATGGGCCTTGGGCCAGATTCGAGTTTGGCCCATAACAGACTCGAATTAACCTCTATAATTAGGGATAGACTCGATAAATTATCTGAATTTTTGCAGAATTCGAGAGTGATTAAGCATTAAGCGATCTCGAGTTTATCATCAGCGTGAGTTGTGTTTCGGAGAGAATCAGTTCGTAGGATCGTTCGTGTGTCGTTCGTTCAGCTTCTGATAGTCTCCGTGTTTCTGATTGAGAGTTGTTTCCATCTACCCGTTAACGAGGATTCCGCACTCGTTGACGGTTCCGCGTCTAGATAGATCTGTGTTAGGTAGACCTTACAATATATAATTCAGAGTTATTCAAGTTTATTACACATTACATTCGAGAAACATTTATGTTTCATGCGAGTTGACAAGTGTGTGTGTAACACTAAGAAAATTTTCAGAAATAAGTGCTTCAAAGGTTATTCGAGTTGGGTCGACAATGGTCTTATCGAGAAAATGACTTGGTCATTCGAGTTGAGTGTTGGATCCCATGTTTCATTCGAGTTTAGTACATAGTCTATTCGAGTTTCATGTATATGTCATTCGAGTTGTGTAGAGACTTATTCGAGTTTAATGTGTACATCATTCGAGTTTTCAGAGACTTATTCGAGTTTCATAGGTACTTCATTCGAGTTGTATATAGGTTTATTCGAGTTTCATAAATGCATCATTCGAGTTTGGATAGTGAGTTCAAGAGTGATTCGAGAAACTTGTAGTTTTAGTCGAGTTTCAACAGAAAATTTTTCTAAGTGTGGAATTTTTTAATGATTTAAGAAAAATGCCACATTTTTTTTAAGAAATTGTTATAAATTTGTGTTTTTCTAACATTGGTCTCTAAACGATTGACTCTGGAGTCCATTCAATAATTAACTATTATTGTCTGGAAACCCGATGCTTTAAAAAGAAAATCACAAGTTTTGACAATTTCTGATAAAATGTTACAATTTTTCTACATTTTTGACAGATGTCATTTGTGTACATGATATGACTAACATGATGTTCTTGGTTTTTACAGGTGTTCAAATGGCATCCCCAGTACAATCCCAAAATTCAAATTTCTCTAATTCCCATTCATCATCAAACCATACCCTTGTATCTACCCCAGTTAGATCGACCTCAGTTGCCCGTTCATCACAAACAAACATTATCCCAGATAACCAGCTAGTAAAACCAAAACATTGCCTTCCTTTCCGTGATAATAACCATCGTTTAGATACCAAGGTTATTAAGGTAAGCCATCCTATCATTGTGGACATTTTGAAAGGCCATCCACTCGGTTATCTGCTTCAATACAAACCGTCTATTCCACAAGTGTATCTACAACAATTTTGGCACACTGTCAAATTTGTTCCTGCTGACGGAAATCATCACTTCAAAGTGACAATAGACCAGTTCAAGACGAAAATCACTCTAGCAAGACTGCGTCATAATCTATTTCTTCCGAGACGTATAGACACTGTAAATTTCCCAGAGTTGGCAGACTTTGAAGACTTTGTTTCTGACGAGGAGCTGGTACATGACTTGATCTACTTGGGCTACTCAAAGCCACTTCCGAAGAGCTCAAAGTTTCATAGGAATGGTTTAAATGGAGAATGATATACATTATTTGGAATCATAAATACGTGCATGACTTCAAAACATACTGGGATTGACAGATGCAGCATTCATTGCCTGAGAATATTTCATGGGATAGCATTCAACAAACATTATGACTTTGCTCAGTGCATATGGGAAGATTTGAAAGAGATTGTGCTTGCAAAAACAACGAATAGAGCAAGAAAATTTGTTCCGCTTCAGAGATTCATACAGATTCTTATCCGAGGGATTCTCCGTGCTAATGAAAATATTCCGAAGCGAGCCAATTCTCAGAGGTGTCTAGATTATGTTATGATGAGCCTACACAAAGTGCCGGATTCCACAAATGCAAACATTATGCCAATTCCAGAGTCGTTGCTCAAATATGCGGATCAAGAAAGTGAAAATGTGAGATTATATCGAATAGATCATGCTCCGATAGAGACCCAGGAACCGGGATCTCTTAGCCCAGGAGCTTTAAGGATAGAGGAACCTCAGCAAGGGGCTGAAGTTCAGGTTGCCCAGTCTGAGAGTGAGGGAGAAGTTAGTGTGAGGGGTGATGAGGAAGAAGCTGAAAAGTCAGATTCTGAGAGGACGTTGTCTGATATACAAGAAGAAGAGGGAGAAGGAGATGATAATGATGATGATGGTGATGATGGAGGTGATCATCATGAGGGAGGAGGGATGATGGGAGATATTGTACAAATTGCTGTAGAGAGTGTGAGGGAGACCATGACCCTAGAAAGCCGGGATTTAACTACGTCTACTGTTAGCTCTCCTATGAGAGTTAGCATTGAACAAGTCAGTATCCCACTGACAATTGCACACCCAACTATCCACTCAGTCTCCTCTCAACAGGAGACTGTTTCAATTGAACACAGGGATGAACCACATGATCTATCCGAAAGTCACTTGGACTTAATGGATATTGAAACAAGTGCACAATTGCCCGTGTGTACGACTTCTTTTCAATCACAAAGTCTAGATCCTATACAGTTTAGGACACTTGAGTCATCTTTATTTGTTGAAGTGAGTGTGGTTGAACTTAGTGTTCCCACCGGAACACCCTCAGTAACGGAAGCATTTGTTTCTCCGTCACTTGAAGAGGGTGGAAGTCCAGTCAGAGAAACGACAATACCAACTCTGAGCACTGGCCACACAGACGTTCTTTATACAAGTTCGACTGTTGTGTCAACTGGAAGTCTACGTGACCCAGTGGTGACTTTATCCCCTTTTGTTACAGAATCAACCTTGACAAGTGCACTGAATGAAGCTGTGTCTGGTGTAAATTTGCATGTATCTAATCAATTAGCTGAGGTAATGGCTCAAATGACAAATATTCAGAAGTTTTTAAAGGGAAAGGATGTTGCAGAGGAGTCTGTTAAACAATCTGAGTCAAAACAAGCTATAGAAGAGTTGAAGGAAGAGTTGAAGGACTTTGTTTTTGAGCAATTTGATGAGATGAGAGAACGCATGATCAGCTTAGAAAGTACTGTGATAACTGCGTTAGGTAATCTCTCAGAAAGAGTAGCTGCAGTTGAAGAAACCTGCAAGGCTCAAGCTTCCTCGTCCAAGAGGAAACATGATGAGCATGACGAAGACTCCGATGATGCTCCTCATGAGGGGGAGAAGAGGAGAAAGCTTGATGAACCAACGCCTGGAGTATTAATGATAACATATCCAGAAAAGGAGCCGGAAGCTCAGGAGAGAGAAGCTGGGGGCTCTAAAGAATCGGCTAGTGAACAGAGAGAGCTGGGATTGATTCTTTATGAAGATGTTCCAGTTCCTTTGAACACTCAGTCCGATATTTATCATTTTATTGAGTATATTGATTCAGAGGAAGATGTTCAAGAGAAGATTCAAGAACTAGGTGTTCAAGGGACAGGTGAAGAGAGAGAGGAGTATATTGAAGTATCTGAAGATGATGACATAATAGCTTTGACTGATGTAGATTTTAGAGCTGAAAGAATCGAGGAGGAGGAAGTGTTAGTTGAGGAAATTTTGAAGGATGTTGAATCAACACCAACGGTTGAAAGCCTGAGGTGGTTGTACAAGTTAAAGAAGAATTTGAAGAGTTTCATGTTGAGAGCAGTGTGGCTCAAGAACCAGTTGTTTTGAATGAAGTTGAAGTGATGGATAGGTTTTTTAATGAGTATGTGCTTGTCGATGAATCGAAGAAACAACATAGACTTAGATTTGAAGCACAGCAAGTGGTTCAGAGGGAGATTCAAGATATGTTAACTTTGTTAAATAAGGATGAGATAAGCAAGAAGAAGGTGAAAAAGCTTGAACTTCCAGAAAACAGATCTGCGGAATTTATCAGAAAAAGGAACAAGATGCCGTATATTGAAGATATTCTGGAGAAACGGATCTTTTGCAAGAAGCAAGCTCCACGTTCATTCCACAAGTTGTTCAAAGTACTAGAACCAAATATGCCTAATCTGGTCAACTATGCCAGTTTCCTGAGAAATAAGACACAAGAGGTTGAGAAGGTTAAGAGCGAATTCTGAATAGTGGACCTGGTGAAGATTGATAAAGAAAGATTTGTCAAGATTTTTTATCCAAAATTCACAGTCACTAGATCAGATGGAAATACTTATGTGTTCACGGAAGCTGACATGTTCAACATGCATTTGGTAGATATTGAAGATCTTTTTGATGAACTGTGCAGAAACAAAAGAAATGAACACTGTAGATTTGCGCTTAAGACACTGTTCCACTTTATGCATACCAAATTGGTATTAATGTCGGTGCAAGATCTACAGATTTGAGTTGAAAGAGGCATGAGGAAGATCAACATGACTGCACCTCACAGAGATATTAAATTTGCTGGTGAGCTGAAAGAGTTTCAAGTGATTATGGTGAAGCATCCAACAGTCATGTATAAAGATCGGAATAAGAAGTTGAGAGCAATGAGGAGTGTGGAGCTGAACAAGTTTTCTGATGGTACTTTATTTAAAGTTATGAGTGGTTTGAAAGGTAAGCTTGCAGTAGACCAGAAAAGAAAGACAAAGAAAGGAGCCCTATCTGTTAACGACCGAAGACTCATGGTTGAGTTTATTTCAAAAATTGAATGGAGGCTTTCGGATTGTAAAAGTATCAGAAGGTTTGAACAAAAGCTGGGCTTATCGGTTTAACGACTTTGCTATTTTCATCAAAGGGGGAGAATGTTAGAATTTGTTTTAATTGATGACAAACAAAGTCTAGGGACTATTTGTGTATTTTCTTAATAGTTTGTATAAATGTATAAATAGCAACTTTGACTTTCCATATTAAGGGATCTGACATATTATCATTTTGTACTCATATACGGATTAGTGAGAGCAGCTCTGTACAAGAATATTCCTGATCATCATTTTGTAATCATCAAGTTCATCAATCTAATCATTCGGTCAGTGTTGATTACGTTTATTGTTCTTATTAAATGCATATTGTTGATTGAATTAGTAGAAACTACATTTCACACTTAGTAATCTCAAACAATAGAAATTTCAAGCAACAAATTGTTAACTCCAAAAATTCTTTATTTATCCCAAAAATACTTGCAAGAAATTCAAAATTTGTTTATACACCATGATAAACTATTGATGACATGAAAAATAGTGTCCAGTAGAGTATTCTCTAAGATGTCTCTATGCTCCCACTGAATCTGTCATCGCTTTTCACTTCATTTTAGTTATTGCAGACATTATGCATAAAACTTTGTTCAATTGGTTATCACATATCCAAGAACAATAGAAAAGTGAATAATTCAGATACACGAAATCTCAACGCAGTCAACCTTGACCATTTCCAAGTACTTGGGACAACATCTTTTCCAGTGCCCAGTTTCCTAGCTCTCAAAGAATTTGTCATCCTTGAATTTGAGTTATCTGGTTCTAGGTTTTAGCTACATGTTAGCTTTAACCTCCGGCTTGGAAACTTAGTTTCCCTTCCGTCTCTTTCCCTATCTTCTCTCCTTAATCATTCCTTCAGCAGCCTATAGCATCTGATGCAACCCACTGATCATCTTCTCCATGCATATTGTAACAAATTACAAATTGCTAAAATTCCTTCAATAAGGAATTGAGAATCAAGTTCGTGGTCATCTCCTGTGTCACGGGATATCCAAGTCTGCTAAGATGATCCGGATAACCTTTCATCTTCAGCAAATGGGGTGTAACAGATGTTCCTTCTGCCATTCTGCAGGAGTTTAGAGCCCTGGTCGTATATGTTTCTCAATCCGAGCTTGAGTCTGGAACATATCATTTAGCCGGTAATACATCTAGCAAGCTGAGACGGCCATACGGCTAGTCCGTAGCTCAGATGTCATGGTCGCTAGCATTAGACAGGCAACATCGACCGGATCCTCAGAGTGCTTCTTGTGGAGATTTCTCTACTCAATTGTAGCAGTCTCTGCAGGAGCAGGTCCTTGTGCCCTTTCCAGAACATACGACTTTCACTCTGTACTCAGAACATTAGTAAGATATTATTCCCAGATCAGGGAATTTCTTCTTTTGAGCTTTCCATTTCCTGAATGGTCCTCAAAGTACCAATATTGTGCTTTTAGGGAGGATTCACAAGTGGAGGAAGGATATTGACGTTATCATTGTTGTTGTTATTGTCATTGTTATTATTAAACCTTTTCTACCTCTGTCTCTGTCAACCATCTAAAACATTTTTCAAAAATTAGTATTTGATTAACCATTAATAAATCAATAACCCAAAATTTAGAAAATGATTTATTAATCCTAAGAACCATTTTACTTATTCATGCACCCAACGGAGGCTGAACCTACATGAACAAGCTACTCAGGCAGACAACTTATTACCAATTACAACCCTTTGCAACTCTTAGATCTTATGAGATTTTCAATTTCTTAAATTGATCATGTTTAATATCATCCACACATTGGGCAACAGTCTTACTGAGGAACCACCACTGACACACACCATATAACAACTACAAGTCACTGGACCAAGTCTCACTTAGGATCCGCAGTGCTTACCTCACAGCTCTCCGAGTTTGCGGCGTAAGCACCCAACGAAGGCTGAACCTACTTACGACGACCAGTCACCGTGAGTGCCACTATATGGACAGTGTGTTGTGTCAGATTTTTAATTTGGGTTTATAACCAGTATCTTACCAAGAACTAGTGGCCAGTCACGTTAGTCAGCGGGCAGGATCCTTTCGGTTCTAAACCTCTCGGAAATTCCAACAACCATAGCCCTAGCGTGACTGTCCTAGACACCACCTATTCTGGTAAACAATCCAGTTAATGTACCAGTTTTAAAAATTACAACTCTTTGATCATATGACATTTTAAAATAAATCTCCTTTTATTTGAAAAACTAATTTCATAAAAATGTTATCTCTAACACTTGACAAAATAATTAAAGTTTCCAAATTAAACTTCCTTTTAAATACTTTAATTTTTTTTATTAAAAATGATTGTTGTTTTAATTTATTTTATTTATCTACTTTGTCACCACAACCACGCAGATATAAATAATGCATAAATAAATAAAACATACAACCACATGGTGACATAGCCAGCCGAAACTAAATTGGTTTCCGAGAGCCATACGGACAAACCAATTTGGTCAAAACCTAAGGGACAAAATCAACACACAAGGCAAGAAAGATGAACTCTTTCAGCTCCCACTAGCCTCAGCATCCGATGATGTCACCAAGCGTCCTTGATGAATGACCTCCTTCTTGATAGACATATTCGCCAATATTTTTACATAATTTTAATCTAAATGCATATGCCTATTTTCTAACCTATTACAGACTACACATAAAACCGGGATTCCAATGGCACGCAGGCCTTCCCAAAAATAACCAATAATAAAAATACCAAACATCACGATTAAATAAACAACCATCTAAACAAAAGGGGTCTCAAGGATCGGCTATGTCACTAACATAAATAAAGCAGTAAAGCTTGTAAATAATCCAGAATTCATTTTCATCTTGACATGAAAATAATTCCAAAACCAATTAATCCACCATTAGTTGAAGTAAATATGTCCAATATCGTTCTTAAATTAAACACGGTTCGAAAACTCGAAATTCAGGAACACTTTCCAAAAATAGAACCTTTTTCCTTAAAATTTAAATTCAATACCATCTTTGCATTATCTTTAGATTCAAAACTACACTTTTCTTAAAATATTCAATTAACAATTCAAACTTCTTTGAAACTTAAACTTACTATTTTATTAAACTTTTTTATTAGACAACCTTTAATAAAGATAGTTATTATTTTGAAATAATATTTATAAATAATTTAAAATTCTTTTAAGTAATTATCAATCAACTATTATTTAATTGAAAACACCTTTCCAAAAATAAATAAACTTTATTTAAAATGTCAATTTCTCAAATGAACAATTTTTTACCAATAAAATATTTTCATTAAAGGATTTAAGAAAATTGAAAATCTTAAATAACACCAAAAACTTTCTTTATGGTTTTAAACAATTTCTATCAAAAACGTTAATGTCGAGATCAAATCTCAAAACATTAAACAATGACCGAACATGAAACTCAAAGTCACGATTTCATCAATTTGAAAATAGAATCCTTAAATTAAACTCTCTTTAATTTAATAATGCATTATATGGAACTAAATATTAAATGCATAAATTAAATCTAGTTTATAAATTAAAATTACCATTAATTTAAATTTAAACATTAAAACTTAACTTTTAATTAAAACCGATATAATTTAAACGACGAATTACCGGAAAACGGAAACGAACCAACTTAGTTAACCGACTCATACTCGGGTTCTATAACCGACATGAACCAAAAACAAGTAGGGTGTTAAACCCTTTGACAGCTGAAATTAATCGAAGTCATTAATCAACTCACTTTGATTATTTCGATTTCCATATTCCAATTAATCGTTTAATTATCGAATCGAATAACATTTAAACCGATTTGCGAATTTTATAAAAAACTAATCAAGTCTCCACTTTAATTTTATAAAACTGAAAACATATTTACATATATTTTGTCACAAATGTCTAAACATTAATAACCAAACACTTTTGATTTATTGCTTCGATTTTAACGCATTTAATTTAATCGTTCGAGTTTAACCGTGCATTAAACGACACGATGGAACAAATAATCCATCACCTCGGTTACCACATCACAACCGAGAGGTCATGGGTCTCAACCCATGGCCGAAATCTCTATGTTTGATTTCGCGAACCGAAACGTTTAATTTTCGACATTAATCAATTAAACACTTTTAAACAATCAAACATCAACTAAATAAAACGAACTAAGGTTTCAAAATCCCGAGTTCCGGAAAACTCCAAGGTTAGCCGAGAATCACCATGGGGTTTCCAAAACCTTTGGTCGATTTTCTCCAAGCCAAATCAAAACCTTAAACATTTTAATTATTGATTTCGACCGTTTAAACACTTTTAATTAATAAAATCGAAACTTTAAGAACGTTCGACATAAATACACTAATAATACTATCACTATGTTACTTAACCTGGATCTGTTGGGAATTCGTATGGTTTTTCATAAAAACATAAACTTTTAATCACATTAAATGCACAACGGAAGCTTTTTAAAATCACGAATTCCGTACACGGATCATCAAGTATACATAAGATAAGAAAACGAGAAAGCAATAAAAATCCGTACCTTTGTATTCTATGACAAGAATACACGAATGAGATGCTTTCGGTATCCACCGGTGATGACACGATCGAGCGACGCCAGGTATGCAATCAAACACACGAAGAACAGGAAAACCAAACGCGATTGTAGTTTGGGCCGAAGCACACCCCACACACACACCTTGTGTGTGTATGTGCGCCGTCCAATCCTCACCACGCCTAGGTCACATCATATTTCACTTATGTATATCTCTATATCATATGTGTATATATATCTTATATATATTTTCAATTGACTCGGCTGCAGGTTTTTATATATATATATTATTAATTAATAGTTTTAGTTTTAATCAAACTCTAATATATATATATATATATATATATATATAGAATCAGGTTCATCAGCGTACCTATGAGATTCCAGCGTACCCAGCGTACCCTAATGTGAATGATCATTCACATATATTTTTTTTTGAATAAACATGTATAAGACAACATTATAAGACTTTTTTTCAAAAGGAGCAAAATCATAAATCTTATGAATGATAAAAAAAGATCATGTGAATGGTCATTCACACCATTCACATTGTGTGAAATGACCATTCACATGGATGACCATTCACATAAATATACATTGAGCATTCACATAAGTTTTAAGGACACAGAAAGTGCGAATGTATGTGAAATTCATATATCATGTGTATAACATTAATTTAAACATGGTTATGAGAAAAAAAATTTAAAAAAAGTTTTTTAAGGTTGGTACCTTCGGGTGCACTTGATTTCGAGAGGTACTTTTTTGAACCTGACTCTATATATATATATATATATCTTAATAATTATCTTTATTATTTAACCCTTATATAATTATCTCTATAATTATATACCCTTTAAATAATATTAATCTTATATACATTATTTAATAATATATAAATGAGTAGATAATTATTTATAAGTATCTCTATTTATTTGTTCCTGATTATCATTCTAATTATCTAATAAGTAGATGACAATATCAATTCAAATAAATACATCTTTTATTTAATATCCAATAATAAATAAAGGACTAGATTACTATATATATTTAATTATCATCCAATGACAATTAAATCACTTAAAATATCTTATATTGTACTTTTAGTCCTCGTACTTTGAGATATAATTAATCACGCATTAATTTAATCTCAATGATCATTTCGTGTCATAAACAATATCAAATATTATTTATTCAATCATTTAATTGCATCTGCTCAGTTGTGCTCATCGGTGTGATCCTCAAGTGTTTTATGAAATCAGCCATGATGCAGTAGTAATGTCATATTTACACACCATATACTAACAAAATGAGTTTGCCTTGTGCAGTATTCCCATACGTAATACCGTGTGTTAACTATATATGCACTCGCTGTTAGCCGAGCCGAACTAACCCGAATGGGTGACATGACTCCCGATAGATCTATCCTCAATATATTCGCGCTTACAAATAAATGCAATTAACGGTTCATGATAGAAGGCCTGATGGAACCACATGTGTAATACATAATAGAAATGAAGTTGTTTTTGTGTCCATATGAAAATGCAGCATGTATTTCAACCCCAAAACATAACAGTGTGAAAATAGGTGCTATGAGGACTCACCGTGGGTGCGATGGCAAATATTGGCGAAAATGCAATTTAGCTTAAATCGGTGGGGGATGCACCGGGTGAGTTTAATCGAGTCCTAAATGATAATAGGGACTTAATATCTTTAATATATGATAATATGTATATTTATAGATTTTTATGTCTTAAATCACCCAACATTACAAGTTTATAAATAAAACTCACTTAAAACGTCAAGCTTTTATATATATATATATATATATATATATATATATATATATATATATATATATATATATATATATATATATATATATATATATATATATATATATATATATATATATATATATAGAGGGAGCTTCAATTGAGAACTTTTGTGCACCGAGGCACAAAAGAACCTCCACTGTCCCTTGGATGAAAAGAATGTGTGGTTTAGATCAAATGACAAAAGGGTAATTAAATAGAAAGTTTAATGCATCAAGTGCACATAATGAAATATGCGGAGGGATAAAACAGGAATTATTACATTTCCAAAAATAAAACAAATTCAAATTAAAAAAATAAAGATTCTAATGCATCATTGTTGTTCATTCTTTGTGTTCATCATCTTCATCCAGTATCTTCATGTTCATCAACTTCGTATTTAACGTGATGCATTTTTCATCCAAAAACCTTAATTTAACGTGATGCGTCAACGTGTTTATCCAAAAACCTTAATTTAACATGATGTATCGTTAATTCAAACATGAATCGTTCATCGTTCCAACAAAAATTCGTATCTTCCAAAATGCATCTCTTAATTAAAAATCCAAAATACACCTTAATTTAACGTGATGCATCATTCATTCAAACATTAATCGTTCATCGTTCCAACAAACATTCATACCTTCCAAAAATGCAACTCTTTATCATAAAATCAATATCTTAATCAAAAAATCCAAAATATATCTATTCATCATAAATCCAAAAAATGCAAAATAAAAATGCATCGTTTCATTATAAATCCAAACATTAATCGTTCTTCGGTGATTCCCTTGCTACTGCGTTTGTCTGTTACATACTTAATTATAGCATTTGGTTAACACTCTTGGATGCAAGCCATTTATGATCTATGCATCGAGTACAACTTGCTCATGCATAAATGTTGTAAATCAAGAGGTATTTCTTGGGATTATGCACAAAACGATTCGTCTTCAACCTTTTCATGATCATCTTTGACCTCCAAAACGATTCGTCCCCTGTTTGGGTGTTGCAGCGGCCGAGAGAAGAAGATGACGGTGGTGGGATGGAGGTGCATCAGCCGAGAGAAATATAATGATGATCGGATGTTGAGAGAGACATAGAGGCGGTGGTTGTTTGGTGCCGGTTGTGGTGATCGACCAAGATAGAGGGAGAGGGAGAGTGGGAGAGAAAGGTTGTGGTCTAGGAGGCCGAGAGAGAGAGAGAGAGAGAGAGAGAGAGAGAGAGCACGAGAGAGTGTGTGTGTGTGTGTGAGTGAGAAAAATAGGGAGGATAATGGGGAAAGGTTGTTAATGTGGGATTTTAATTCCTAAATTAACTCCTAATTATCATTTAATGATTTTTAAAAATTAATTAATTCCATATATTTAATTTTCCTAAAATGTCCTTTGTGCACCATTGTTAGATTATCTGATGCACAAAAGTGCCTCGAGGTGCCCCGATGCACAAAATTTCTCAATTGAACCTCAATATATATATACATACATATATATATATATACATATATATATATATATATATATATATATATATATATATATATATATATATATATATATATATATATATATATATATAATTTTCCAGCTTTTTCGAAAGTTTTTCACCCTACTTTGAGGCTGTTTTTGACCAAGCTCCGAAACGTTTTAAGCTTTGGTTTTCTTGGACATTAAACTACTATATACAAAGAATATTTAAAGTCAAGAACGGCTATTTTTCGAGATGTTTAGGTTGGGGAAAAAGCTTGTTTAAAACCCTATGTTGGCCATTTTTGAGCTGTCAAACTTTCGGTTTCCCAAATAATTTCTGGAGGTCTTAAACACCAAAATAAATTATTAAAACTTCCAGATTTATAGTTAAGACATAGACCTAACTTTTGAGACAAGAATCAACTCATTTCGTTAAGTTATGAATCAGTTATGATTTTTCAAAGTCGATGTAAATTTTTTGCCGAAAATCCGCAGTTTATAAACTTGAAATAACTAGTGATTCTTGTTGTTTATTCAAAGACTACTTGTATAAAAGTTGTAAAACACATATATATAATTTGTTTTCATAATATTTATACTTTTATGATGTGTCTATATATTTATAAACACATTTGAAGAAAACAACTAAAAAGCAAAAACTAGAAATTTATAAACTTGTGTTTTTATGAAACTCGTTGTTGTTGGTGATTATATATATTATGCAAGACTTATATAAACATAAATATAAGATGAATTAAGCTAGTATTTACTTACTTTGATGTATTTAGAGTATGGATTTGGGAAGAGGTTGAAACTCTTGCAAGATTTGCACCAAGAACACTTGAATTTCTTGAAGAACACTTGAAAGAAATGTTTGTAGTGTGTGTGTGTGCTTGGCCGGATTTAAGAGAGAAAGAGGAGAGTATTTTGGTGTTTGAGGTGTGGAAATGAAGTGTGAATTGTGGTCTTATTTATAGGCAAAGAGGTTGATCTTTCAATGATCAAAAGCATGGGATAAAAGGGTTGTGTGCACTTTTAAACAAAATTATGATGTTTAAAGTAAACATGGATTTTGTAATATAATATTTGAAGTCAACCTCTATGTTGTACCCCTCTATAGGCCGGCCATGTACATGTATTTACATGTATCTTTATTTTTTTTTATAGTATAAAAGTAACTAGAAATGTATTCTTGTATTTCCCTTTTCTTGTAAATTCATAAATACTTTTTGATGCATTGTTTTAATGAATTGTTTTAGTCTTGCATAATTAATGTTAAGTAATTGTATTAGTGTATGATTAGTGTCACTAATCATATTTTAATTATGTACTTAGTTGAATTAATCCTTCATATCGTAAATTGATCGGATTAATTGATTTCCCTATTCATCGCACCGATGAATTTGATTCTAATTGAGTTGAATTTTCTAATGAACATTGTTAATCACTTTGATTAATTTCTAATGACCATTGATTAGGTTATAATTTGCTATTAAATACTGATTAGGTCGTAGTTGCTAACCTGGTTTAATGTCGGATGTTACAGCAGGACAATATGTCGTCTTACACAAGTGGGAGTATGTTAGTATATTGTGTGTAAAGATGAGATTACTACTGCATCATGACTGATTTCATAAAACACCTGAGGGTCACACCGATCAGCACAACTGAGCAGATGCTATTAAACTATTGAATCAATAATATTGGATATTGTTTATGACACGAAATGATCGTTGAGATTAAATTAATGGATGATTAATTATATCTCAAATGTACGGGGACTATAAGTGCAATATTGGATATTGTAGTGATTTAATTGTCATTGGATGATAATTAAACAATTATATAGTCTTTTATTTATTATTGGATATTAAATAAAAGATTGATTTATTTGAATTTGAATTATCATCTATTATTAGATAATTGGATGGATAATTATAAACAAATAAATAATAGATAATTATAAATAATTATCTAGTCATTTATATATTATTAGATAATATATAAAAGATAAATATTATTTAATAGATATATAATTATAGAGATAATTGTATAAGGTTTAAATAATAAAGATAATTATTAAGATATATATTATATTAATATATTAAAGTTTTAATATATATATATATATATATATATATATATATATATATATATATATATATATATATATAATATACGGCACCACATATATGGTAATATAGAGTGATATATATACATTATTAGGTGTGACCTAATAAGTGTGTGCAATTCACGGCGCACACACATGTGTAGATTTGTGTGTGTGTGGTAGCCGTACCAAACACATACATTTGGGTGTTTGGTTTTTCTCGTTCTTCGTGTGTTTGATTGCATACCTGATGCCGCTCGACAGTGTCATCACGGTTGATACCGAAAGCATCTCTTCGTGCATTCTTGTAATCGAATGCTTAGGTACGGATTTCTATTACTTTCTCGTTTACTTATCTTATGTATACTTGATGATCCGTGTATGGAAAAGCTTCCATTGTGCATTTAATGTGATTAATGTTTATGTTTTTATGAAAAACAATACGAATTCCCAACATCATGGATGTAAGGTCTGCTGTCTTCTCTTTTTGTTGGTACATCCGGTGTGACGACAACAATCTAGTTTTGTTATTGATATCATGATTGTGTATGATGTTTACCTTTGCATGGTAAGTTCTAGACTATCATAACAAGTTCTAGAATAATATCTAGAATAAGTTCTAGAAATAAGTTCTAGAATAAGTTCTAGAATTAAGTTCAAAGGAACAAGTTCAAAGACAAGTTCAAATGAACAAGTTCAAAGACAAGTTCAAAGGGTAGAGTTTGAACTTAGGGAAGACAAGTTCGAAGGGTATAGTTTGAAGTTAGTGAAGACAAGTTCGAGAGGAGCATCTTCTCGAACTTGTCGTCTATATATTGAACTTTTCATTGTGAAATTAGGGATCTTTGACGGCTCATAGGTTCTGTCGAACTTGAGAGCAAAAAGACCATCCGGGTGAAGAAGACTTTTGCAGAATTTCAGGGTGATTAAGCAAAAGGGCGATCTCGAACTTGCTAGCAATCAGAGAGTTTCGTGTGGAGAGAATCATCGTGTTGGGCCGATCCGTTGTTCGTCTGTCACTGTGCTAGTCTCCGTGTTTCGGTGTGCGTGGTCTATCCGTCAAGCCACTAACGAGGTCTCCACACTCGTTGGAAGGTGTCGCGTCAATATAAGATCCGTAGAGAGCAGACCTTACACTTTTGTCTGGGATTAGATACAAGTTGACGAGAACCACACATCATACCAGTTTCCATTTACTATAAGGAAGTTAACAAAGCTAACTGGTGGAGTTGTGTAACATCCTCAAACTTGATATAATAATTAAATTACTAATTATACACTCAATTAATGAATTGAGTGATTTATTTATGTTAATCAATATGTAAAGATTGAAATCTTTATCATTGAAAGAATATATGTTAATGTTAAATTATAAATTCAAAAAAAAAAAAGGTAAACTGGACCTATATATATATATCTGAGTCCGGTTAACCCATACTTTGCTATAATATACTCATAATAAAGGTACCAATTAAATTTCGAAATGAATTGTATCTCTGTATTTGATTAAGAGTAAAATTAAAGGATTGGTCACAAGCTTTAACTACTTGTACTATATATTAGAAGCGTTGTAAATTGACAACCTATACATTTATGTACAAATCCCTCAAGCTAGAAGTACAAGCACCCTAAGCATACATATATTGATATGATAATCAAAATGGTAGATAATAGGATTATTGGGGGCTGAAATTGGACAAGAGCAAGCTTAAAAAGGAGGTGGGTTGCAACTTTTGGCAAATTGGGAGACTTATTTCACTTCCCAATCGTGGCCTTCCCCTAATTCTTTCATCACCTCTCAAATAACTTTCTGCACTATGAAAAAACCAAAGGTTAGGGCATCAAAATCTATTGCTAATTTTGCTAGGAAAGTTCAGGGTTTAGGTGCAAATAATTCAACAAACTCAAGGTATGATTTTTCTTTCCATCATATGCTCTTCCTTTTTCCCTTTCATAGCTTGAGTAGCAATTATTCAAAAAGGATGGAGAGTTGAAGGTCCTTATGAACTAAAGAGCTTTAGTAGTACAATATACAATTGATTGTATGAATTCTGGAGTAGTAAACTCCATGAAAGCATGAATATAAAGAAAATGAAATTGGTAAAAATATTGAATCGGATGGAGTTTTGGAGTGATTCAAATGATGTGTTTATGTTAAAATGTGTTAGTATATGTTTATATGTATCAAATATATCATAAAATGAAGCCTTGAAGTGCTTTTGAATGTTAATAATGAGTTTGGAACGGAAGATATACGAACAGGGGCATTAAAAACTGAAACAGAATGTGCAGGTCAGAGGAACTCGCCGAGTTCCCATCACAACCCGCCGAGTTTAACACCAGATGGGCCACTTTTTACAAAATAAAAATTGTAGCCCTATGTGTCCTCTTCGTCTGGGCTTTTGACTCACCTAAATCCGAGTTCGTATGAAAAAGTTATGGTCAAAATACGAAAGTAGTACGAGTCGAACCCGGTTTACCCAAAACACTTATTTGAAGTCCCATAATGATACTATAACATCATGTGATCATTTTATAATTATATAACACTTAAATTAACATTTAATATCGCCCTAAAGTCTATAAAACTCAAAAAGAGTCGATCAATGTCGATAAATTCGGAAAACTTAAACCGAAAACGTTTAAACACTTCAATTAGCTTCCAAACCTTATGATATACTATGATAAGCTAATGAATACTTTGAACATCATTATTTAATAGGTTTGGAGCTGGAGAAGTGCCGGTTATCGGTTCGGGGCATTAAGCGGCGTATCAGCCGTATTGATCATTAAAGGCTATTATAACCTACTGTACAGTGAGTTCTAGCATTGATGTGTATGTTGAATACATAATTACATGTTAATTTTAATCATGACATTGTGCATATCTAATTGGCATCATCCTCTTGTATGATGCATTGCATCGATTTTAGCATACTGCCCTAGTTGGCAGTTTTATTATTTAATCATGGCCTAAGGCCAGCATACCTCATTTGATACCTTTCATTACAGATATTAACCTTCATGTTAAGCTTGAAGATTATTCATTTCATACTTCACATGATTACTCTCGATTACCCCATTGTGAGTTATGCTCATTTATCATTGGCCTCACTGGATATCCAGGTTATCATTATTATTATTATCAAGCGCCTTACTTTGTGTTTGTGCGTATAAATTCCTACACCACATGAGCTCGTGGGTAGGTGGCCGGACTTCGGGTGCCGGTTGGAGTTGCGCAGCTGGACATTGATCCATAGCTGTTGGAAACGGCGGGTCAGCGGGTCATGTACCGCACCTATGCAAATTAATGGGCTATGCCCACATTATTTTATTAAAAAGATATTGCATTTGTCATAATCTTTTTATCATTTATACATGTTGTATGTTTTGCACTTCATATCGATCTAGTAACTCACTTAGCAAATTTTATTTGCTAACCCCTCACTTTTATATACCTCAGGTGGAATAGTAAAGGCAAGGTGATTGCTGACTCTATTCCTAGAGTTTAAACGGACCGAAATTGAAGTCTTGACATTCGGTAAAAGCTAATATAATATTGTGATATTTTCAGGTAGTCTGTCTACCAACACACTTAGATGTGTACATATAGACACCTAATGTCTTTGATGGATGATAGTTGTTGTAACTATTTAAAATTATATTGTAAATTACTTTACATTCCAAATCATGGTTGATAACCAAACAGGGATATTGACTCCGTGCGAACAGATCATGCCCAATTTTCTTTAAAAACTATGCTAATTATAATTAATTTACTGCAACCCCATTATTATTGTATTAAGTTGAAATGGGTGTTTCAATTTGGTATCAGAGCCGATGTTCATTGCGTGAGTATAGTCGACGATACTCTACTATGAGCTCGGTTTCAGATGCTTGTATTGGCCGCCTAGGCAACACTATTATAACATAAGTTAAGTTATGATTTGGCCTAGGACAGGTACAGGTTAGGATGATAATAATATCAACTATATATTTAATGCGTCTACATATACACTTAATGTCATACAGCTTGATGGCTGGACATACTGAACTAAATCCCAATATGGAGATTAACTCTAATCATGGGAAAAAGGTGTATACTGAAAAGTGCCTAATAGAGGTATTACTAATGTCTCGTGATATTAATTCTCAAGTGAGAATCCTAAATATCTTGTCTATTAAGGAGTATAACCACCAATAATAATGGTGTGTTTTGAAATTTTAATGAGTGCTATTAATTAGCAATAAATATCTATAATTCATTAATGGAATTATATGATGATGATTGAATCCATCTATTCTATGAATATGATTGGAAAACAAGTAAATTTTAATAAACACCTTAAACTAATTTGGGAATTATTTTCCGAAAACATTATGTCCATAATAGCCTTAGTTTATAACTTGGGTTGAAGTGATAATGAATGCTACTATGTAGCAACTGTCGGTGTAATGCGCTACTATTATAACCCTCTTTGGGAATTAGACAATTGGTGAACTGTTCTCCCCGTAGCTTCCTTTAAAATCCATAAAAAATAGTTGCCAATGACAACTATTAATTCGATGAATGAAATAATGATGTTAAATCTAAGTAATCCCTTCTTGTATCAAAGGCCACTAAGTGTCTAACTGTTAAATAGATAATATATTGAAGTAAATGAGGAATTTCAAATATGTATATCTATATATACGCATCTTTAATATAGAGACCAGTATGGGTTGTAAGACCTAAAGGTCAATGTATAATGAAAATGTGAAAAAGAATTATAAAGAAGGGTAGAATGCATACCCATAATTATTATATTAAAAGAAAAGTCACTGGTGGGAAAATGTTATGAACTTACACTTTTATGCTAATTATACAAGTAATGAAATATCCCAAGATCTAAATGATTCATAAATGATATATTAATATTAATATAGAAGTTATATACATATATGAGAAGTATGAAAGATCCTGAATCCTCAAATCAAAATATAATGACTCTATTAATAGTCTAACTTAGGACTCAAGTAGAGTTCTACTAACTTTGATAATATCTTATATATAGCCTAAGTATCTAAAGACTTAGGTAAGGATCCATTACTTGTTAATAATTTAAAGAATTCCAAAAGTTGAATCTCCATTTATGTATCGTACAGTTGGTTAAAGACTGTGCGATAATTTAAAGAATTTATTATACCGAGTTTTCCATTTTGTGTGCTTTGGTTTTTATTGTTAAAAGAGAAGGACGTCACCTGTAAAGGTGCATAAATTACCATAACCTGAAAGGGTAATAATCCAAAATAAGTATTCTTTGCCTCATATGAATGATCATTTGATCAACGGCAAGATGCTTCATATATCTCAGATGTTGACCCGCGAATTGAATATTATTAACTGGAAAAAAAAATTCGTGAGGAGGTGTACCAAAGACCTCATTCATATTTGATGTGGTCGATATACATTTTGGTGATGTCGTTTGAACTCACTAATGCACTAGTTGCATCTATGGATCTGATAATCCTAATATGCCGACATATGTTGGATAAATCAGTTATCGTTTATCGATAATATTCTGATATGCTTAAAGTTAGAATTTGAATATAAACTACATCCTTGTGTGATATTGATAATACTTCGCAAGAGAAGTTTATGTAAAACTTTCTAAATGCGAATCCTAAATATAAAATTTCAAATTAAACTTTGTAAGCTTAAATGTAAACAATGTATATATATACATATACTTATTTATAACTTGACATAATTACTGAAATTAATGTTAGATAATTTAAATACAATCAATCTGCTAAATGTTAAACCTAACTTTAAATAGCCCCAGTTCTTGACCATATTGTCTCCGAGGAGGGAGTACCTTCATATCCATTTAAAAATGGAGGTTATCTGTTTATAATAGTTGTTGTTACTGCAACTGATTGAGAAATTCCGGGGACTGGCTGAAGGATCTAATCTGCACTTAAATATGAGTATCCCAGTAGTTAAGTTCATCTTCTTTTGGGAATTCTCAAGAATTGAAATTATGAAAAATCGTGTATAAGTTTTTAAGCCTAGCGGTTTCCATAATTACCTATTGAAAGAAATTTGCAATAGTAAATATACTTATCATTTGAAAAATATTAAAAGATATTGTGATAATAAGCCACATATTGGTGGTTAGGAATGAAACGTGATACTTCCGAAATAAAGCTGATAATTAAATAATGATAAGATTGTCGTTAATAATAAGTTAAATCTATTCATATAAATTAAACAAGTAGTTGATTACATTGGAATCTAAAAAGTACTATATACTTGATTATATATTAAACCATAATGATAAAGCTTCAATGAGAAGGAAACATATATGAAGTGTGATTCACTATGAAGGTCACTACAGTGTAATCCAGAACAAAAGTACCACATCTGATTGTATCCCAAATGAAGGGATATTTATAATCAGCAAGAAAATAAATCCTTAATATGAATAGTAATCCGGCGATGAACTGAACATTGCTATGGATATGAAATTTCATGCATAAGCAGTAAGCCTATAGATCGTTATCGAAATGGTAATAGTGACTATGTCACTAATATGCTATTAATGGATTATTCAACCCGACACTTACATAACAATGCTGATATTTATATGTCTGGGTCGAGCAATCCGATTGTACTAACTGGACATAACCTATTTATAATTGCTCATAACAGGCGTACTAATATTTATTAAAAAGCCTATTGAAAATTTCGGATTGATTCCGTGGGCGGAATCCTTTTCAAGGGGAGAGGATTTGTAACATCCTAAAACTTGATATAATAATTAAATTACTAATTATACACTCAATTAATGAATTGAGTGATTTATTTATGTTAATCAATATGTAAAGATTGAAATCTTTATCATTTAAAAGAATATATGTTAATGTTAAATTATAAATTCAAAAAAAAAAAAAGGTAACTGGACCTCTATATAATATATATCTATATATATATATTATATTATATATATATATATATATAATATCTAATATATATATATATATTATATGTATATATATATATATATATATATATATATATATATATTATATATATATATATATATATATATATATATATATATATATATATATATATATGTATATGTATATATATATATATATATATATATATATATATATATATATATATATATATATATATATATATATATATATATATATATATATCTGAGTCCGGTTAAAGCATACTTTGCTATAAGTACCAATTAAATTTCGAAACGAATTGTATCTTTGTATTTGATTAAGAGTAAAATTAAAGGATTGGTCACAAGCTTTAACTACTTGTACTATATATTAGAAGCGTTGTAAATTGACAACCTATACATTTATGTACAAATCCCTCAAGCTAGAAGTACAAGCACCCTAAGCATACGTATATTGATATGATAATCAAAATGGTAGATAATAGGATTATTGGGGGCTGAAATTGGACAAGAGCAAGCTTAAAAAGGAGGTGGGTTGCAACTTTTGGCAAATTGGGAGACTTATTTCACTTCCCAATCGTGGCCTTCCCCTAATTCTTTCATCACCTCTCAAATAACTTTCTGCACTATGAAGAAACCAAAGGTTAGGGCATCAAAATCTATTGCTAATTTTGCTAGGAAAGTTCAGGGTTTAGGTGTAAATAATTCAACAAACTCAAGGTATGATTTTTCTTTCCATCATATGCTCTTCCTTTTTCCCTTTCATAGCTTGAGTAGCAATTATTCAAAAAGGATGGAGAGTTGAAGGTCCTTATGAACTAAAGATCTTTAGTAGTACAATATACAATTGATTGTATGAATTCTGGAGTAGTAAACTCCATGAAAGCATGAATATAAAGAAAATGAAATTGGTAAAAATATTGAATTGGATGGAGTTTTGGAGTGATTCAAATGATGTGTTTATGTTAAAATGTGTTAGTATATGTTTATATGTATCAGATATATCATAAAATGAAGCCTTGAAGTGCTTTTGAATGTTAAAAATGAGTTTGGAACGGAAGATATACGAACAGGGGCATTAAAAACTGAAACAGAATGTGCAGGTCAGATGAACTCGTCGCGTTCCCATCACAACTCGCCGAGTTTAACACCATATGGGCCACGTTTTACAAAATAAAAATTGTAGCTCTATGTGTCCTCTTCGTCTGGGCTTTTGACTCATCTAAATCCGAGTTCGTATGAAAACATTATGGTCAAAATACGAAAGTAGTACGAGTCGAACCCGGTTCACCCAAAACACTTATTTTAAGTCCCATAATGATACTATAACATCATGGGATCATTTTATAATTATATAACACTTAAATTAACATTTAACATCGCCCTAAAGTCTATAAAACTCAAAAAGAGTCGATCAATGTCGATAAATTCAGAAACTTAAACCGAAAACGTTTAAACACTTCAATTAGCTTCCAAACCTTATGATATACTATTATAAGCTAATGAATACTTTGAACATCATTATTTAATAGGTTTGGAGCTGGAAGAAGTGTCGGTTATCGGTTCGGGGCATTAAGCGGCGTATCAGCCGTGTTGATCATTAAAGGCTATTATAACCTACTGTACAGTGAGTTCTAGCATTGATGTGTGTGTTGCATACATAATTACATGTTAATTTTAATCATGAAATTGTGCATATCTAATTGGCATCATCCTCTTGTATGATGCATTGCACCGATTTTAGCATACTGCCCTAGTTGACAGTTTTATTATTTAATCATGGCCTAAGGCCAGCATACCTCATTTGATACCTTTCATTACAGATATTAACCTTCATGTTAAGCTTGAAGAGTATTCATTTCATACTTCACATGATTACTCTCGATTACCCCATTGTGAGCTATGCTCATTTATCATTGGCCTCACCGGATATCCAGGTTATCGTTATTATTATTATCAAGCGCCTTACTTTGTGTTTGTGCGTATAAATTCCTAGACCACATGAGCTCGTGGGTAGGTGGCCGGACTTCGGGCGCCGGTTGGAGTTGCGCAGCTGGACATTGATCCATAGCTGTTGGCAACGGCGGGTCAGCGGGTCATGTACCGCAACAAATTAATGGGCTATGCCCACATTATTTTATTAAAAAGATATTGCACTTGTCATCACATAATCTTTTTATCATTTATACATGTTGTATGTTTTGCACTCCATAACGATCTAGTAACTCACTTAGCAAATTTTATTTGCTAACCCCTCACTTTTATATACCTCAGGTGGAATAGTAAAGGCAAGGTGATTGCTGAGTCTGGTCCTAGAGTTTAAACGGACCGAAATTGAAGTCTTGACATTCGATAAAAGTTAATATAATATTGTGATATTTTCTGGTAATCTGTCTATCAACACACTTAGATGTGTACATATAGACACCTAATGTCTTTGATGGATGATAGTTGTTGTAACTATTTAGAATTATCTTGTAAATTACTTTACATTCCAAATCATGGTTGATAACCAAACAGGGATATTGACTCCGTGCGAACAGGTCATGCCCAATTTTCTTTAAAAACTATGCTAATTATAATTAATTTACTGCAACCCCATTATTATTGTATTAAGTTGAAATGGGTGTTTCAATTTGCATCTCAATAAGCCTTTAAATTTAAGTAGCATTTATTCCGTAAGGCTTCTATCATTCTTTAAATTACATTCCATCTCCTATTACACAACAAATAGAATGGAGAAATCTTCACGATTTCATTATGAATCTTTCAGATTAACGCCTTTGACCCATGCTCTCAAGATTACCTTAAATTCTTGATTATTGATTTATATGTGAAGGAATACTGTGTGGGAAATGCTGACTAAACCAGGTACAATATCGGTGTTGTGATCGTCTGAGTGTTGAATTCGCCATTAATCCTTCTCATTTAATGCATTGTATCCTGAAAACAGAAAGAGAATAGTGCAGTCCATGTGATGTGTTTGCATAAATTGTAGGCTCCGAGACTCAGCCCAAGGAAAAGTCTCGGGGTTCCTCATCTGTTTTAATGAGTTGCGCTCTGGTTTTGTTCCTTTACCATCTATTATTCATTCCAAGTTTATTTTGCCTTTGAGCAAGGCAGCGTGTATTGTAATATCAACACCATATCTTTGAAACTTACGGGGCCGTTCTTACATTCATGTAGATCTTAATTGCGTTTTGTATTAGTAGTAGAGATTCTTAAAAAACAGTTGTATCAGTTTACTTTCATGTAGATTCTTAAACTTATGAACTCATGCTACACTTAAATAATTACCATGTATTTATAGTCTTGAAACTCACACATGAGACACTTTATATTTATGTTTTGACAGCAAAATGCCACACACAAAAAAGTGCTAATGGTCTCTTTATGGGCTTATATGGGACAGAACTTTAACGCAAAATGCCACACACAAAAAGTGCTAACAGTCTCCTTATAGACTTACATGGAACAAAACTTTAACGTAAAATGACCTGGTATGTACAAAAGAAAATCATGGGGATCTAAGTGGTAGAAATCTTGAAGTATGTTGCTATTTTATGACATTAATCCATATGTATATTTGTTATCTTTTTGATTTATTCATATTTATGTATGCTGTTATTTTGTGGTGTAGAATTTTCTGTGGAACAACCTGCATCCAAACCAAGTAGTAGGAAGACCGAACATCTGCTATCTTAAAGCAGATTGATTGTTTCATCAAAAGGTATGTTCTTTTTGTTAAAATTCAGCTTCTTTTTTCTCTGTTGGTTCTGCTCAAGGGGTGTTTGGATGGGCATCTAAAATGGGTCTTTGACAAAAAAAAAGGTGATTCTGATTGTGATATTTTGGTTATTTAAGACTTATTTGGAGATTTAGTTTAACACTTCAGAACTTCTGTTAAGAAAACAGAGAAAAATGTGATTACAACAACCCTCAATTATTTTATGATCTAGATTCTTGAAGACAAAATAATGTAAAACCCCTCCCGATCCCGGAAATGCCACGTCAACATAATATCATAAGTGGCAATAACGCAACGGATCTATACACGCACGTGTCATAGGGTAATGCAGATTACGACAAATTTAAAACTTTAACACATAATACAAACACAGTCAATACATTCCTAATCCCAGATTAACAAACGTATCATCCCGATCATTGCTTACACAATTCCAAAAACAACTATTACAAACTGTTCTATACAAGATACGGAACTATCATGAATCTTCAATCAACCTCGAATCTATCTCGGCTGCGGCTGAGATCCCTTCTGATTCCCTAAACATGTTAGACTCGAATACATGAGCTATAAAGCCCGTGAGCACGCGAGGGTTGACACTGCACATTAGCACATAACACACAATCCCTGTCCCTGTCCCAGTTGCCCCACACACATCTCAGGTATAAAGCACAAGTATGAGATCGGAATGGTACACAAGCCCTGTGGGGACCCCTCCCCGATGGACACATCGCACACAGCAATGGTCAGTAATACCCTGTAGCACGGAAGCTACCCGGCTACAGGCCCTGCCGTATATATACGCCCCAAGGACTGTAAGGGACAGTCAGCCCGCGCGATTCCCCTTCGTGACTTATCGTCCGTATGGAACACATCACGGACCCCTGAACCGGTCTCACATCTCATATAAAACACGTGTAAGGAATAGAGTATACCTGAGGTTCACGTCCCTGTCTCATATATATAAACACGCACAATATAGCTATTCAACTGTAACGTAAAAGATGGCGCGCGTTTAGAAAACGTCTCGAGTACTCACCTGATTGAGTTCCCGAAGTCTGAACGCCCTGATCGAATCCGGCTAGAGATCCGCTAGTCCCTATAATTATAGTAGCCCAATGATTAAACACAATCCCGAGTAGCACATATTACACAATCACAATAACTCGACGATCCCACAAAACCGAACCCGATCAATACCCGAAACCCGACCCAAATTCGACTTAGTGAACTCCCAACGAGACCCCAGACCCAAACAAAACCCAACCCAAGAAATCCCGAAGGAACCCGACACAATTTGACCCAAAATCCCTTTCACAAGATTAAATTCGGATTTCTCCAGCAGGCCCTTGGTCGCGCCGCGGACCCTCTGGTGGTCGCGCCGCGACACCGCGAAACCCCTGTTCCTGCTCTGCGATTTTCAGCTGCAACCCAGGAGCTACAACTCCGTTTAACTATGAATTCAGCTCAAATATACACATATAAGCAGTACATATTAACCCCTTACAATTCAAGTACTAACTTTTACAATCCTCATAATACTCAAGTTTATTTAGAACCCAATTCAAGAAAACTTACCACTTGGAGCTCAAAGACACCAAAGAGGAGATGAAGATGATGAAGTAAAGCTAAATCTCAGATTCTACACACAAATTTGGAGCTTGGCTATGGCTTTTCTCTGCTAGAGCTCACATAAAACACACACATACACTTTAGGGTTCTCAATTTTGGATAAGAGAGAAAGAAAAGAACGCAACACATATACGTCTCTCATTTAGGCCGGTCCCGAACCCATTAACCCGAACCCGATATCACATTTTCACTATTTATGCCCATTTAACCCATTTAATCCCACGATCCCAAAAATATAATCCGTTCATTAAAATTATAACCCGATGACACGCAAGCCCCAATCTCGACACGTATCAATCAACGAAACGGGATATAATTGGACAACCCAATATTAATAAATTATTTATCCACTAAAATAATTCCACGTACCAGGTCGAAATGACGGATGTTACAAATCCTCCCCACTTAAAGAGATTCCGTCCCGGAATCTAACTAGAACTCTGGAATAGGTGAGGATATCTCGATCGCATCTCTGACTCAGGCTCCCAGGTAGCGTTGGTACCCTTATGATGTCTCCACTGCACGAGTACCAAGGCAATCTCCTTATTTCGCAACTTCTTGATCTTTCGGTCAGTAACGGCCTCGGGCTGCTCCACATATCGCAGCTGATCATCGACTGTAATCTCGGATTAGGGCACATACTGATCATCTGTAGCCAGACACTTCCGGAGATGACTCACCTGAAACGTATCTTGCACACCAGCTAACTCTGAGGGTAATCGCAGTCGATAGGCCTGATCCCGAACTCTCTCAACAATCTCGAACGGCCCGATATACCGCGGACTCAGCTTCCCAAGATGTCTGAAACGGATAACCCCTTTCCATGGCGATACTTTAAGCAATACTCGATCTCCGACACTGAACTCTAACTCTTTCAAACGGCGATCGGCATAGCTCTTTTGACGGCTCTGGGCGACCCTCATATGTTCCCTGATCACAGCCACCTTGTCACTGGTTTCCTGAAGTAGCTCCGGCCCGCTAATAGGTCGCTCACCGACCTCGCCCCAACACACTGGGGTCAGGCACTTGCGCCCATATAGTGCCTCAAACAGAGCCATTTTAATTGTGGCGTGATAGCTGTTATTATAGGCGAACTCGACCAACGGTAAATGCACATCCCAATTGCCGCTGAAGTCGATAGCACACGCCCGCAACATATCCTCGAGGGTCTGATTGGTGCGCTCGGTCTGCCCGTCAGTCTGCGGTCTGTACGCCGTACTCAGCTGGACCCTGGTGCCCAATTCCCGCTGGAAACTCTGCCAGAAACGAGACGTAAACCGCGTATCCCTGTCCGAAGTAATCGACATCAGAATCCCATGCCGCGATACCACCTCATTGATGTACAGTCTCGCCAGCTGATCCATGGTGATAGTACCCCGAACGGCTAATAAGTGCACACTCTTCGTTAGTCGATCCACTATAACCCAGATCATATCATTCCCGCGGACCGTGCGTGGAAGTCTCACAATGAAATCCATCGTGATGTGGTACCACTTCCACTCGGGGATCTCTAACGGCTGCAGATGCCAGTGCGGCTTCTGATGCTCAGCTTTGACCCTGAGACACGTCATGCACTGTTCGACATATCGGCCCACATCCCTTTTCATTCCCGGCCACCAATAGAAGTCACGGAGATCACGGTACATCTTAGTACTTCCCGGATGCACAGATAGCCTCGACCGATGCGACTCATCAAGAATCGACTGCCGCAAATTCCCAACCCTCGGGACCCAGATTCTATCATGAAACACAAACAGCCCACGATTGTCCCTGATCAGCAACTCAAGCTGCCCGGTCAGACGCTCTCGCTTCACATTATCACCCCGCAGGCCCTCCTGCTGCGCTAATCTCAGACTATCAGTCAATGTCGAGGTAATCTCAAGCCTAGAAGCCCTGGATATCACAGTCTGCGCGTCAGCTACCACATTAGCCCGGCCCGGGTGGTACTGAATCTCACAATCGTAGTCCTTAAGCAACTCGAGGCTACGGCGCTGTCGCATATTCAGATCTTTCTGGCTGAACAGATACTGAAGACTCTTATGGTCGGTATACACAATAAACCGAGACCCATACAGATAATGGCGCCAAATTTTCAACGCGAACACGATGACGTCTAACTCCAGATCATGCACGGTATGGTTTTCCTCGTAAGTCTTCAGTTGGCGTGAAGCGTACTCGATCACTTTCCCCCGCTGCATCAAGACACAGCCCAAGCCTGACCCTGAAGCATCACAATACACCACAAAATCTTCGGTACCCTCCGGCAAAGCTAACACTGGAGCCTGACACAACCGGGTCTTCAACTCTCTGAACGCACGCTCCTGATCCTCGGACCACTCAAACGGAACAGACTGCCGTGTCAATCTCGTCAACGACAAGGAAATCCTCGAGAAATCCTGGATGAAGCGTCTATAATACCAAGCGAGACCCAGAAAACTGCGAATCTCTGGCACTGATCTCGGAGGCTCCCAACTCATCACTGCCTCAATCTTGGCCGGATCCACTTTTATACCCTCGGCGCTGACCACATGACCCAAAAACTGCACTTCTCGAAGCCAAAGTTCACATTTGGAGAACTTCGCATACAGCTTCTCCCTGCGCAGCACGGTCAAAACCTCTCGGAGGTGCTGCTCGTGGTCCTCGGCACTCCGCGAATAGATCAGGATGTCATCGATGAACATGATCACGAGTCTATCCAACATCGCTCTACACACCCGATTCATCAAATCCATGAAAGCGGCGGGTGCGTTAGTCAAACCTAAAGGCATCACAAGGAACTCGTAGTGCCCATAACGAGTCCGAAACGCTGTCTTCGGCACATCTTCATCCCTGACCCTCAACTGATGATAACCAGATCGCAAGTCGATATTGGAGAAGTAACTCGAGCCCTGAAGCTGATCAAACAGGTCGTCGATACGTGGAAGCGGATAGCGATTCTTCACGGTCACTTTATTCAACTCCCGATAGTCGATGCACATCCGCATGCTGCCGTCCTTCTTTTTCACGAATAGCACTGGCGCACCCCACGGCGACGAACTAGGACGGATAAATCCACGATCTAGAAGCTCCTGCAACTAAGACATCAGCTCTCGCATCTCTGTCGGTGCCAGCCTATAAGGTGTCTTTGCTATCGGCACCGCCCCGGGAACAAGATCTATGCGAAACTCCACTTGGCGATCTGGCGGTAACCCAGGCAACTCCTATGGGAATACCTCAGGGAATTAACGAATCACCGGAATATCCTCTAAGGTCTTCTTTTCCTTCCTCGCGTCAACCACATAAGCTAGGAAGGTCTCGCACCCCTTAGAGACATACCTCTGAGCCCTGGTCATAGACACGATCCCGAGATCTCCCTTACGACGCTCCCCGTAGACAATCACACTCTCACTGTCAGAAATGGGTATACGGATGATCTTCTTAGCACACAGAATATCAGCCCGTCTGGCAGTCAACCAGTCCATACCCACAATCACGTCGAAGCTACTGATCTCAATCGGCAGCAAATCGATCGCAAACTGATGAGAATCTATCTCTAACACACAGTCCCGATAAACCCGACTCACTAACACCGAACTCCCATCGACCCTCTCGACAACCAACGGGACAGATAAAGAAGAAGGAGACACACTAAAATACGCACAAAATATAACAGACACATAGGAGCGATCGGCCCCAGAATCAAACAACACACGAGCTCGAAGTCCGTTAAGAATATACGTACCCGAGACTACATCTGTGGCATCCCGTGCCTCCTCTGCAGTCGCCTGAAACACTCGCCTGCGGCCCCTCGGAACAGACTCACGACGGCTGGACGACGATGGCTCTGCCCTGGCTCTACTAGAACTAGCCCCCTGAACTGCCGGCCCCGGCTCTGGACAATCCCTGACACGATGACCCGGCCTCCCACATCTGAAACATAATGGCTCGGGAACCGTACAAACTGAGGCGGCGTGGCCTCGCTGACCGCACCGGAAACAACGCGGCTGCTCTGATAAGCACTGACCTGAATGGCGCCGGTGACATTTCGGGCACTCCTGATCCCCATATGAGCTCTCAACACGGCTGCCGGACGCCTGGGACCCCTGTCCCACACCACTTTGGCTCCGCCAGACCCCTGACTCTGGCCCTGACGCCTCGATCGACGATCTCGACCCCGGTCCCTATCACGTCGCTGACCCGACCCTTGCCCCGAACCCTGTCCCGAAAACTGCCACTGATCCGGACGCTGATCACTGGGAGCGTCCCCGGAGGATCTCCACACACTGGCCGGCTGATCAGAAGTCCCAGTCCGGTGCCTCTGAGAAGAGGGCTGCTCCCTCTGCTTAAGGATTTCCCGCTCCCTCATGCGGGCCATCTCAAGAGCTCTAGCAAATGTAGGGGTATCATGCAGCCCCACAAACTCTCGAATATCCGATCGAAGTCCATCATGCTGACGCGCGAACTGCGAGTACTCATTGAATCGATCAACAAACTGCTGGACTGTCATATTACCCTGCTGCAAATGGAGGAATCGGCGCTCCATTTCCCGTCTCTCGTCCCTCGGAATGTACTGGAGCTCGAACATAGCCCTGAACTGCTCCCAAGTCATGGCATAAGCGGCGGACTCAGTCATCGAAGACTCAATCGATTTCCACCACTGCGAAGCACCGCCCCGTAGCTGATATGCGGCGTACCCAACCATATCTCTGGGATCTACATGGGCCACTCGAAATGCAGCCTCAATCTCTCATTCCCACGCGATGGCCGCCCCCGGCTCACCGTCACCCCTAAACTGCGGTGGGGCACCTGTCATAAAATCTTTGAAGGACCCGCCCCGCTGCGAAGACGACGAAGCTCCGCCCCCTAATCCAGTCTCGGTACGCTGAACAACTGGCACCAAACTCTGACCATGTTCCCTTTCTTGCTCTTTCTGCTGCGTGTAAAATTCGGTAAGAACCTCTAGCAGCTCAGATTTTCAGATATACTCATCACCAGGCGGCTTACCCGCGCCCGAACCCTCTCCCTGATCTGCCATTATAATCTGCACAAAACAAAACAATTAAGCACAAGGATAAATCACCCAGCGTTATGCACTAAGCCAGGTCGGCTAATCCACTATATAATCGCAAAACGATCCCCCATGGACCGGAACGAGGTCTAAGTTAAGCATCCACTAATGATACTCAAACTTCAAACCACAAGCTCTGATACCATGCTGTAACACCCCTCCCGATCTCAGAAATGCCACGTCAACATAATATCATAAGTGGCAATAACGCAACGGATCTATACACGCACGTGTCATAGGGTAATGCAGATTACGACAAATTTAAAACTTTAACACATAAGACAAACACAGTCAATACATTCCTAATCCCAGATTAACAAACATATCATCCCGATCATTGGATACACAATTCCAAAAACAACTATTACAAACTGTTCTATACAAGATACGGAACTATCATGAATCTTCAATCAACCTCGAATCTATCTCGGCTGCGGCTGAGATCCCTTCTGATTCCCTGAACATGTTAGACTCGAATACATGAGCTATAAAGCCCGTGAGCACACGAGGGTTGACACTGCACATTAGCACAAAACACACAATCCCTGTCCCTGTCCCAGTTGCCCCACACACATCTCAGGTATAAAGCACAAGTATGAGATCGGAATGGTACACAAGCCCTGTGGGGACCCCTCCCCGATGGACACATCGCACACAGCAATGGTCAGTAATACCCTGTAGCACGGAAGCTACCCGGCTACAGGCCCTGCCGTATATATACGCCCCAAGGACTGTAAGGGACAGTCAGCCCGCGCGATTCCCCTTCGCGACTTATCGTCCGTATGGAACACATCACGGACCCCTGAACCGATCTCACATCTCAAATAAAACACGTGTAAGGAATAGAGTATACCTGAGGTTCACGTCCCTGTCTCATATATATAAACACGCACAATATAGCTATTCAACTGTAATGTAAAATATGGTGCGCGTTTAGAAAACGTATCGAGTACTCACCTGATTGAGTTCCCGAAGTCTGAACGCCCTGATCGAATCCGGCTCGAGATCCGCTAGTCCCTGTAATCATAGTAGCCCAATGATTAAACACAATCCCGAGTAGCACATATTACACAATCACAATAACCCGATGATCCCACAAAACCGAACACGATCATTACCCGAAACCCGACCCAAATTCGACTTAATGAACTCCCAACGAGACCCCAGACCCAAACAAAACCCAACCCAAGCAATCCCGAAGGAACCCGACACAATTTGACCCAAAATCCCTTTCACAAGATTAAATTCGATTTTCTCCTGCAGGCCCTTGGTCGCGCCGCGGACCCTCTGGTGGTCGCGCCGCGACACCGCGAAACCCCTGTTCCTGCTCTGCGATTTTCAGCTGCAACCCAGGAGCTACAACTCCTTTTAACTATGAATTCAGCTCAAATATACACATATAAGTAGTACATATTAACCCCTTACAATTCAAGTACTAACTTTTACAATCCTCATAATACTCAAGTTTATTTAGAACCCAATTCAAGAAAACTTACCACTTGGAGCTCAAAGACACCAAAGAGGAGATGAAGATGATGAAGTAAAGCTAAATCTCAGATTCTACACACAAATTTGGAGCTTGGCTATGGCTTTTCTCTGCTGGAGCTCACATAAAACACACACATACACTTAAGGGTTCTCAATTTTGGATAAGGGAGAAAGAAAAGAACGCAACACACATACGTCTCTCATTTAGGCTGGTCCCGAACCCATTAACCCGAACCCGATATCACATTTTCACTATTTATGCCCATTTAACCCATTTAATCCCACGATCCCAAAAAAAATAATCTGTTCATTAAAATTATAACCCGATGACACGCAAGCCCCAATCTCGACACGTATCAATCCACGAAACGGGATATAATTGGACCAACCCAATATTAATAAATTATATATCCACTAAAATAATTCCACGTACCAGGTCGAAATGACGGATGTTACAAATAACCACACTCATATGTAAGAATTTTTAAATATCTCGTATATGTTACTGACTAGCATCCACATTGTCCATGTTATCAAAACCTTAGCTTTTTTAATCTGACATACCACTTTTTCCTACATCACGAGCTTCTTTCTATATGTAGGTAACCCAGTCATGCTGGCATGTGGTGGGCACCTATCAGATCAGGAATAGCAGATCATAAAAACGAGTGATTATGAAGGATATATGGATGAGTAACATGGTTTCGTGAAGGAAACTAAATCCTATTACGGTGTGGATATGAGTGTTTTGACAAAACCATTATCTGATGAACAAAAAAAGTACTTCTTCCTGGTTAGAACAATTTTTTTTTGTCCTTTATCCGTTAAAGTAATCCACACAAATATATAAGCTTGAAAGCTTGTGCTGCAACAAACAAGGTTTCAGCCTGAAATTCCCAAGTTTGTGATGTTCATTACATTCTTTTTAGATATTCAATATTGTTTCCTTGAAACCAATAAAGAAAAGAGAACTAATGATCATAATGTTTTATGTTGGACGAGCCTTCCTTTGCTTTTTTATGCTTGAGAATCAGATCTTTATAAATAAATTTTGTTTGAATGTGTCGACAACTCTATGTCTTGCAATTTGCAAATAGGTAAAGGGTTAATGTCATAAATTAGCAACATAATTAAAGTTCTTCCATTCAAACCAAAATCATTATTGTGACATTCCAAGTCATTGTACTTTCAAAAAAGCATCCCACCTAGGTCATTTTGGGTGTACAAGTGTCAGTAAAAAGTCTTAAAGTGTCGGTGGTCTCCAAATAGACATATGGGACAGAACTTTCACGTAAAATGACCTGGAATGTATAGAAGAAAATCGTGAAAAATGTTGCTATTTTATGACATTAACATATATGTAAATTGTAATTTAGTTACAATTTGGCAATTTTCTAGGCATATCACAAAATGAAAATTGTTCTATTTTTTATAGGACGGAGAGAGTAATAGTCCATTCTTTTTGATTTAAACCAAATAGTATATATGTTATCTTTGGGCTTTATTAATCTTTATGTATGTTGTTATTTTGTGGTGTAGAATTCTTTGTGGAACAATCTGCATCCAAACCAAGTAGTGGGAACAACTGCTATCTTAAAGGAGATTGATTGATTGTTTAAAAATAACTGTAGAAGACATCCTCAAAGTTGAAACTAGCATTTCATCAACAATCACCAAAGAGGACACAAGGCTATGTTGGTTTGTTGGCTGGTTTGATGTCCATTTTAATGTGGGTTGACTTTTTTTTTTCTTCATTTCATGCTTTCCAATTATCAAAGGGCCTTGGAGCTTAGCTAAACTCATTTGTGTATGTCTGGTTTTATAATTATAGGGAACGGAGGAGAATCCTGCTGAGTGCAATCTTGGGTTGACAACGGCTCCTAGCATAGATGATGGCACACATTGGAGCCAACAGGTTAGTAATGGTATCTACTTATGTCACCTGAAGAGAAACTACTAATGGTTTTATTGATTGTTCAAAGAATGAAAGAAAAAGGGAATGCCTTTGCACATATCGTGTATGCTGGCATTGATGTTTCATCCAGTTCTCTTGTGAAAGTTCAAGCTTTGTTACATAGTTATGGATTTCCTTGCACTATATGCAGGTATTTCTCTTGCATCCTCCTCCCCGTGTTGATCTTAAATTCTAATAAATATTGATTATTGGAATACATATTGACTTTTGTGGTCAGACTATTTTTGTCACGTTCAAAATCAGCATATATTTATGCTGAAAGCCTCAATACAAAAACTGTCCCATGTGTAGTAATTGTTATATAGTTTAATTTGTATCATTTCTTGAAGCAAAATGTTATCAAGACTTGCTTCTTAGCCAATTTTGATGGACGATATGACTAGATATTTGGTCTGATTACGCAGGAAGAATATTATTGTTTCGGGTATTGAGTATGGATTAAAATTTTCATTTCTCAGTTCTCTAAGCTTTTGGGTTGTTTCTAAATTCTAATGATGAATCTTGGAGTGGAAAACCTATTTTTGGTTGGGTTTGAGCAGAAATTATAGATTTTTTTCCTTCGTGTCTTCTTTGGGTTAGAGTTTATCAGTTTCTGCTGCTGCTTGTTATCTATGGTTCTTGACTGTGAAGAACAAAGGCTGGTTTTTTAAGTAAAAGTTGAACCTTTTAATCTGGTTTTAAGATAAGTGTTGTTCATATGTTGTTATTGCTGCTTAGTGGGTGTGGATCTTACCATAAAAGAGTATGTTCGTTTTTTTAAAAAAGTGAATTCTGATTGTGATATTTTGGTTATTTAAGACGTATAGACTTAGTTTAACACTTCAGAACTTCTGATAAGAAAACTGAGAAAAATGTGATATTACAACAACTTCTTTTTTACTCGGAAGGATTAGTTCCTTGGTTTATTTCCATGCTAATGAAATCAGGATATCTTGGTTTTTATTAAGGTTGTGGGGTGTGGTTACAGGTTGATTGATCAGGCTTTTGCCAAAGACGTCAAAGTTGCTGTGTGCTTATAGTTTTGTTTTGAGTAGCTTATAACTCCCTTCTGCTACACACATTTGTATTAATTTGTCTTCTGTCTAGTTTGCTAAAGGTGCAGACACATGAGATTCTTGAATCGTCAAAGCAGATAAAGGCGAAGCTAAAAGAAGCTGATCAATATGGTATACCATTTTCTTTGTCAACTTAACAATTTCTCCTAAAATGAGTACCTTATATAGATTTTTTTATCATCATAAACCAGCGCAAGTAGTACCATATCGAAACTTGAATAAAGTACATAGCTATTCTTTGATCTTTAAATTTGGTTGAAACGGACGAAATTCCATGTCAGCGTTATAGGTTTATAACCATAAAGCCATGTAATGTATTTTAACTGGTAGAACCGGTCACATAACTACCATATCAACAAGTAAACTTGAGGGGTTGCTTGGTTGAATTCAAGTACCATCTGGGTCAAAGTAGTGCAGTGACCATATGAGTAAATTTGAGAAAGTTCATCGCAATTCTCTTCTTGCACCAACTGGACCATGTAATTTATCTTTACTCCTATATAAAGCATTTACATACCTGGTCTTAAAAACAACTTGCAATGCATAAGGTACAATCTAATAATGCTTAACTCCTGAATTTAAATAGGTACAATTATAATAGCATGAGAGCACTTGTGTCCTGGAGAGCTCTTCACATCAGAAGTTTTAATTATTTCTTCGTTTTCCCTCTTAGTCATTTCTTGATAGTTGCTTGAAAATGGTACTCTTGTTTGGAGCAGATCGGTTGGGATGTTTTCCGTCGTGCCCTACACCTTGGCCCAACCTGCTTGTGAGATGGTGATGACTTGGTTAACGTCTGCTGGCATTCAGAATTATGAGGACCATATGTACAGAGTAACACTACAAGAAAAAGGGTCAATAGCGGCGACACCTTTAGCAGCGACAAACTCTTTAGCAGCGACACCCAAAATACGCGGACACATGTCGCCGCTAAAGCCTTTAGCAGCGACATACTGTCGCCGCTAATACCCAAAAAAAAGGCGCCTGACTTGCCCGCCCCCTTTTCTCCCTTTTCCACCTCTCTCTCTTTCACTTTCACCTATACGCCTTCTTCTTCTCCATTCTGCGATTTTAGGAGTATCCAACCGGTAAGCACCCATTTTTTGGGTTTTTCTTTGTGTTTTGTGTATTTTTTACATAAATATATGTAATGTGTGGGTATTGATGTGTTTGGTGTCTCAGATCTCATCTCTCTTGCTCTCTCGCCGCCGGTGGTGTCTCTCGCCGCCTCTCGCCGCCGGCTTTCTCTCTCGCCGCCGGCTCTCTCTCTGTGCAAGGTATGTATTTTGTTTGTAATGTATTAAATTAGTGTGTATTTGTATGTATTTTGAGTGTTAGTGTGTGTTTTTAATTTGTATGTATTTTGTGTATTAGTGTTAGTGTTTGTATATTTATGTATTTTGAGTGCTAAAATGTGTATTTGTTTGTCTTTTGTGTATTTGTTATATTAATGTATGTATTTGTGTGTATTTGTTTTTGGATAAAAGTTTTAGATTGATCAAAATTAGGTTATTATTTTTATTGAATTGTAAAAATTATTTGTAGGTTTGTTTAAATTATTTTCTTGGATAAAAGTTTTAGATTTATCAAAGTTAGGTTTTTTTAGAATTTGTTAAAATATTTTTGGAATTATTGTGTTTTTTTAAGTATTTATAAACGTTTTATATGTATTTAGTATATTATTGTGTGTGTATTTATATGTATTTTGTGTATTAGTGTGTGTATTTATATGTGTTTTATATATTAGTGTGTGTATTTTGTATATGTTTATGGTAAAATAATGTAGATTTACTAAAATTTTTATGATAAAAGTTTATAGAAAGCAATGTACTTGTATTGTGTATATTTGGTGTCTATTTTGTATAATTTTAGTGTCTATTAGTTTATTAATGTGTGTGTGATTGTTTTAGGTAAAAAAATACGATGTATTTGTTAAACTAGGTGTATGTTTATTTAAATAATTTAAAATTTTGTTAATTTAGTATATTTGTTTTTTTTTTGTATAATTATATTATCGTTATTTATTTTAAGATGCAATTATATGTTTGTAGATTTATTGTGTAATTATTTGTATAAAAGTTTATAATAACATATAATATGAGTTGATGTTTATATTTGTGTGTATTTGTATGTATTAATGTGTAACTATTTTATTAGTGATATGAATTGTTTATTTCTATAAGAAATGAGAATATATACTCTTAAAATAGTGAAATGTGTTAGGTGTGTGTTTGAGCTTAGAATACATGCCCGTCCGAAATTGATTTAGTAATTAATTTCGGGCTGTCCCCGTTTTGGGACTGCTTTTTGAATACCTTATCTCATTTAGGATGTGAATGTGTATTACATGATTGTTTGTTTAAGAAAGATTCAGTTGCCATTTTCTCTTTGCTTCTCGGGTATATATACTTTTATATATACTTGAGAGCTAAGGGGAAATGCTGCCGAATTTTTTTTAAACAAGCAATCGAGTAATGTGCATTCACATATGAGGTAAGGTATTCGAAAAGTGGGTTTAGAAGCCTACCCGTGTAAATACTTTATCCATGTTTGATTTTTAAACTCATTTCGAGTTTGCTTTTCGAATCATGAAATTTTAATTCTCGTAGAGTAAACCTTAAACTCTAACTTATGTTTCAGTTGCATAATGTCTATCGATAAAACATGGACTACTATTGAAAACCGTAATTCTCCTGAGTTCCAACAAGGACTCGAATCTTTTGTTGAGAGATCCAAAGCACACGTCGACGATAGAGGTCAAATTAGATGCCCGTGTAGAAAATGTGGGAACAATAAGTTCACAAGAATTTCATTAATGAGAGCTCATATACATATAAATGGTTTCTTTCGATCTTATATTACATGGGTCTATCATGGTGAAAGTAGAATTCCGCCTCCGGTTGTAGATGACGTACCTCCAACTAACGAGATGGCTAGTGTTATCGACGACATTATGGGCGAGTTCAGGGGGAACGATACTAACCACGAAGAACGGAACTCAGATACAGAGGACATGAGTGTCGATGAAGGCTTTCTTAAGTTGTTAGAAGAAGTCAATGCCGAATTATATCCTGGCTGTACTTGGTTTTCTTCTCTCGACTTTTTAGCAAAACTGATGCATGTCAAGGTGAACAACAAATGGACTAATAGTTCGTTTGATCAGCTCCTTGCATTGTTGCAATCTGCATTTCCGAAAGAAAATAGGGTTCCCACAACACATTATGTAGCTAAAAAGAAATTACAAAAGATTGGTTTGGGTTATGAGTCGATACACGTGTGCAAAAACGATTGTTTTCTTTTCTGGAAAGAAGATAAGTCGTTACAGTATTGTCCTGTTTGTAATGAGAGTCGTTGGGTTGATAAAGACACAAAGGGTAAGCTGGTACCTCACAAAGTGTTACGATACTTTCCTTTGACCCCCAGACTACAACGTTTGTACTGTTCAAGATACACGGCAAAAAATATGATTTGGCACAGTACCGGACGATTAGAAGAAGGTATGATGCGTCATCCCGTTGATGGATCTTCATGGAAAGAATTTGACATAAAGTACCCTGACTTTGCGAGAGAACCTCGAAATGTACGTCTAGGACTCGCAGCTGATGGTTTTAATCCATTTGGTAACATGAGTTCGGCTTACAGCACGTGGCCGGTTGTACTCACCACATACAATCTGCCACCATGGCTATGTATGAAAGAGTCATCATTTATGTTGTCTTTGTTGATTCCCGGTCCTAAATCACCCGGAAAAGACATGGATGTTTTTCTCAGGCCGTTGGTGGAAGAGCTTAAACAGTTGTGGTACACAGGCGTACGTACTAAAGATGTAATGACAAACACATCCTTTAACATGAAAGCAGTGTTGTTATGGACAATAAACGATTTTCCAGCTCGTAGTAGTCTATCGGGTTGGAGCGGACAAGGGTACAAAGCATGTCCGACTTGCAATGAAGACACTCCTTCATGTCGTGTAACAAATAAAACAGCATATGTTGGTCATCGCCGATTCTTAGAACCTAATCACCCATGGAGAACGAGTTTGGAATAGCAGCGACTATAGGCAATAGTGGCGACAGGCTTTAGCAGCGACACAAATAGCAGCGACACTCGACTTTTAGTGTTAAAGCAATAGCAGCGACTTTTTAGCAGCGACATGTCGCCGCTAAAGGCATTAGCAGCGACAAACACAGGCATTAGCAGCGACATATGTCGCCGCTAAAACCCTATTTTCTTGTAGTGTAACGAGAAAGTTTCAGTGACGCTGGTAGTTAATCCTGTGTCGATGTCACTGTTGTCAGGATTTTCAATTAATACGTGTCAGCAAAATGGTTGTGGTGATGGTAGATGCTATGTTTAATGGACAGGGTAATATGTTAGTTTGTTTCTAAATGCTTGACACTTCTGATTTTGCATGTATAATGCTTCGATTAATCCATGTTCTACCTTTTCCATTTTAATGCAGCATGTAGCCAACACTGCCATGGTCGAAACATATCCAGATTGCTGCTTGCAATCTTAGTCAACCTCATGCGTTGTTCTGTTCACATTTTAGTGTAAGCTCTCCTCCATCATTGTTTCTGAGACTCATATCACATCGCTTTTTTCCGGTAATCATAGGAATCCTGAAACTTCCAATAGACCTGCAACTACCCTTTTAATGCTTGGCTCTGGGTACATGTGACTGAGAATATTTTCTATCTTTGAGAATTATTCATGCTTGCTTTAACTAACAATGCATATTGCCACATTTTATATTTGACAGATTACCTTGAAAATTCATTATTTTTATTTACTCTTGTCATGTGTGCATTCTTTGGCATGTTTGGCCAGCTAGGAGTTTCACTCTCTGGGAACATAAATAAGCTACCTTCTTGTTTGGCATATTGAATTCACAAACAGAAATAAAACACTTATTCATGCTGACCATCATAACTCCATGGATTTAATTTCCATGGGAAGAGCAAAACATTGGTGTATAATATTTTCATGCATTTAATTTTAGTAAAACTGTAGATTCCAAGAGGAGCAAAACATTGGTGTATGATGTTACTGAAGTTCTTGCACGACTAACAAGAAAGCGTGGAGATCATTGTTTATTTGTTTTTCAATGTCATAAACCAAATACCCTTTTTATTTTTGTTTTGTGGATCTTGGGATGAAGATGTGTGCATAAGCTTGACAACGATTATAGGAAAATATATTTTATTCTTAGTATGAGGACCTTAACCATCGTGACTATTATGTGTGCTTTTACAATAACATATATTGATTGTATCCTCATCTTGAGTTAATTCTAACCAAGGTGACTTTATTTGGGGCAAAGTTTAATTAAAGGTTGTTATATATTATTACCTATATAATAATTTATATTGCACTAAACAGGTTTTTGAGACGCTATACCCCAAAAATTTTGAGTTAATTAATTAAATGGTTGCATTTGCATAGAACATAGTTTAAAAATTAATATTTTGTACGACTGATCAACAATACATGACTAATTTACGTGAAGAAATTGTGACACAATTGTGAATATTAGTTATAGTTGTTATGATATTTTATTTCGTATGTTATGTTATGTTTAAATTAGTTGATGTTTAAGAAGCTGTTTTGAATAGAATTAGGGGACGATGATGCATTTTCTCTTGATAATATATACCATTTCATAATTTAAATATGCAATAGACTAATAATTTATTAGGTAAAGATATCTGATTTTAAGTAAAGAAATTTAACATTTTAATACTAAAAACTATATTGCTGATAAATTGTATGTAATAATACATTTTATTAAACTAAAATAAAAACGATCTTATCTAACAGATTTCAGACTGTTTATAATATCTTATCAAACAGACTGTAAAAAATTGTTTAGACATCTAAAATCTAAAAAATCAAACGGATCCGTAGTTGTCTTTATAACATTTAAAGCAACTTACTAACTTACTTTACTCTTTTGCTAGGGATGTTGCAAGTAATAGTGTCAATGTAGGATTCATGGAATTGAGATTTTGTAGATGGTGAGATTGCGATTGTGACTTAGGTCCTGTTTGTTTTAACAATTTCAAATGTCAATTTTTCATAAATTCTAAATTTCAGATCTACTGTGATTTCAGATTGTTTCTTAAATTTTAGATTTAAGTGAATTTCAGGTCTTAAATGATTTCAGAGTGTTTGTTACGTTTCAGATTAATATTCTTAAATCTTAGAAAATTAAGAGGTAAACACCAATATGAAATCTAAAATTAAGATTTGAAAATTTTTCTTTCTAAATTAGACCAATATTTTATCTAACAAAAATATTAAGTTCGTAATTATTTTATATTCACATAATTAATTTTTTTTCAATTTAATTAATTAAAATATTAATTTTTTTAATATGTTACTTAAATAAATAAATTATACATAATATATTAATAATATAAAACTTACAATTTAATTTAATTTAATCTTTAGAATGTAGACATTAAGGTCACCACTTAAATTTCAAACGTGATTTTAGATTTCAAACTTTAATTCTACCTTTTAAATTTCAGACTTTCTACATTTAATACTTAATAAACAAACAACAGCTTAGAGTGTGGGGAGTACCCACCTTTCCCAAACCCACCTTTCTGTACACGTCAGCGCCACATCAGCTTTTCTCTCTCCACCTTTCCCCACCTTTCTAACTAGGAAATACCCACCTTTCTTAACATTTCCATCTTTCTTAATTTTTTTAACATTTTAATTAAGAAAACAATTATTAAATATAAAATAATTAATTTCATAAATATTTAAAAACTATTACATAGTAAAATTACGAAACTAAAAAAATAAAAACTTACGAAACTAAAAATTAAAAAAAGTACATAATCTAAAAAAATTACATAAATATTTAAAAGTTTACATAATAAAATTACGAAACTAAAAAATAAAAACCGTCTAATATACGAAACTGTACGAACGAATGAATCTAACCATATAAATATGACTAACAATCGGTTCAAGATTTCAGTGACACATACTTATCACATATTATAATGTATTTTCATTCTTTAACAAATAGTATTTAAATAAATTTTAATTAGTTTCTCTAGCTTTGATCATTTTGATTAAACTTCAAATTTTATTTATGTTGCACCCTTGTACTTGTAACTAACTTTTTTTTGTGTGTGCATAAATCCGTAAATTATAAGGACTATTTCTGTTATTTATCGAAAGTGAACTACAATGAAATCTTAAACTTCAATCCCCCTTTTTGAGAGAGTTTCAGTTGCGTCCATTTTTGGTCCAAACTTCGTCTTCTCCGCATCTTCATCTCTCTTCCTTAATTTACTCTTCTTTCTCTTCCTTGAAACCTTTTCAAAACCAGCTAGCTTCCAATAAGCAGCTTATGCTCCATGAAAACCCTCTAATTTCAACACATTTTAGCCATGGATTTTGGGATAATGACCACTTTCGACAACACTCCTCCTCCTCCTCTTTTAAATCACGATGAAAAAACCAACAACCACCATGGATCTGGGTTCACCAAACAACAGAGATCTGAACCTGATGATCTGCACATCGTGTGTGTTTGTTTTGCAGGTATACAAGAAAATAAAGAAAAGAAGGGTTATGCCAAAAAAAAAAAAAGGAAAAGAAGGGGAAGAAGCGCGGGGTGGAGCGGGGAAGGGAGGCCGGGCGGGGTCGGAAAAGCACGGGGCCGCAGAGGGGGGGCGGTGTAGCCGCCGGGGTGGCAGCCGATGTGGCAACCCCGCTGGTCCGCGGGGAGGGTACTCCGTTCACCCATATATATATTGAATGGTTGCTTGGCACAGTTAATGAAGGCCCATTGACACTTGAAAAAAACGGCGACTAAAGGCATGATTACAAGTCATTACAGTAGATTCAATTTATTTTAACGGGCTCCAGGTTGATGAAAACGCAAATGAAAATTTATTTGCCGCCGCCGCTTTGCGCTGGTATACTACTAGTTATATATATATATATATATATATATATATATATATATATATATATATATATATATATATATATATATATATATATATATATATATATATATATATATATATCATTGGGGATTGAGAGAAGCAAGAATTTTCTGGCTGTTTTGTCACCTAATTTTCTTCTCTTCTGAGCTTCAGATAGATTGGTTGTTGGAACATCCTCGGTTCTCTTAGGGACCGGAGGATTACCATTTGGTACTGCAGGAATGGTAACATAAAATCTTGCTGGACCATCAGTCAGTGACAGTGAGGTCAGCATCTCATCAGCCAGATCATGGAATCTGATAAACTCAAGAAACTTCTCCCTCCATTGGACATATTCCCCTCTGTACAAAATTGGAGGTTTTGTCTCTGAACCCATGGCAAGAGCATCTTTTGACATTTTGAATTGCTGATACCGAACTTCCAAGATCCTTTTATGGAGTATTGAGTGATGTCTCATTCAACACTAAGAACACTGAATGAAACTCGAAGTGTATAGGAATAAACTTGGTGTAAGAGTGAACAAACTCGAATGAAAGAGTATCAAACTAGGGTATTGAATGAAAAAACTCAGATGAATAAGGATCAAACTCGATTGAAGCCTTATGAAACTCGAATGATACTATGTCAAACTCAGTTAACAAATCGGTAAACTTGATTGAAATACAAGTAAAATCGAATGGGTTATGAATAAACTCGAATGACAGTTGATTGAATTTGAATGAATTTCTGATGACTGCTTATCAAACTCGAATGACCTAACTACTGAAACTCAAAGAGTGAATCATCAAACTCAAATAACAAGTGTTCAAACTCGAAGTACAATTTATGAAACTCGAAAAACGTTTTATCAAACTCGAAAGAATGTTTGAACAAACTCGATCAAAGGTTGATCAAACTCGGTCAACACTATGATCAAACTCGATCTAGACTTTGTAAAACTCGGTCAACTCTTTGATCTTAATGTTGCCCGAATTTTAACAGTTTTCAGTGAAATCAAGTTCAAATTCAATCTTTTCAACAAAAAATTCACTAATTGTTCTCAAATTAACAACGAAGGTGCGTTTTCACCCAAATACACTTTTTGAAAACAAACTTTTTCTAATTTCAGATTGAACCCCCAAAATTTGACAAAAACAGTAAGAACTCGACTTTTTCAAAAAATTAGAAAATTCCAAATTAAAATCTGTGTGTTTGAATTAAAATCTGAGACTTATCTCAATTGATCCGTCTTTGAAAAACGCACACTCGATCAGAATTTCACTTCATTTTATCCACTTATTCAAAAACCCTAAGAGATTTTGTGATTTTGAGATTTTGCGATGAAGCAGTGTTCGAAATTTTTAATTCCAGATTCAAAAAATCACTCTAACTTAGCCATATTTGGATCTCATACCAATTGATATTTCAATATCAACAACACAATATGAATTACACAATTAAGAACATAATCAAATACACAACTGAGTGAATGATTTCAATATAGAATGAGAGAATTAGATACAATTCTTGCGAATTCTTTTTGCACAGACTACTAGGGTTGACTTCTTATCCGTACAGTTCATGCAATTCCTTACTATTTCGTACATTGAACAGTAATCCCTATTTCTATTTATACTAAAACGACTATTGAATATTTAGAATATGCCCCCTGAACTATTACATTCATAAACCAAAATATTAAACCCAACAACTTTGTCTCAACAAGTTTGATTAGAAAGATGATTTGTTGAGGAGCTTCATCTTTGGTTCGCAAGAATCGGGCATATATGTATCAAGAATAGTCATCCACTACAACCAACACATAGCGCTTTCTGTTGATACTTTGGATTCTCATTGGTCCACATAAGTCCATGTGGAAGAGATCTAATGGCCTTTTAAATGTGGGTTCGAGTTTGGGTTTATGCGTTTCTCTATTCATCTTTCATTTTTCACATGCTCCGCAAATGTGATCTTTATCGTACTGGAGCACTGGTGACAAGATTCTTTGAGACCAATTTGTTTATGTTGTCAAAGTTTAGGTGAGATAAGAGATGATGCCACAACCAAGAGTCTTTTGTTGAGGCCTTGGAGGGTAGGCTAATGCTTTCTTTCAGTTTAAGTTTTGCCAGATCGATGGTATACAAGTTTGAGTTATAGAATCCTGACAGTAGTTCGTTTCCAGATTCAGTGTTCACACTACATTTGGTAGCTTTAAATTTCACCTCGAGACCCTTATCACAGATGTGTCCTATGCTGAATAGATTGTAACCCATTCCCGATACATATTTCACATGTTGGATGATAAGGTTTTCTGAAACTAAATCTGCATGACCAACTATCGGTATATGATTGTCATTCCCAAATCTAACAGAGCCACAATATTCCTCGACATAGTTAGACAATAACTTAACTTTTCTAGTCATGTGACGAGAGCATCCCGAATCCATTACACATGTTGTTTTTACATGTCATTGAAATCAGGTAACAGGTAAGTAACAACATAAATCTCAGTTCCAACACTAACGTGTTTTGAGCTGGCGTGTTCAGAAAACTTGTAAGGTCAATCAGACACTACAGGAACCCATTGAAGAATGGGTTTTTTCGGGTTAGCACAAGATGGAATTCCAGATATATGTAACAGAATATTTGTAGGAACCTGTTTTTTAGTAGTGTCAGAATTCGATGCAGAACTCTTTTAGACCCATTTGAAGATTGGACTTCTGTATTTTGTTTCAGCTTTGGGTTCTTTGGAACCCTCAGATTTGGTCTGTTTGACAGACCTTTTCTCTGTCAGACTTTGTTGCATTTGATTCCTTTTGATTTGTCATGGCATTTTCAAGTTTTTAAGTTTTCTTTTCAGGAACAGAAGTACATGAAGTAGAAGATCATGAACCAACAAGTTTTTTCATTACATAACAAAGTTTTGAAAGACGGTTTACATTCATGTTGGATTTTTTTTCCTACTACATTCAGTATACTTCCTGAAATAGGCTTGTTGGGAATGACATGCAATGGCATATATGCCTTCTTGAAAAATGAAGTTTGCTTGACTGCCCTTATGGAATCATTCAGATGATATGTAACGTCTGACAATTTTTAATCAGTTACATGTGAACCCTTAGAATGAGAAGAAATTCTTGAGTGAGTGGGTTTCAGAGTATACTTAAGATTCTTTATAGGAGAATGTCTAGTATCCTTTGAAACCTTATTTTTGAGACTTGTTGAGCACTCACCTTCGAGGATTCTCACAGAAACTTCCTAGATTTTTTTGCCTTTTTCAACATTAGATTTCTTGTGATTTTTGTTTTCAGTGGTGTTTTTGGAAATCTTAATTGATACTGCAGAAACCATTGCCTTTGATTTAGTGGAAAAAGTAGAGAGGTTGGTTTTTTTTTCTACCAGATTGTCACACCACGTTACCCCGGTTGGCAACTAGGCATGACGTCGCGGAATCATAGTCATAATCAAGTGAACGACCACTAAATGGACTTTTTCGAAATATACATTAATAATCTTCAAAATATGATATTTTTTTTACATAACCCAAATAAATGTAAAGTTGTTCGCAATTGCGGAGATTTAAATACATGATCAAAATGGACATTAATTATGCTAATAAATCTTCGTGTGTTTGAAATTTGTTGCGACTTCAAAATATGCGGAAGCCTTGTAACGCTTCTGATGCATGCTACCCGTCTTAATTACCTGAAAATACACACTAAAATACGTCAATAAAATTGTTGGTGAGCTCATAGGATTACATGAAAGAATGACTTGTATGGACTACAATGATTGAGTTTGAAATTATAAAGCATAAATTCGATGTTATGAATTACATATAACCATCTTGCAACCGAACTTAATTATGAGTGTGTCCTATGTAGTATTAACCACTATAATATTATGATGTTAAATATATACGCATCCGTTGATAGTTGGCGCGACCAACCCGGGTGAGGGGCATTTATCCTGATAGATCTATCCATATGTTATTCACGTTTACATAAATGTAATTAACGGTTCATGATTTGAGGGCATGATGAAACCACGTGTATGTAACACATAAAAAGAAGTGTAGCATATATTGTGTCCATATGAAAGATGTAGCATATATTTTCACCATAAAACATAACATTGTAAAAAATCGTGGCTATGAGTACTCACCGCAAAATTATGGCAAAAACGAGGGTAAAAACGTAGGGTGTGTTGTTGACTTGCGGTGAGGCTTGATGTATTTTAACGAAATCCTAAATGATATGAGGGACTTGATAATTTCTATATATGATAATATGCGTGTATAAGGGTTTTTATGTTTCAAATCACCCAACTTAACAAGTTCATAAATAAAACCCACTTAAAAGTTTATATATATATATATATATATATATATATATATATATATATATATATATATATATATATATATATATATATTCCAGATATTGTCGTGATATTTCGGCCTACTTTATGGTTGTTTTTTACCAAGCTCCAAAACCATTTGGGCTTTGGTTATAGAATATGCTCGTTAAAAACTCTATGTTGGCCATTTTTGAGCTGTTACACCTTTCGGTTCCCAAATAATATTTGGGGGTTCAAAACTCCATATTAAATTATTAAAACCTCCATATATTTACTTAAAACATATATCTGACTTCTGAAAAAAGAATTAACTCATTTTGTTAAGTTTTGAATTAGTTATGATTTTTCAAAGTTGATGTAATATTTCTGCCGAAAATCTGGATTTCATATCGTTGAAACAACTTTTGATTCTTGTTGTTTATTCAAAAACTACATGTAAAAAATGATATGAAACACATTTATATAACTTTTTTGGACAATATTTAAGTTTAGATTATGTGTTTATATATTTATAAACAACTTTGGAGAAACAAACTTTTTAACAAAACTAGTGATTTATAAACATGAGTTTAATGAAACTTGTTGTTGTTGGTGATTATATATATTATGCAAGACTGATATAAACATAAATATAAGAAGTAACAAGTTAGTATTTACTTACTTTGATGTATTAGAAGTATGCAAATAAGTAGAAGTTGGATTCTTGAATTTGTGGCACCAAAAACTTCCTTGAATTCTTGAAGAACAAAATAAAAGTTTTAAGTGTTTTGTGTGTGTGCTTAAGGCCGGTTTTTGAGAGAGAAGAGAAGAGATTTTTGGATTTAGAAATGTATGGAAATAAAAATTACATAGATATAACCTTTTTATAATTGTTATTAAATCGTTACGTGATGTTGGCATAACGCATGTTACTTTGATTACTCGTCTTAATTAAACACGTAACTCGGCACGAATAATAAAATATCAACGAACAATCTTGCGAAACGCAACCAAATAAATAACAATAATTTGTTTACAATCAAAACATCAACAATAAAAACCATGCAAACATAATATATCGTTCATAGAATTAAAACATTTAGCGTGATGCTTCCTACGATAATGATTAGTGCGAGTTTAGGAGGACATTGTTGGTGTAATGCTCTAGAGTTGTGAGTTCATCCTTAGGAATATCATAGCTCGGCTTGTGTGTTCTCTGTATGCGGAAAATTTTTTTATGCATTAAGTGCAGGCGCGGGCGCAGGCTTGCAGCCCCCCCTGCTCTTGGGTCTGCGTTCGCGTCTTTTGGCAGCAAAAATCATTCTGTTTAGTACTCGGTTGTGGAGCAGGGTTGCGCCCCCCTCTGCGCTTGGCTTTCTACAAATTTTCTTCGATTGTGCACAAATTTGCCAGACTTATACTTGAGATGGTTACCTACATACATAATGATATTTATCAATAGTAAAACATTTTAAGGCACATTTTCATTTTAGAATAACTCTTTTACGCCTTATAAACATGGTTAATTATAACACGATCAAACTTCCCCAACTTAATCCTTGATCGTCCCGAGCAAGCAACGAAAATCAGATTTTTTAAATGTATCGGGTTTATCAAGCGTGAAAGATACACCAAACTTATTTAAACAACCACTAGCCTTCATAAACACGTTTCTATTAAAAGACACGAAATGTATTATTTTTATACATATCGTGACGTCTCTAGGATAGTTGTTCAAAAATTCCTCACCACTATCATCCTTTTAGGTCAAGGTTACAGAATTGAATTCACATGTGTCATTGGACCATCTTTTTCCTCGATTCATGATTTTAGCTACTAATTTTTCTTTTCCCCTTGTTTTAATCTTTTTCATGCAATATCTGTGTTTTTCATTCAAGTTTAACGTGACTTTCTAATTGATCCGTGTAACAGGATTTAGGTCAGCCACTCCCAGACCAGTTAGCCTTAGGGGACGAGGCATGATGGTACCCTTCAGACTTAATTTCCTGAATCAACTTGGCCACACCTGAATTGAGGCTTACTCGTGTTCGCTTCCTCCCCCTTATTGCATGAATTAATAGCGGCTATTGGAACTTTTGTTATATATCGCTTTGTTACTACACATTATATCCTACTTCTAATTCAGTTCACTTCTTTGAATATAAGTGTTTATGACTCTTTGTGCTCTATTTAAACTCATTTATTAATATCTTTTTACTTGAAACCGACATAACTAACATTATCATTTTTAGGCCGCAAGCTGATAAACAAAGATAATTATAGGGAAATAGATCAAGTCATCTATAAAAGCTTTTTTTCTCGCTTACTCAAACTCAAAAGTATCACGTTTTATTCGATAATGAAAATGACACACAAAGCGGTAACTCAAATTACTTATAAAAAGGAGTGAGGGCACCTGATTACTACGGTGGAGGCGATCCGAAGATGCTTTTGTAGAACTCACTGAAAGGCCCGTTGTCTTCTCATGCTAGTACATTTCTTCAAACTTCCCCTACTTGAGTTGAAAACTCAAGTTTAACTGTGGTCAACACTAACAATGGAACCTTTAATCTTTATAAGTGAGTTATTTAAACCTTAAAGTTCTCATTTTTCGTAAAATTTTTCTTGGTTTCACGATATATAACATAGAAAGCATAATGCGCCAATACTTCTAAAAGCATAATGCGTCCCCCCTCCCCAACTTAAAGAATTGGGGCGTCCTCAGCACAAAAAATAATTATGAAACGGGAAACATTTACGAAGAAATGAACAACACATATAACATCTAAGCATCAGAATGTAACGTCATGATATTTAAGCATGTGCAATACAGTATTGGTGCAACCCACATTTAGCTAGGAATCACCCCTCCCTAACTTAATCCAATCTCAACGGTCCCGAATGTGCAAATTCTTTCCCTAACTTAGTTGGTTACCGCAGGGGACAATTATAATGAATTCAAGCATAAACGCAACTAAGTGTTTAAATGACGACCTATAAATTACTAGAAATAAATTAACTACTTAAACACACTTTCGTGGTGAGAACGATTGCACTTAGCATGTGCAACAAGCCTTTAAACCCCTCAGTAGCCCGAGTGGACGAGTTATAGTCTCGTGAGGGTTTTTATCGAACACACCCACAAAGTTCACTAGATTGCCTTCCAGAAAATGCAAAGCTTAATGTCTTCAGCCAGACATTTGGTTCTCTAATATTCAGGTGACATCTTCCAGACCATTGTCTCAGAAGATACAAATGCATTATCCGCCCATTGGACAAATAACTTAAGTCGATGTCCATTCACCCTAAATGGTTCACCACCTTTTGATCTACTATTTCAGCTGCACTGTGGAGGTAGACATTAGTTACTGTATATGGGTCTGACCACTTACTTTTTAGTTTGCCTAGGAAGAGCCGCAGACATGCATTGAATAACCGGACCTTTTCACCTTTGTTAAACACCTTTCTTTTAATTAAACGATCATGGAAAACTTTTGTCTTTTCTTTATATATTTTTGCACTTTCGTAAGCTTCCCTACGTATTTCTTCTAATTCATTTAATTGGTGTTTTCGATTGATACCGACATCCGTGAAATTGAGATTTGTATTTTTGATTGCCCATAGTGCACGATGCCCGAGTTCAACCAGAAGATGACATAATTTCCCATACACTAAATTATAAGGAGACATGCCAATAAGAGTTTTGAACGCAATGAGATATGCCCAGAGTGCGTCGTCAAGTCGTGTTGACCAGTCTTTCCGATCAGGATGCACTGTTTTATCTAATACGCGCTTAATTTCACTATTGGACAATCTACCTGTCCACTAGTTTGTGGATGTCATGGGGTTGCAATCTTATAGGTAACTCCATAATGTTTACGTAGTTTGCTGAAATACATATACTTGAAATGTGAACCCCCATTAATAATTATAGCTCTAGGAATTACATGACGTGAGAATATATTCCTCTTAACGAATTGGCAAACTACCTTATGGTTGTTAGTCCTTGTGGCCTCAACTTCTACCCACTTAGAGACATAATCAACTGCCAATAAGATATATTTGAATCCATACGACGTAGGGAATGGACCCATAAAGTCTATGCCCCACACACCAAATATCTTTACAATCAGAATCGGTGTCATAGCATGATTTGACAAACTCGTATGAGTCCTTAAAGATAGTCGGCCAAAACAATCCATATTGTAGAATTCGATGGCCTGTATTTTTGGCACTAAAGTGACATCTGCATGCATATCAATGACAATGATTGAGAATATTGTAGTGATCGGGTTCTAGCACACATTGCCAGATAATTTGATCCACTCCAATTTTGAATAAATCCAGCTCGTCCCAAACGTATTGTTTGGTTTGAGAGAAGAAATACTTTCTTTGATGTGAGTTCTAGTGGTTTGGGATTTTCCCTGTGACAAAATAATTCACTAAATTAGCAAACCATGACACTTTTGTGATGAACAGTAGTTGTTCATCTGGGATGTTATCCCGAATAGAGTCCAGGATATCGGCGGTGATTGCTGGCAATCTCGAAAGATGATCTGCTACTATATTTTCTAAGCCCTTTTTGTCTCGAATTTCTAGATCAAACTCTTGTAATAGCAATACTGAACGAATTAGTGATGGTTTTGCGTCTTTCTTAGCCAAGAGGTGTCGTAAGGCACTATGATCAAAATACAATATCACCTTAGCTCCCCACACATGAGATCTGAACTTATCTAGTGCATAGACTACTGCAAGAAAATCTTTTTCAATTGTGGTATAAATTATTTGAGCTTAGGAAAACGTTTTACTCGCATAGTATACGACCAAAGGCTCTTTGTCCCCTCTTTGGCCAAAGACGGCACCTAGTGCATGATCACTTGCGTCGCACATGCTCTCGAAGGGTTGAGACCAATCTGGTGATTGCAAGATCGAGGCCTCCATGAGTTTAGCTTTTAATGTGTTGAATGCCTCTATACATCCCTTATCAAAGTTAAATGGTGTGTCCTTTAGCAGTAGGTTACGTAGAGGCTTTTTTATGGCACTAAAGCCCTTTATAAACCTTCAGTAGAATCCTGCATGACCTTAGAAAGAACGTACCCCTTTGATATTGGTCGGTGGTGGTAACGATTAGATTAGTTGAATTTTGGCTCGATGAACCTCCATTCCTTTTTCAGACACTATATGTCCTAGAACCACTCCCTCTTTGACCATGAAATGACTCTTCCCAGCTTAATACCAAATTGGTTTCGGTACACCGCTTGAGAACTCTTTCTAAATGAGAGAGACACCCTTCGAATGATTTATCGAGTATGGAAAAAATCATCCATGAAGATTTCAAGAGACCCTCCAACAATATCTGAAAGTATGGCCATCATGCATCGCTGGAATGTGGCCGGAGCGTTACACAGTCCAAATGGCATTTTTTGGTAGGTGAATGTGCCATACAGACAGTTATAATGTATTCCCTTTAATAATCAGCACCTTTATGTTTCTTTATCAAAACACAAGAAGAATCAAACTCAATAATCATGTAATGATGAAGAAGACAAAAGGAATGTTTGGGAGAATATCAATATTGGCGGCTGCAGTAAAGTGTGTATTCTCAACCGTGTATCTCAATACAAAACCCTAGGAGCTATACATAGCCTCCTTTAATTATCTTTGGAGCATTGACATAAATGGCCCCTAGACTTTTCCATACAAATAAAATACAAAGGAAATAAAATAAAAGACTAACATTAACACAATAATTATTAAAAAATAACTCCACATGATCGAAATTAAATGTCTAACAATCTCCCCCTTTTCAATCAACGTGCAAGTCCTGGAACTTTGGCATGACTGGTAGATTCTCGGAGTCCAAGGATGACGTCGAATCGTCTGATCACTTGTATCATATGTAGCCTTTCGTTCAGGTATTCTATGCCGCTGAGGATATCCTGAATCTCCTTCGGTGAGCATCTGAGTTCCGGATTTGGTTGAGCGTCAAAATCTTGAACTTTTTGAGTAAGCGCGGCTCGAACCAATCTGAGAGTACCGTCGGAGTAACAGGGAAGATCCTCAAAGCGCATGAATCTTTTGTAACCTTTCTGGTTCAAAAATATAACACCTGGCTGACCTCAGAGCAGTACTTTATAGGTCGGATAGTGGTCTACCAAAAATATGTCTTGATCAGGAGCTTTCAGACCCACTTTAACTAAGAACTCTCAATTGCCATTTGGAAATCTCTGAGGTACATTACAATTGAGCGGCGATTCATGCTTCGGACCAGGGCTGCAACTGCAGTCATGTGAGTCAAACGACCCTTAATCTTGTTTTTCAGCTTGTTGTGCAGAAGCTCGATGTCGTCTATATTCGCAAAATCAAGATCACTTTCATGCAATTCTTGAACCGTTCCGTATTCTCTAAGTACCTCAAATGGCAGAGTGAATACACTGGCTCTTTTGTACATATGGATGTTATTGATCTTTACGAGTTTTGATTTAGACCAATATTTGCTCTTATCTCTCTTTTCCCTTAGCATCATCTGATTATATTCTGCTTGTTCAGCTCGAGATGCGTCGGTCATTACCAGCAGAAGAAGTCTACTGTAAGACCCCGACTTCTTTCTAAATACCATCTTGAACCTTTCTTTTAAGAAATGGTTCTGAAATTGTTCAGCCAGGAACTTTCTCAAGAATTCTTTTAACCGTTGGACCGGAGGCTCTTCTAATTCGTTGGGAGGAGCTTCAAGAAGTTTCAAGCCTCGAGCCCTCCGGTCCTGACTCAATTCTTCTCTCGTTTCTGTATCTAGAGAATGAACTTTACCCCTTGAGTACCATCGGATCCATTCTACGTCTATCATGTCGTATATTGGGGTGACGTCTCTTGTAGCAAAGCAATCGACAGTTCGGGACCCTGATGATTCGGCAATGTGAGCTGGCAGAGTTGATTGAGTTGGAAGGGTTGCTTGGACTGTTTGGGTAGGTATAACTGATGGGATTTCTTTTGGTGTGGGAGTGATTTGGATTGATGGAGTTTCTATGGGAGAAGGTGAAGATGTTTGGATGGTGGAAATTAATTCTTGTTGAGGTGCATGGGTTGCGGAATTCTCAAACTCAACCGGGGAGGATGATTTCTGCGGTGATTGAGGTTCAGGCTTTGGTGTGTGAAAGAGATAGTCGTTATCAGTATTAGAGTATGAGTCAGACACTAATATGATTTCGACTTTTTCATATAGAGGTTCATACTCCACCATTGCTGACATAGGATCTAAAGGAGCTGGACCTTCAATCCGTAAAGGTTCATACTCTATCATTAGCGTCTCCCGAGCCTCATAACTCTGATCTCCAGACCCCTGTCTCTCTGTTCTTTCGGAGATAGCTCCCCCTTCAAATAACATGGGTCCTCAGACTGAGTTTTCTGGCGTTTCTCCCCCTCATGGCGATCAGGGTCGTCCTGATCATCATGTTTTCGTTTCTGAGACTCAGCCTGAGGATGGCACTATAGCTTAATGACGGCCAATTCTAGGCGGTCCATTCTGGAGTTCACTTGCTCCTGGACTTGAAGGATAAGACGGGCCATCGCATCGATTTTGTCCGAGAGATCCGCAATTTGTGTCTGGACTGAATGGGATCCTGGTGGAGGCAGATCCTCAGAAGCGACACCCTTACCCTTTATAAGTGAGAGAAGGGCGGTGTGACGTTCCTCAGCCGCCTCCTTTTGGGTGTCCAGGTCAGCCCGGGTAACAACTCCGGCAGCACGAAGAGCTGCCGTTAACATCTCCAAGTTAATAGAGAGATGGCTTGAAGTGGTTGGCGTTGATGGAGCCACTTTAGGTCTCCCTTCTGTCATTTCTGGCTCCACTATGGGACGCTCAGATCCAGAAGTTCGTGGAGCTGCCATAGAGGCAGCTCTAGGGGATGCCACAGAGGCAGCTCTAGGGGATGCCACAGAGGCATCGTGCGTCGTGTGTATTTGTGGGGATGGAATCGTGAATGAAAGAGGTTCGGTCACGTGGGGCGGAGTGTGACCTCGTTCAACACCGCCACTCTCCGAATGAGAGGGCGATGGCGTATGTGGTATGACCCCGTGGAATGAAATAGCACCCTGTTGGGAGGATGCTAAGTGGGTGTTGGAGGTTAGTTCGACCATCGGACTAATGGTCTTTGAGTGGGTAGTCCGGCTGATAGGGCTGTGGTCACCCTCAGAAGTTGCTTCTAACCCACGCACGACAGAGACGGTTCACTCGGATTCCGCCGCCTTTGCTGCCTCACCTCCTTCTCCCTCGCTCACATGCACATCCTCCCGCTCACCGAACCCTATGGATTGTTGTACTTCCGCCATGTCTCCCTCGTCGACACTCAACCTATCCTCACCTTCGGATTGGCTAGGCTCAGTCGGTTCTGACTGAGCCTCATCCGGATAAAACACTCGAATATACGCCCGAACCCATTCCAATTCCCTTGCCTTTAGAAGAAGGGACATCGGGATTGTCATTATTGGCACAGACGGAGTCCCTTTTGGCAGATTCAGCTTCTGGATGGCCACTGTAGGGTAGACATCGACCTCAGGGCGCTCATGAATGTCTACATCGTTATCCATGGCGTATTGGATGATCAGCTCTAGGAAACGTTGCAGAGGGATGTATTTGCGTCCTCTTTTAGTTCCCCTTTCCATGTGAACTCTCTTCAATTCCTCAAAGAGAAAAGCTGCATAATCCACATGGCGGTCGAATGCAAAGCCGGGGAACATGGCTAGAACTTGAGCCGAGGCAGAGTCGTCCCCAGAATGCTTTGCTGTGAAGCATTTGTTGATGACGTCAAACAAGATCCTCCAATGAGACTGAAGATTTTTGGTCTTAAAGTCTGAGGGTTTGGTGAGAGGGTCGTCGTAGCCCAAGGTTTGGATTTCAGCGAGGGTTTCTTGGATTGAAGGAATGGGATCAATTTGAAAGCGGGTTGGCAAATAGGCTTCGGGTGGAAGGTGAAGTATATGGCGTATTGCAGCGATGGTTATCTTGACTGGAACACAGACAATGGTGGAAGTGAAATGAGGTTCAGCGTCGTGGACAAACTGCAATCGGTTCCAAAATTGTTGTAGATAGATTTGGGGAACGGCGATTGTTGTAGAAAGGGAGTAGTATATGGGGTGGTGAAGGAGGATGTCGAAAGCTAGAGTTTGTGGTTCTTTTGTGAGGATGGACACATCGAGCTGCCAGTTATGGGGTATGAACTCCACAAACTCAGATGGTGGAAGAATAGAATCTTCGGGTAGTTAGGCATTATTGTTGGGAATCGGGGGATGGGGTAGGGTAAGAACAACAGCTGGTTCCATCATTTCTGCAAAGGTGCATCAAAGTTAGAACAGAAGACTTTAAATGATATGACATTGATATGAAGTCTAGATAAGTATGAAATAGAAACTGCCTTATCTGTTTAAAGCATCGGGTCTTTTTTAGTAGAATAAAATTCTACTGAATAAAGTCCAAAGTCAATCGTTAAGAGACCGATGTTAGAACAGACATTTTCACTCAAACACTAATCCTAACTCTAATCAATGGTGCATCAGAATGAAAATATTTTTGGATTTTTGATTTTTAGTGAAAATGCAAAAAAGGAAAAATTTAAAAAATATCCAAAGTGTTGGATTTCGGATGGACCGAATCCGGATGAACAGTGCCACCGAATTCGGGTCTGGCCGAAATCCGGATGATGAGTGATGAATGAGATGTGATGTCCGAATTCGGATGATGTGAAGATGATGATGGTCCGAATTCGGGAGCTGAGACAATTCGGAAGTGGACCGAAGGTGATGTATGTAATGACTAGGAGTGGACCGAATTCGGATGATGTGGGTGATGGTGGACCGAATTCGGATGGGATGCATGCAACGGAAACAAATGGACCGAAGTAGGATGGAACACAGAATTCGGATGGGGACCGAATTCGGATCCCATCCGAGTTCGGATGAACAGTACTGAAGAAACCTAGACTTAATGAACTTTTGAAAATTTTGGCATTTCGTTGAAGGACTGAATTCGGATCAATTGTGGTCCGAATTTGGATGCACAGTGTCCGAATCCGGTCTTTGAGTTTTGAAAAATTTGAAATTAAGTCTAAGTGGGACATTCGAATTCGGACGTCCGAAGTCCAGCATTGCAGTTAATGTGTTCATGCAACTTGCAACGTGAACAGTTAAAATTTTGCTAAAAACCATATAAGGAACATTTTATATAACTACAACTAAGTAAGTATAACACATTAAACTACCTAAAATTAGCAAAAACGAAATGAAAAACCACTAAAATTTTGAAAATCAAACAAACAATTTATGAAGTTAAACATTGAAATAAAGTAAGAAAAGGTGTACCTGAGAGTGTAGAAGTCGAAAGATGCAAGAAAAACGAAAGAAAACGATGGACTTCGAAGCTTGAATCGGTGTTAATGGTGGTTTGGGCGGTGGGGAGTGGTCGTCGGAAGAGAGAAAAAGAGAAGAGAGTAGAAGACTTGAAGATGAAGGAAGGCAATTGACCGTTGACCCACCCTTTTAAAGGGTCTCGGGTCGGTAATGGAAGATCCACGCCCAAAAAATAGTGTGGGCCGCCAGAATTTAATTCACCACACACACACAAAACAAATAAATATTGGACTTAAAAAATAATTGAAACAAGATTTTTATTAAAAATTTTGGCCCAATTTATTACATCTTTTTGTATTTTTATTTGAAACAAAAATAAACAATTGCAAAGTAAAAAAATAAAATATTTTTGATCTTTTTTTAAGCATTTAAGGTGAGAAAAAGAAATAAAAAAATAAAATAAAATGTTTTTGGCTTTTTGATAAATTTGAACAATTAAAATCTTTTTGGGATTTCCTGACCTATTAAATTAAACTTAAAACTAAATTAAAATATAACCAACCTAAAATTTAAAATTTAACTACTAAAATTAAAAAGAAACAAAGAATTTTAAAAATTAACATTCTAACTATACTCCCCCTCAAATAAATACCTCTTCCCTTCTTTTATCCTTTTCAGATTAAGTTCTTGAACCTTTTTAGCCTTAAAGATACAGACAAACCTGGATTATGTTTGCATCCCACTCAGTGATGAACAATTCACACAGCAATTTGTCAGGATCATTAACTATTAAAAACGTACATAGATAAGGAAATATTGGCTTTCAATTTTGTGACACAATCCTTAAATTTAAATAACAGATATTTTCTAAAATAAAGGAATTTCAAACATGATAGATTGAAATAGAATTATTTAAGACAATATCTAATATTTATTTGGAAGGCGGATTCAACATGCCGATATGGGATACTACAAAACTGAAAATGAGGTTCGTCTAAAGCTTTAGTAAATATATCCACAAGTTGATATTCCGTGCCAACAAAATACAACTCAATGGTAACCTTTTCTACGTGATCTTTAATAAAATGATACCTGATATCTATGTGTTTTGTTCGAGAGTGCTGCACGGGATTGCAAGAGATGGCAATTGCACTTCGAGAATCATAGTAGATTGGGATATTGGTGAGTGAGAATCCGTAATCACGTAATTGTGTTCTCATCCACAGCACTTGAGAGCAACAACTTGCAGCTGCTACATACTAAGCCTCAGCTATGGATGTTGAAACACAATTCTGCTTTTTGGAGGACCAACTCACCGGTCCATCTCCCAAGAACTATATGCCTCCCGACGTGCTTTTTCTGTCAACTCTACAACTTGCAAAATCAGCATCTGAAAAGGCAGTAAGATCAAAATCGGTTCCCTTTGGATACCATAGACCAAGATCGGGTGTACCCTTAAGATAACGAAAAATGCGTTTTACCGCAGTTAGGTGTGATTCTTTCGGGTTGGCCTGAAAGCGAGCACAAAGACATGTTGAAAACATTATATCCGGCCTACTAGCAGTCAGATACAATAAGGATCCTATCATCCCTCTGTAAGTTGTATTATTGACACTTTCACAGAAGGATCGATGTCTAACTTACAGTTGGAGGCCATGGGAGTTGCGATACTCATGCAAGAGTCTAACTTATACTTCTTGAGAATGTCATGAGTATATTTCGACTGGTTCACAAAAATCCCATTCTCAAGTTGTTTGACTTGTAATCCGAGGAAAAAATTCATTTCCCCCATCATACTCATCTCGAACCTGGACTCCATTAGGGCTGAAAAATCCTTACAGAAATTACTGTCAGTAGATCCGAATATAATGTCGTCGACATATATTTGTACCAGCATTATGTGTGGGGCTCCCTTTTTCGTGAACAGAGTTGTGTCCACCACACCTTTGCTGAAACCGACAGAAATAAGGAAATTAGAAAGACTATCATACCATGCGTGAGGTGCTTGTTTTAAACCATAGAAGGCTTTATCTAGCACATAAACATGGTCAGGTTTATGTGCGTCAACAAAGCCTTGTGGTTGTTCAAGATACACCTCTTCGTTGAGTTCACCATTAAGAAAGGCAGTCTTGACATCCATCTGGTACACTTTGAAGTCCTTGTGTGCCGCGAACCCCAAGAAGATTCTGATTGCTTCGATCCGTGCAACTGGAGCGAAGGTCTCGTCATAATCTATCCTTTCTTGTTGTCGGTAGCCTTTGGCAACAAGTCTCGCTTTATTCCTTATCACAATGCCGTTCTCATCTCTTTTGTTCTTAAAGATCCACTTTGTTCCGATCACTGTACGGTGTTTTTGTTTGGGAACTAACCGCCATACTCTGAGCTATTCAAGCTGGTTGAGTTCCTCTTGCATTGCAACTATCCAGTCTGGGTCTTTTAGGGCTTCATCCACACGAGCTGGCTCTATCATACTATGGAATGATGCGAAGAGACATTCATTAGCAGACGCCCTACGAGTTTGGACTCCAGTTGAAACATCACCAATGATCTGATCTGTTGGGTGACTTCGGGTCCATTTGTTCTCGTGTGGAAGGGGTGCTCGGGATGGAATCTCAGTGGTTAAAGTGGGGATGGATGAAGATTCATGGTCAATGGTTTCAAGTGATGGTACCACTGGTTCCGGTTCGATTTCTGAGTGTTCAGGTGAGGGAAGGATATTTGGCATTATATGTGAGGGTATTATGGGAGTAGATTCAACTGAGGATGTATCAGTGGATGATGTAGATGGATGAGGGTATGATGTGGATGAAGATGGTGTGGATAAACTTTGTGGCGCAATTGAATTGGATGGATTACCTACATTATTGACAACACTAGACACATTAGCATTAGGGCCGAAAAATTCTACGTAAAAAGGATCAAACAAATTAACCAAATCAGAAGAAAGAAAAAGAAGTAGGGTTAATAGAAGAGTCTCCAGGCATTTGTGTAATGCGAGGTCCTGTATGATCAACTTCGGGTGCCAGTTTAGCCAACTCATCAAATGTGACATGCACACTTTCATTGACAGTCCTGGTTCGGGTATTGAATGCGCGATAGGCCTTCGAGTTGGATGAGTATCCAATGAAGATCGCTTCATCCGCTTTTTCGTTAAAATTCCCGAGGTTCTCTTTATTGTTCAGCACATAGAACCTGCAACCTAATACACGTAAGTACTTGATAAAAGGCACTTTATTCAGAAAGAGTTGGTAAGGAGTTTTATTAAAGTGCTTATGGATAATGGAGCGATTTTGTGTATAGCAGGCTGTTGATACGGCTTCGGCCCACAAGAATGGAGGTAGCTTTGAGTATGTTAGCATTGTACGAACGGCTTCCACAAGCGTACGGTTACGCCTTTCCACGACCGCATTTTGTTGTGGTGTTCTAGCAGCAAAATATTGATGTTGAATACCTTTGGATCGAAGGAAGCCCTCAACTACCGAGTTCTTGAACTCCGTGCCGTTATCGGATCTGATTGATTGAACTGACAGCTGCTGTTGGGTCTCGACACTCTTTATAAAATCCATGATTTCTTGAGCTGTCTCGTCCTTGGATCGCAAGAACCTGACCCAGGTATATCGTGAGTAGTCATCAACGATAACCAACACATAACGCTTCCCGTTTATGCTCTGTGTCCACATCGGTCCGCCTAAATCAATATGAAGTAACTCCAATACTCTTTTCGTTGATGGTTCGAGTTTTGGTTTGTGAGATGATCGTTTCATCTTTCATTTCTCACAAGCTCCAAAAAGATGGTCCTTTTCATAACACAATTCAGGGAGACCTTTGACCAGTTGTTTCGCAGCCAGCTTGTTGATATTTTCAAAATTCAAATGAGATAACCTTCGATGCGACAACCAAGAGTCTTTTGAAGAGGCTTTTGATAAGAGGCAAATGTTATCCTTTACTATGAGCTTGACTACGTCAATGGTGTAAAGGTTAGAGTTTCAGGAACCAGATAAGATTTCTTTTCCATCCATACTCCTTACAGTGCAGTTCTTAGCCCTAAACGTTACCTCTAGTCCTTTGTCACAGAGCTGTCATATGCTAAATAGATTATGCGATAATCCCTCAACATAGTCAACATCCTTGATGACTAGATTATTTAGAACTAAGTCCCCGTAACCTCTAATATGAGCCTGATGGTTGTTCCCGAATTTTACTGTCCCGCAATATTGTTCAACTACGTTGGACATCAATTCTCTTCTTCCCGTCATATGCTTGGAGCAACCCGAATCCATATACCAGATGGATTTGGCCTGAAAAGCAAATAAATTCATATAATGAAAAACTATATGCATTCAAACACATCCATCTTTAATTTACAATCAAACCGTGTTCTGAACCGAGATGTTCAGAAAACATGTTGGGTTAAGACCGGGTCCTGAGCTGTGTGCACAGAAGCCAAACGTGTCGGTTTAAGCAGAACCAACAAGCAAAAGAACGGGTATCCATCTAAATATGGGTCCCTTTTTGTTAGGAGTTCCAGATGTATATGGCACATGTGCAGTATTAGGAACCCATATAGCATTTATGTGTGGTCCGGATGCATAACCCTTTGGAATCCATTGAAGATTGGATTTATTGGGCTTTGGAACCTTAGGCGATGAAATTGCCTTCGGTTTTTGACGTTTTGAGACCTTTTTGACATTTGCTTTGGTTTTGGGCCTCGGCAACGGACAAGTCTCAATTTTATTTGTGGCTGATGATGAAACATTTTTTATTTTCTTTTTCCGAATTCTTTTAACAGGGTATGGGACGAAAGCATTCATTTCAGGAACCTGTCGTCTATAACGAGTTGGACATAGATTAAATAATTCACTGAAAGAGTACTTCAAACAAGCAACAGAATTCGATACATTGTTACACAAATTGTTTTTAGAGATTACAGACATCTTATCTCTAGTAACAAATTCATTTGGCATTATAGCCTTCTTCACAAAAAAACTTGAAAAATCTAGCGTGGTGGTTTTAGGAACTCTTCTTACATAATCTGTAGGAACAAAATGATTAGAGTCAGTATGCATGGAAAATTTAGACTTTACATAATTTTCTTTTTGTTGGTGAGTGGGTTTCTTAAAAGACTTGGATTGGATCTGAGTCTTTTTAGAAACCTCATTTTTACACGGTTTTGAGCACTCACCTTTATAAATGAAAGAAGAAGTTTATGCTTTAGCCTTACCTTTGTTGGATGACACATATTGGATTTTGGTGGAATGAGAAACTGTTAGTTCTTTTGAAAAATCCTTCAACTTTTGAGAAACCATGTCAAAATTTTCTCTGTAGACAGTTAATTCCACAGATTGTTGAAAAGTTTGATTTACCAATTTTTCTTCGCTCTTAAGAAGAGCATCTTGAACATCAAGTGCTTTCTTTTGAGACGACTTCAATTCCTTCTCTAAACCATTAATTTGATGTTGAAGAACTTTTGTAGAAATATAAAGTTGAGGAATTGGTTTTACAGTTTCTGTTTTCAATTCAGCTTCTGAATAAGTTGACAAGTAGTCTTCCTTTAAAGTGGGTACTCTAGATGGATAACTCTCGCTAAGTTCTTCATATTGAAAAGAAATTTCTTTTTCTTTGTTTTCAACACGTTTCTCATTCTCTTGGTTTTAAACTTCTTTTGATGACTCAAAAAAGAAAGATTTAAGTCCAGCTCCCATATAGTTCATGTCATAAAAGAAAGGTAAAACTTTTTGGGCCTTTTCCAAATATTTAGGATTTTTAAAGCCGATTCCTTGTTAGAATGATAAAACCTAGTTTCTTTGGGCTGATTTAAGTGAATAGTTTGTTCTGTTTGACCCCTTTTTAAAAATGCATCTTCAAGGGTCTTTATTCGTGAGTACAAACTTATCCTTTCTTCTTCAGTCATTTTATATTTTTCTAAACTGTCTATATTTTCCATATTTACTGTCTCTAATTGTTTTAAGAGTACAGATATTTCTTCTTTTAACGAGGGTTTTTCATTTGATAACCTATCTATACAAGATTCAAGATATATATTCCTGTCCTGAACATCTACTTTTTCGATTAACATCTGTTTTATAACATAGTGAATAGTTAACCACTTTGCAGTTTCAACATTTAACCTAGCTTGTAGATCAAGAATATGTGTGTGCAATGTACATTCATTATTTACAGATAAATTATTTACATGCTCATGAATGTAACAGGAATATAACTCATTTGTCTCTGAACCGGATGATGAGCATTCGGGATCGTCGGATTTTGCCATCAGACATGCTGGTGGATTATTCATTGTCTCCCCCTCATCAGCATGGTCTGAACTTGAAGCAGTGGAAATGTCACACTGATCCAACCCTAGACGATAAACCTTATAGCAATTCTTACACTTATCATCTTCCTCGTCGGTATTTTCAGCATCCCAGTAATCAACCTGGGCGACGAGGGCCATTGCATCGGTCCGTTTCTTCGCGGCCTCTAACTTCCGCTCGTAGTAGCCTACGGCTCTGTCAAACTTATTATTGCACTCCCGAGAAAAGTGGCCCGGTTTCCCACATTTGTAACAGAGACACTCCTCGGCACCTTTTGGTTCTTCGGCTCGCGGCCTCTCATCCCTTCTTTCAACCGGCCTCTTGTCGGCGCGGCGAGGTTCTCGGCCTCCATCCCTCCTTCCATCCTGACACTCATTGTCTCTCCTCTCATCTCTGCGGTCGTCCCTACGATCACCACGACGGTCGTCTCTCCGATCATAATCTCTTCTTTCATCCCTGCGATCCTCACGCCTATCGTCTTGTCTTTCATAGTGGCGATCATCTCGATAGTCGCGTCTATCGTCATACCTTCTCTCATCCCTGTCATCTCTGCGATAATCATCCCGGCGATAATCATCGCATTGTTCATCCCTTCGGTCCCCTGAGTACCTCCGCGGACCGGTGTCATAGCGAAGTTGATTGTTAGTCTTGTTGGAAAAACGTCGTTGTTGGAGACGATTGGTCCACAAGGCTATTAGTTCCTAAATAGCTGCTTCTTCCACATCAATTACCTCACGTGGAGGAGAAGCATACCTGTACTGTGATGAAGATGAACCTTGTGCAAAGGATGGAGTGGGAATATTTGTGTTGGTGATCAAGGCTAGGGAATCATTGGGGTGATGCCAGTGTTAGCAGATAGTAGTAAGGATGCGAGTTGATTTGCCATCTGTTTCTGGTGATCCACATCCCCTTGATACTTTTTCAGTTCTTTGAAGACGACATTGATTGATAGCTCAGGAATATTCAGAACCCGTCGTGTGGCCCGGCATGCAATCTACCACTCGGGGGCTAAGGCTGAAAAGAACTGGATGTTTATGTCATCCTTATCCTTCTTTGTTGGGTTTCCTATACCCTTGTTAGGTTAAATTAAAACTTTGCGGAAAATTAAATAACCTAACTATGCAAAAATATAAATCTTAAGGATCTAACCAAAAAAGCTAAGCAACTAATTATTAAAATAAAGAGATGAATAAGAAAAACTAACCTTGAGAAAATTTGCAATTTTCTCCACGAAGAACAATTGCACGAACAGCCTCTGAATCAAGTAACAAGCGTCTAAAGCAAGATCGCCTCTAGTTGTTCACACCCAATGAACAAAAGAAAAGATAATTATAACTTTTCTAAGCTCAGATCTCAGAGTCCCAAAACTGGTATCCCTTCTGATTGTTAGAGAACTTAAAACTGCCCTGTTGACTATCAACTAATTGCAGTTTAGCCCCTGTACTTCCTCAATTAATTCTATTAACTTCCGGTTAATTTATTAACTATTAATAAATTAACAAACTAATCCATTAATCAAATATAATCAATTATTTAGTTTCTAATTAATTTATTAAACATAATAAATTAACAAACTAATTAACATCATATATTTAAGTTAATCATCTTCTCTTTACAATTCATTGCATGCACCCATAAAAGATCCAACCTGATAACAATATGTTTACAAATAATTGTGACTTGGACACTAATTCCAACAGTCTCCCACTTGGACAAGTTGGCAACTATTTGTCTAAACACATTCTATTACCAGCCTTCCTAGCTACTCGATACAGCTGTCGAACTCTGAATCATATTATAGCTAATCCTTTAGATAAGGGATCAACTATTCCTTCGTTCTCTGATATCGTATGAAACTAAGACATGGATTATAATCAATCTTTGGTTTCAAAATTATGTTTCTGATTTCCGATTAATATGACTATACGAGACTTATTAATTGAACACTTCAATTTTGTCACGGTCGGGCCCGACACTCTAGAGTCAACGTTTAATCATCAGAGGGCCCATAGATATCGCTTTTCCATATAGGCAAAAGGAACGAATAAACTTCGCATACACAGCGCTAGCTAAGTAATAACATCGTAACTAGATACATCCGTTATAACTGGCAGTTACGCACAACGTTTGAATGCACTGAGGTATGACGGACTAGAAAACCGCAACTTCAATGTATCTCCGTCTGAAGAATAGAGGATAATATCATCTTGGATATACTTATGATTTGATCCATGAAGTATCTTTCCAAGTGGCGAGTGCCCTATACTTAAATCTCCATTAAGTACCCATGAATGTTGCAGCAATCTCTATGCTATGTCAAACTCTTGACAGTCTACTAACATTCCATGACAGTCTTTATTCAATACTAACTCCCGGTAGTACGAACGACTGAGGTATTTGAATAAAATTAATTACTCTGGGAGTTGGTTCTAATCATGCAAAAGGAAACACAACGATAAATTAATAGAAGATGGCAACACTTTGCAAATAAATAAATCTCCATTATTTAATCACCAAATCCATTACAATTTGAAATCATTGTTACAATGTTTCAAATTCAAAACTAACTACTAAACTTTACATTATCTCGTAATCCTATGCTAACAGCATGACTACAGTGTTTCGGTTGAGAAAGTGGCTTTGTGAACGGATCAACTGGATTCTCCTCTGATCGCACTCTTTTCACAATCACATGTCCTTCTTCAACCTTGCTACGAACAAAGTGGTACTTCCGATCAATATGCTTGGACTTTCCATGATCCTTGGGTTCTTTAGTCAACGAAACAGCACTTTCGTTGTCGCAGAATATTTCGATGGGGTCTTGAACCGTTGGGACAACTCCAAGATCTCCAATGAAATTCTTCAACCAGATGGCTTCCTTTGAGGCTTCTGAGGCCGCAATATATTCTGACTCGCAGGTAGAGTCTGCCACGGTTTCCTGCTTCGAACTCTTCCACGTCACGGCTCCCCCGTTCAATAAGAACACCCAACCAGATTGTGATCGACAGGCATCTCTATCCGTTTGGAAACTCGCATCGCAATAACCGGTTACTTTGAGTTCATCCTGTCCACCGTAAACCAAGAACCTGTCTTTAGTATTTCTTAAATACTTAAGAATATTCTTGACCGCCGTCCAATGACCTTCACCAGGGTCTTGCTGATGTTGACTCACCATGCTTAAAGCAAATGAGACATCAGGCCTCGTACATGTCATGGCATATATTATAGATCCTATGGCCGAAGCATATGGAACTCGACTCATTCTGTCTCGTTCCTCCTGTGTCTTCGGGCTCATGTCTTTACTAATGTTTATGCCATGAGCAAAGGGAAGGTTCCCCTTCTTAGACTTCTCCATATTGAACCTTTTCAGTATTTTGTCCAAGTACGTATCCTGGCTTAGTCCTATTAGACGTCTCGTTCTATCTCTATAAATCTTTATACCTAGAATAAAAGCTGCATCTCCTAGATCCTTCATAGCGAAACATATTCCCAACCAATGTTTTACACTCTGTAATGTTGGGATGTCGTTTCCTATAAGTAATATGTCATCGACATATAATACCAGGAAGACTACAGTGCTCCCACTGACCTTGACATATATGCAGGACTCATCTTCGCTTCTAGAAAATCCAAACTCTGTGATTTTCTCATGAAAGCAAAGATTCCAGTTTCGAGAAGCTTGCTTAAGTCCATAAATGGAGTTCTGAAGCTTACACACTTTCTTAGGATACTTGGTGTCTACAAAACCTTCAGGTTGTGTCATAAACACATCCTCTGTCAATTTCCCGTTAAAGAAAGCGGTTTTGACATCCATCTGCCAGATTTCATAGTCATGAAACGCAGCTATGGCCAGAACTATCCTTATGGATTTAATCTTAGCTACCGGTGAAACTGGTTCATCTAAGTCGACTAGTGTACTATCACTAATCATATCATCCTGTTCAATATGGAAACCATAGTAGAACTCAGGAGGATTGCTAACTCTACCGGATGTGCGCAAAGGTAAGGATATGTCATTGGGTTCAACAGACATCTCAGCCTCATGTTGATGGTCAGTGTTTGCAGTTGGTTCTTCATCGGTAGTATCTTGAATCTCATCAAGATCGATCTTACTCCCACTGTCCTCTTTAGATATCATCTCCTTCTCGAGGAACACTCCTCTTCGAGATACAAACACTACGTTTTCACATGGTTTGTAAAATAGATATCCAAATGACTCTTGTGGGTAACCGACGAATAGACACTTTTCAAATCTTTGACTGAGTTTGTCAGAGGTCTCTCGTCCAACGAAGACTTCACAACCCCAGATCTTGATGTGACCAAGGGAAGGACGCTTTCCCTTCCACATCTAAGGTGTCTTTGAAACTTTCTTGGTGGGTACTAGATTTAGAATATGTGTCGCAGTTTCTAATGCATAACCCAGAAACTTACTGGAAGTGTTGCTCGATTCATCATAGATCGGACCATGTCTAACAAGGTCATGTTTCTCCTCTCCGCAACTCCGTTGAGTTGTGGTGTTCTAGGAGGTGTTAACTGGGAAACTATTGCACAGCTTCTAAGATGATCGAGAAACTCGATACTAAGGTACTCTCCTCCCCTGTCGGAGCGGAGAACCTTTATCTTTCTGCCCAGTTGATTCTCTACTTCACTTTGATATCTTTTGAATGTCTCAAAAGTGTCGGACTTATGTTTAATTAAATAAACATATCCAAATCTACTATAGTCATCTGTAAAGGTGACATAGTACCGATTTTCCCCTTTTGTAGCACATTGGAATGGCCCACATACATCTGTGTGGACCAAATCCAATAGTCCTTCACCTCTTTCACACGTTCCTGTGAATGGTGATTTTGTCATCTTGACCAGTATACAGGATTCGCATACATTATCCGATTTTAGGTCGAATGATTCCAACACTCCATCCTTTTGGAGTTGGGCGATGCGTTTCTTGTTAATGTGCCCAAGGCGACAGTGCCACAATTTGGACTTATCAATTTCGTTAGAATCAATATTAAATAATAGGTTGTTATCACACTCAACAGTTTCATATATGCCATTATAAGGACAAGCTTTGAATATAAAAACATCATTCAAATAAAACAAAATACTTCCATTATTATTATCAAAGCTAAAATTGTATCCATCCTTATACAAGGCAAACAAAGAAATGATGTTCCGATTCATACCGGGTGAATAACAGCAATTCTTTAAGCTAATCTCTACTCCTGATCTAAGAACGAGCTGGAACCTTCCGACTTTCTTCACGGGCGTGATCTTTCGATTCCCCATGATTAGGTTCAGCTCCCCATGCTTCAAGCTTCTACTTTCCCTTAGTCCCTGCAATACAGAGCAAATGTGAGTACATCATCCTGTATCAAGAACCCATGAATTAGAGATAGAAGTGTTATGGAGTTCGATCATGAACATACCTGAGGTGCTGGCCTTTTCGACTTTGCCGTCTTTAAGGTCCTTCAGATATGATGGGCAGCTTCGCTTCCAATGCCCCTTGCCATTGCAGTAAAAGCATACTGCTTCCTTCGGATCTTTAGTAGGCACAATACCAGACTCTGTTTTCCTTTGAGACCCTTTCTTGGACTTTCCTTTCGGGGTCTTCCAGGATGACTTCCGTTTCTTTGAGGCCTTACCGACAGTAAGCACAAGGGCTACAGGGGTCTCATCTTTCTTGATGCCCTGTTCAGCGGTTCGAAGCAGATTATGCAGTTCGATAATTGACGTCTCCTTCTGATTCATGTTCATCTAATAGGAGAGTACGAACGGATTATAGATGGTGGGCAGTCCAGAAAGAATGATATTGGTGGAGAACTCAGAGTCAAACACCATATTGAGAGTCTCCAGCCGGTCGAAGTACCCCTTCATCTCAAGGACGAAAGTGCAGATAGATGTTCCAGGTTTTGGTTTGCAGGCCATGAGGGATCTTACCACATCAAGGTGCTCTTTGCTCGCCTTGGCCTCAAACATCTTTCGCAGCTGCTGATTCATCTCAAAGGCCCATGTATTCTCGAAGGCTTTAGCAAGCTCAGGAACCATGGATGACGCCATGATGCAGGACACTTTGTTTGCATCATCGTAATGTTTCTGGTGTGCGTCCATTTCCTCCTGGTTGGGATTCTCATTCAGTGTGGGAATTTGTTCATCGAGAACATACTCTTTGTTCTCGTACCTCAGCGTAAACCTGAGGTTTCTCATCCAGTCCACATAGTTCGAACCGGATAGTTTTTTCCTACCCGGAACGGAAAGGAGTGAGAAGTTGGATGCGTGGTTGGGAGCAAGAGTGGGACTACCAGTAGAAGTAGACATCTGTGAGATAAAGCTTTAGTTAGTTTGAAGTATTCCTTAAACAATTTACCCGACTTGAATTAAGGCTAGGATCCATATTTTCGATTCGTTTTATGAAAATGGTCGCCGTAATCACACCACGAATTTATTTTAGGTGGACAAACTCTTGTCGATTTCAATCTCTATGAAATTCCTAGATCTTTTGAGATTCATTGAATCTTATCAATGGCATGTTAATCTCGGTTATGCTCAACTACTATCCGTGACTGGGTTGCCGAGGATCACGGACAAGATGGTGAATCTAACCATGCAAAACTGCGTAAGACCCGGCACGGATCAGTCCGGGAATCGCGAGTCCTACATCACCTCCTTATATGTCTTTCATTAGTGTGCCGGTCAATACACACGCTCCGCTAACAGTGCATATAGGAGATGTGCATTTTTCATGGATTTGCATACTAATTCACTTTTGATATATCTAAAACGGGATTTTTTGTTTTAGTACAATAGATTATACTTTTAATCTGTACATCATCCTATCAAAAGTCCTCGGTAGCTCCATTGAACGCACAACGAAGCGGAGGAGGTAGGTCAGCGCGAAGCTGTTAAAAACCTACTCCTTTAGGGAAGCAGAGCGACCCGCCTTATTCCTCGTTTATAGTTTGTTCACAATGGGTGAGCCGATTTATCAATTGACTGACGATGTAATTAGATTTAAATGATATATATATATATATATATATATATATATATATATATATATATATATATATATATATATATACATAATCAATAATACATATATAACTTTCTTTTAAATCTTAGGGGTTTAATTTTAAACTTTTAAAATTAAAGGGTCTATTTTAAACGTTTTAAAATTCAGGGTATATTTTAAACAATTTAAAATATTAGGGTTTAAATTAATATTTATATTTTATATATATATATATTTCGGTTTCAATATTTAAATAAAATAAGAAACATTTAATCATTAAATATATATATTAAATCCGAAACCTATATATATAACCATATAAATCCTCAAAATTTAAATCTAGGATAATACAAGTTTATCCTAATAAATTATGATATTCTAAAACCTTTAGGATAAGCACTTAGTTTAAATTAAGGTAATTACTAGATAAATAGGATTTAGGATAAACCTAGAAAATCAGGCTTATCTCTAATGCATGTTTATCTAAAACCCCAAAAATCAAACCCTTAATTAAATTAATAAAATCCTAAATTAATAAAATAATAATTTATTTAATATTTCATATTTATCCATTTAAAACCTTTTAAAAATCCGAAAATTTGAAGATAAATTTGAAAAACAATTTTCAAAATTTAGACAATTAGTTTAATTTTTAAAAACTATTTTAAAAATTAAATAATTAGCAAAAAACGAATTTTACTCCAAAAATTTCGAAAAAATAATTTTAGTTAATTTTTCGGATTTATTTAATATTTAAAAATTAATTTTAAGTTTAAACAATTTAATTTAAAATTAAAAACACCATTAAAATTAAATCAAAATTCCGAAAATTAATCAAAACAATTTTCGAAATTTAAGAACAAGATTATCATCTCAAAATTAGTGCAAAGCTCGTTAGGTTGACCGCTCTGATACCACTGTTGGGTTTCCTATACCCTTGTTAGGTTAAATTAAAACTTTGCGGAAAATTAAATAACGTAACTATGCAAGAATATAAATCTTAAGGATCTAACCAAACAAGCTAAGCAACTAATTATTAAAATATAGAGATGAATAAGAAAAACTAACCTTGAGAAAATTCACAATTTTCTCCACGAAGAACGATTGCACGAACAGCCTCTGAATCAAGTAACAAGCGTCTAAAGCAAGATCGCCTCTAGTTGTTCACACCCAATGAACAAAAGAAAAGATAATTATAACTTTTCAAAGCTCAGATCTCAGAGTCCCAAAACTGGTATCCCTTGTGATTGTTAGAGAACTTAGAATTGAATGAGCGAGGAATGAAGCAGGCAGGGGCTGCCTATTTATATGTTTTAGAAACCTACAAATTTTTGATCCCAAATCCATGTGGGATGGATTGGTGGCCGGCCCCCCTATTAGGGTTTAGGGGGTGCCCTGTTGACTATCAACTAATTGCAGTTTAGCCCCTGAACTTCCTCAATTAATTCTATTAACTTCCGGTTAATTTATTAACTATTAATAAATTAACAAACTAACCCATTAATCAAATATAATCAATTATTTAGTTTCTAATTAATTTATTAAACATAATAAATTAACAAACTAATTAACATTATATATTTAAGTTAATCATCTTCTCTTTACAATTCATTGCATGCACCTAAAAAGGATCCAACTTGATAACAATATGTTTACAAATAATTGTGACTTGGACACTAATTCCAACATTCTTGATGTGGAGTTTATTTAACTCATTCAGTACTGCACAGAACCTTGTAAACGTAGCCTGTAACGACTCCCGTCTTTTGCACGGAACTTTGCCTTCGCTTCCTCTATTTTAGCACGATCATCGAGATCTGCCCCCAGCAATTGCACTTCGAGCTCGTCCCACATTTCTTTAGCAGACATTTTGCTGTCTACTACTACCAAAATATCAGTGGGGAGGGCCTGATAGATGAGATACTTAGCCCTCTTATCGGCATGCTGTCTGTCACGCTCGGCGTCATTAGCTGGTTCTCGTTCAAACTTAGATGTGAGAACAGGGGAGTCAGCCTCGGGTCTTGCTGCGATTTCCCGATAGTAGATCACGGGGACCTCAGAGATGGATTGAAGCATTAGGTTTCCAAGGGGTTGCATTCCGACAAATTTGAGGAACCGGGATTTGCATTGTTCGTACTCGTCAGGATAGAGAACAGGTTGTCTGTTCTCAGATCCGAGTACGAGAGCTTCACGAGACATGATTAGGGTGCTGATTGAAGAAATAAGATCTTGAAGGTGGAAACTTGAAACGGATGGGCTGGACTGAGGAAGAATAGTACAGTGGATGGTACTAATTCGGATGGCTGTGTTGAGTTCGGATAGAGCCGAATTCGAGTGAACACCAGTTGGGACAGGGGCCGAATTCGGATGGGTAGCAGGTCAGACAAGGGCCGAATTCGGATGGACACTAGGATTGGACAGAGCAGGGACCTAATTCGGATGAGGTACCACTTCGGATGTGGTAAGCTGGATGAACCGAATTCGGATGAACCGGATTCGGATGAACAGTGGGACTTCGGATGAACTGTGTGTAGTTCGGATGAGTGAAGGAACCGAATTCGGATGGTCCGAATTCGGGTGAACAGTGACTAATTCGGACAAAGACTTAGGGAATAGTCCAGAAAGGGGACCGAAATCGGATGGTCTGGATTCGGTTGGTCCGAAACGGATAAGGTCCGAATTGAGAGTTTAAATTAAAGCACAAGTTAAATGATGAAAATGAAAGTGCCTACTCTGAACTTCGGATGGTCCGATGTTCGGATGGGACCGAATTAGGGTCCGAAATAGGCATAGGATGGTCTGAAATACACCTAACTGTGATTCGAAATGGACCGAAATGAGGTCCGAACTAGGGTCGAATATGGTCCGAAATTGGTCCGAAGATGGGTCCTAGATGGTCCGAAATGCTACAGTATAGGTCCGAAGTACAGCAGGTTTTAAAAGATATTTAAATAACAGAACAGTTCAGACTTTGATTTTAGCAGATTTAAGGCCTAAAAATGTTTCTAAATGATTGGAAAACTATTTTAAACACTTTTGATGTTTTAAAATATACCAAAACACTTAAAAATCAGTAAAAAAACAAGCAAAAACCCATTAAAACCCATATTTTTTAAATTTTTCAAAACAACCGATTATGGATGATTTTAATGGAAAGATTGAACCTAAGAGGCTCTAAATCAGTAGAGGATGATAATGTGATGATTATATGACAATAATAACACAAAAACAACCGAAAACTGAAGTTTAAAAGGATCTAACTGAATGGAATGATGAAAACTCGATGAATATGAAGAAAACCCAGCAGGACCCGAAACTTCCAAGTCGAAATCCACCTTTTTAGCTCTGATACCAATTGTTATAATGTATTCCCTTTAATAATCAACACCTTTATGTTTCTTTATCAAAACACAAGAAGAATCAAGCTCAATAATCATGTGATGAAGAAGACAAAAGGAATGTTTGGGAGAATATCAATATTGGCGGCTGCAGTAAAGTGTGTATTCTCTACCGTGTATCTCAATACAAAGCCCTAGGAGCTATACATAGCGTCCTTTAGTTATCTTTGGAGCATTGACATAAATGGCCCCTAGACTTTTCTATACAAATAAAATACAAAGGAAATAAAATACAAGACTAACATTAACAAAATAATTATTACAAAATAACTCCACATGATCGAAATTAAATGTCTAACATGGACATGTAAAGGTGGTTTTATCTTGATCTTCTAGGTGTATCGGGATTTGATTATATGCCCAATAGCCATCCAAAAACTAATAGAAATTTTGTCCTACTAATTTCTCTACAATTTGGTCTATAAACAGCAAAGGGAAATGACCTTTAGAGGTTGCAACATTTAGCTTTCTGTAGTCGATACAAACTCTCCACCCCGTGACAGGACGAGTTGAAATCTTTTGTCCTTTTGGAATATCGATTACAGTGATTCCTCATTTCTTGGAACCGTTTGTGTGGGACTAACCCACTGGCTATCGGATATAGCAAAAATACATCAAGTATCTAGCCATTTCAGTACTTCTTTCATCACCACTTCTCTTTGATTGGGATTCAGCCTTCGCTGAGCATCTCTGCTTGGCTTAGCTGTTGGATAAGTGATAATCCTATGCATGCACACTGTTGGGCTAATCCCCTTAAGATCAGCTATGGTCCAGCCTACCGCTTCTTTATGTGTCGATAATACTTCTAATAATGCGTTTTCTTGTGCATCAGTAAGATCAGTTGTAATGATTACAGGAAATGTGCTATCAGAACCAAGAAAAACGTACTTAAGATGAGACGGAAGTGGCTTCAATTCCAATTTCGGTAGTTGTTCAAGAGAAGGTGTCGCTGATGGTGGTAAATCAATAGGGAGTTTCTCGGTCTTATGTGTCCATGGTGGTTGTTTAGAGTCCACTAATTGATTACTTTCAAGTTCAAATTTCCTACATTCTGGCATATTATCTAGCTTATGTTCATCGTAATACAGAAGTAGTTTCGTTAGAGCCTTACATGGTATTGTTGATAATTGTTTTTGTATTAAATCATCAACTAAATCGATCATGCGGCACTCTGAATCAAATGATGCATTAGGTACATTGTTAAAGACATTGAGTCAGAGTTTGCGGTTTCCAAATTCCATGTCTAAAGCACCTGTTCTGCAATTGATTTGAGCATTTATCGTTGCTAAGAAGGGACGCCCTAGAATGATTGTCGGTTGGCTTTCTTTATTAGCATCGTCCGAGTCTAACAGTAAGAAATCTACTAGATAATAGAAGTCTTCGACCTTGACAATTACATCAGATAACATCCCCGTGGTACTTTGGTGGATCTATCTGCTAATTGCAAGATGACATTTGTTGTTTGCAAAGTGCCTAGATCTTGTTGGTCAAATAGATTTCCTGGTAGGATATTAACACTTGCCCCTAAGTCTAGAAGTGCCTTCTTGATTTGAACATCGCCAATAGTCACCGGGATCAAGGGTGATCCTGGGTCTTTTAATTTTGGCGGTAATGAGCTTGTAATAACTGCACTAACTTGTTCAGTGAGATTTATTTGTTTAGGAAGAGAGATTTTGAATTTACGCTTCTGAGTACAGAGGTCTTTTAAGAATTTAGCATAAGAAGGTACTTGTTGTATAGCTTTGATTAAGGGAATATTGATTTTAATTTAATTAAAAAACGTCCCTAAAATCTTCAGTTTTAGGTCCTCTCTTGCCATAAGGAAATGATGCCAGATTTTCTAAGGCCGATGGGTAAGGAGCAGTTTCGGTGTCTGAACTGCCTTCCCCAACTTTAGTCTCGATTGGTTTCTTGGCTTGTAATTCCTTAAAAGGTTACTATGTTAAGTTTTGATTCTACCTTTGACTCTGATTTAGGTAGTTCCTCTTCATAAACGTTTTTTATCTCATCATCTGTCTCACTCTCCATAGGCATTTCTATCTTACTATCAACTTTCCTTCCACTCCTAAGGGTAGTGACTTTGGCTACTTCATTAACCTCATTGACTTCATATTTCTTCTCCTTACCATGGTGATGCAATGGGTTAACCGTGGTGTTTCTTGGAAGCTTCCCTTCTTCTCGTTTAGTCAGAGACTATGCAATTTGTCTTATTTTTCTTCCAAGCATCTCCATAGTTTTCACTTGTACCATGGTTTGTTGTTTCATGAATTCCATGAATTCAGAGAATTTGGAGAATTCTTTCAAATTTCCGGATGCTTGTCTGGCTTCATGTTCTTCTTTAGGGTCTTGACGTTTATATTATCGATCATCCTTCGTGGTTGAGCTTGATCCGTATTGGAATTTACAGTTTTGTTGACGAGGTTGCTCATATATTGGATTTGTAGGAGCATGACTAAAGTTCGGGTGTATCCTCCATCCCGGATTATAGGTATCCGAATATGGGTTTTCGCGTTCTGTTCATTGCCGAATTCCAAAAGCTTCATTCACATACTCTTCGTGGGTGAAGGTATGTGGGCAGTTCTCGGATTGATGGGAAGGATTTGCATATATGACACAACAGACCTGTGCCAATGTGGTCTTTCCCATTCCCTTCATCAACAAGTCCATCTTTTTGCTTAGTTTAAAAATATTGGATTTGACTTCTCTTTTCAATGCATTATCTATGCCCATGACTTGGACACAAATACTATTTTTCGAACCCGCTTGGACTTTCAAAACTTTACTTAACTGTGTTAACAGCTTCCATTCTTCGTCATCCTCTTTTGCCAAAAAAGTTCCGCTAGAAGCGGCCGTGATCATATTCCTACTTTCTTGACTAACCCCATCAAAGAAGTTTTTGATTAACATCCATTTAGGAATTTCATGATGTGGGCATGTTCTTAATAATTAATTTAACCTATTGAACGCTTCGTGAAATTCTTCTCCAGGTCTTTGTTTGAATCCAATTATTTCTTTACGTTTTTCTGTAGTTTTACTAATTGGGTATTATTCAGTTAAAAATTCATTTTTCATTTCATCCCAAGTAGTTATAGTATCAGTGGGAAGTGACACAAACCAGTTTTTCACTTTTTTTCCTTTAGGGAGAAAGGAAAGAGTCTAAGCTTAAGTGCATCTACGGTCATTTCCCTAACACGATTGGCCTTACATATAGCTGTGAATTCTGCTAAGTGTTCATACGGTTCTTCTCTTGGTGCTCCGCCAAAAACCTGTAAGATGCTAAATAGATAAGGCCAAATTTTGGGGTCATTATCTGTAATTGGATAAAAGATGGGTGATGGATCAGGAATATCATCCGGCCTGTAATGGGACTCTAAGGTTCTACGCTCTCCCATTCGTCTTTGGTTTTGTTGGGCTTCGATAAGAATGTTATCGATCTTCCCGTCTTCCGAAGTAGATAATTCTTCAGCACTTATCTCAGGAACAACGTTTTTACTTTCTTTAGCTTGTTTGGTGGCTCGTCTATTAGATCTAGTAGTTTTCTCTATTTCCGAATCAAATTTCAAGGGTGAAATTCTACCGGATAACATGTGTGCATAAACCTATGAGGACTAGGTGAAGAACTAGAGTTTTTATTTTTGGTGAGAATCGATGCTTGCGCCACGATTCTCTTTTCTTAATAGTAATACTAAAGGCAATAATACTGAAACTAATCAAATAAAAGAATAACAATTAATCAATTAATAAAATAACTAAATAAGCAATTAAAGCAAATAAGCAAATAAACTAAATTAAACTAATGAACTAAACTAGAGCTAATTACCATAATACGTGACTTTAAGCGCAACCGCTCCCCGGCAACAGTGCCAAAACTTGATACGAGTTTCGTTACCTCGCCAAATAACCGCTAAATACCTTAGAAGCTAGGGTAAGTAGGGATCGTATCCACAGAGAGCGAGAGGTTTACGTATTCGAGCGACTAGCGTTGCAAATTTAATTACTTGGAAAAAGTGAATGATTGAAAAAGATTATTACTTGCTCTATAAAATAACTACGTGCACGATTTGTAAAAGAAAACATAATTGAGTTGTTTGATTAAATATGACAACGAAGATAACCATTCCCGGATACCACATCTAACTTTGTGTTAAATTCATAAACAATATAAAGATTACATAGACATAACCTTTTTATAATTGTTATTAAATTGTTACGTGATCTAGGGCATAGCTCGTGTTACTTTGATTACTCGTCTTAATTGAACACGTAACTCGACACGAATAATAAAATATTAACAAACTATCTTGCGAAACGCAACCAAATAAGTAACATTCATTCGTTTACAATCAAACATCAACAATAAAAACATGCAAACATAATAAATTGTTCTTAGAATTAAAACACTTAGTGTGATGCTTCCTCCGAGAACGATTAGTGCGAGTTTAGCTGGACATGGTTGGTGTAATGCTCTAGAGTTGTGAGTTCATCCTTAGGAATATCGTAGCTCGACTCGTGTGTTCTCCGTACACGTATTCGCTCAAACGGAACCTCTTTCTACGCTTTTTCTCCCCAAAAACGCGACCCTTTTACCTTCTGATATGTCCCATATATATAGGCAACCTTAAAACCCTAAAATAACGCGGAAAATAATTTTTATGGGATAAGCACAAGCACGGACGCAGGCCTGCGCCCCCCCTGCGCTTGGGTCTGCGTTCGCGCCTTTTGGCAGCAAAAATCATTCTGTTGAGCACTCGATTGGGGAGCAGGGCTGCGCCCCCCTCTACGCTTGGCTCTCTAAAAATTTTCTCTGATCCCGCTCAAATTTGCCAGACTTATACTTGAGATGGTTACCTACATATATAATGAAATTTACCAATAGTAGTACATTCTAAGTCACATTTTCATTTTAGTTGAACTCTTTTACGCTTTATAAACATGGTTAATTATAACCTGGTAACTTGTCGTTTCATCTCACCGATGAAATTGTATGTAATTGAATGAATTTCCTTATGAAATTTGTTAATCATGTTGATTATTTTCTAATGATCACTAATTAGGTTATAACTTGTTAATAAGTACTTAAGTTATAATCGCTAACCTGATTTAGTGATGGTTGTTACAGTCTCCCCCTGTTAAGGGAATTTCGTCCCGAAATTAGTTCGTGCTCCACTGCTTGAGTATTCGAGAACAAATGAGGGTGTTTTTCCTGATACTGATCTTCAAATTCGCATGTAAACTTAGGAACACGTTTAGAGTTCCACCTGACCTTTACTATGGGTATGCGGCTGTGTTTTAGATTCTTGACTTCTCGGTCCATAATTTCTATAGGTTTTTCAATGAAATTCAGCTTGTCATCCAATTGTAGCTCTTCTAGTGGTATGATGAGTGTTTCTTCTTACAGGCACTTCGTCAAAATTAATACATGGAAGGTGTTGTGTACACTGCTTAGCTTTAGGGGTAGTTCAAGTCAATAAGCTACCGGACCAATTCTCTTGGAAATCTTGAATGACCCGATATAACGAGGATTAAGCTTACCTCGTTTCCCAATACGGATTAAACCCTTCCATGGTGAGACATTTAACATCACCTGATCTCCTTCTTAGAATTCTAGATCCTTCCTTCTAACATCTGCGTAGCTAATCTGTCGATCCCAAGTAATTTTTAATCAGTTTCGAATTTGCACTATCTTCTCAGTTGTCTCGTGTATGATTCCTGGGTCGATAATTTGGCTATCCCCAACTTCAGCCCAACAAATAGGTGATCGACACTTTCGCCCATATAGTGCCTTAAACGGAGCAGCTTTAATGCTCGAGTGGTAACTATTGTTGTACGAGAACTCGACTAATGCCAAGTGTCTATCTAAACTCTTGCCAAAATCAATTACGCATGCCCTTAACATGTCCTCCGATGTTTGAATGGTTCTCTCGCTTTGACCGTCAGTCTGAGGGTGGTATGTTGTACTCATGTCTAATTGTGTACCCAAAGCCTCTTGTAACGATTGCCAGAACCTTGATGTAAACTGACTGTCTCTATCAGAAATAATCGATACGGGAATTCCATATCTTGAGACAACTTCTTTAAGATAGATCCGTGTTAACTTATCCATCTTATCAGTCTCCTTGATTGGCAGGAAATGTGCATTCTTTGTGAGTCGGTCAACAATTACCCAAATGGTGTCATAACCACCAGCAGTTTTTGGCAGTTTCATGATGAAGTATATGGTTATCCTTTCCCACTTCCATTGTGGTATCTTTTGTTGCACCAATAGTCCTAATGATTTTTGATGTTCAGCTTTAACCTTCGAGCATGTTAAGCATTTGCTCACAAACGTAGCAACGTCAGCCTTCATGTTTGGCCACCAAAATAGATCCTTCAAGTCGTGATACATCTTATCTGATCCTGGATGAATAGCATATCTTAACTTATGCTCTTCATCCATAACCAACTTCCTTAATCCTTTGAATTTTGGTAGCCAAATTCTGTTCATTAAGTACCGGCATCCATCAGTCTTGATCTAAATTTGTTTATCCATTTCGTCCAACAGATTTCCTTCCTTGACTACTTCTTTCTGTGCCTCAAGGATTTGGGAGTTCAGATTTGATTGTATAGTCATGACCAGGGCTCAGACTATTAAAGGCTTAACTCGTTCCTTCCGACATAAATCATCGTCTACAACATTTGATTTGCCCGAGTGATAACGAATATCACAATCATAATCGCTTAGCAGCTCTACCCAACGACTTTGCCTCATATTTAACTCTTTCTGGTTTAGAATGTACTGGAGACTCTTATGATCTGCAAACATGGTGCACTTTGTACCGTTAAGGTAGTGTCTCCAGATCTTGAGGGCAAACACCACATCTACAAGCTGTAGGTCATGCGTCGTGTAGTTCACCTCGTGGATCTTTAGTTGTCGTGATTTATAAGCGATAACCTTATCCTTCTGCAATAACATAAAACCCAACCCATTGTGTAAGGCATCGCAGTATACCATGAAATCCTCAGTTCCTTCGGGTAAGGATAGAATAGGTGTGCTACACAACCTTTGCTTTAATAGTTGAAATGATGACTCCTGTTCTTCACCCGAGTTGTACTTTACATTCTTCCGAGTCAACTCTGTTAAAGAACCAGCTACCTTCAAGAAGTTCTCTTTAAATCGCCTATAATAACCGGCAAGACCTAAGAACTGATGGATTTCTGTGGGAGTTCTAGGAGTCGCCCAGTTCTTAATGTCCTCGATTTTCGACGGGTTTACTTGTATTCCTTGACGGTTGATTAGATGACCAAGGAATTTTACTTCTCGTAGCCAAAAAACACAGTCTGAAAATTTGGCGTATAACTGGTCTTTCTCTAGTAGCTCAAAAATCAATTTCAGGTGTTGTTCGTGCTCCTCGTTGCTTCGTGAGTAAAGATAGTCTATACACATCCTAAAAGATCCATCTTTATTCTTTATGAACAAAACCAGAGCTCCCCATGGTGAGGAACTTGGTCGGATGAATCCCTTATCCAAAAGCTCTTGCAGCTCATTGGATAATTCTTGCATCTCTGATGGGGCTAATCGGTAAGGTGCTCGTGCCACAGGCGCAGCTCCAGGCACCAAGTCGATCTGAAATTGTACTTGCCTAGGTGGTGGAAGTCTAGGAATGTCTTCAGGATAGACTTTGGTGAAATCACGCACCACCAGAATATCTCGAGTCGCTTCTCCTTCGACTCTTTCTCCATCATGTGAACTAGAACTGCTTGACATCCCTTTCGGAGGCACTTCATAGTTCTTAAATCAGAGTTGTTGTTTAGATATGGGTTCTTTCTTTCTGCTTGGACTGTTAAGACTTTCCTCTTCTTAAGTGGTATATGTACAACCTTCTTACCACACAGGATTTCCACATGATTTTCTGATAACCAACCCATTCCGATAACCACGTCGAAGCTTCCAAGTTCAATTGGCATCAAGTCTATTTTAAAGGGATGATCTACTAATTTTAGTGTGCACTCTTTAATTACACTATTTGTTTCAATCAACTTACCATCAGCTAACTCTATGGCATAAGCAGTGTCTAATGGGGAAGGAGTGGCATTCAATTGTCCACTAAACTTAGTAGATATAAAACATCTATCAGCCCCGGTATCAAACAACACATAAGCATATACATCATTGAGAATGAACGTACCCGTCACAACGTTGGGATCCTTAAGAGCATCTCCAGGTTAACACAAAAAGTCTTCCCTGAGCCCCACCGTTGTTGTTTAGCTTTGCGCAGTTCTTATTGAAATGCCCAGTGTTTCCACATTTAAAACAGCTCCTTTGCACCGTTGTTGTTTTCATTGTTGTTACTCCTACAATCTTTGTTCAGATGACCAATTCTCTTACACTTCCCACATGGGGAAGGACAGGGACCTACATGATGGTAGGTGCATTTGTTACACAATGGTTTGTTGCCAGTGTAACGCTTTCTTGGTTCAGCCACAGCAACAAACGCCTTAATGGTTTCGGGTTTCTAGGCTTGTGAACCCGAATTTTTCCACGAGCGATCCTCCCAATTTCTCTTGTTTTCTCCAGCCTTAGCTTCTACCCGCCTTGCCACTTGATCCATTAATTTATTCGCCATCCGAATGGTGCTTTGAATTGTAGTTGGATTGGAGGCGGTTACATCCCCTTGAATATGAGGAGTGAGTTCCCAAATATAGCGTTCGATACACTTGTATTCGAGAGTGACCATCTGTGGGCATAGCAGACTTAGTTCATGAAAACGATTGGTGTACCTAGCGACATCCGTACCAATCATCGTCAGATTCTAGAATTCAGATTCCATCTTTTTTTAACTCGTTTCTGGGGCAGTATTCATCAGAGTATATGCAGCGTCGATACCAACTAACTGAGTATAAGAGTTCCACCATGTTAGAGCGCTATCTTGCAGGGTGTGAGTGGTAAACTTGACCTTCACATCTTCGGTACAGCCACTAACACGGAAGACAGACTCGAGCTTCTCAAACCAATGAATTAGTCCGACTGCACCTTTCGTTCCGTTAAAGTATCGGGACTAGCAGCTTAGAAACCCCTTGATGTTACACCCCCTTTGGTTTGTGTCAGTTCCTCCCACAGTTCCGCTTTCTCATCCATCCCCGTTAGCAGCGCTATTTCTATTCCTTTCATATGTGGCTATAGCAGCAACCACTTGTTGAGCAACGAGTTGCTCAATTGCAGCGGCACTCATTGCTCTCCTTGGCGGCATTATCCTGAACAAATTAATATAAATAGTGTAAGGTAGCGATTCTATTGACTATAAATTTATAAGAGAACAAATAATTGTAGCACATTATTGCACATAAATTTTGCAAGCACATAGATTTCATTAATAATTGATATAATTTGTTACATATGGGTCGGGTTTTACCAAAACAATTTCAAGTAATTTGATTACATCGGGTCCTACTACTTTCTAGAATTTAAAAGAAACAATAAAAATACAAGTTTATATCCTCCATAACTAGATGTGGGAGTGGTCAGGGGTTTCTCCTTGCTACAGAGCGCTGAGCAACTGTGCTAGTGCGGCGTTGTGTGCCTCGCACTCCACTAGATGTTTGTGTTCTGCAGCTGCTCCTGCTGAAGTCTTGCTGTCACCTCTCCGACATCTTGACTGAGTTCCCTCGGTCGAAGGTCGTGTCTTGCAGCCCTTGCCACTAGAAGAGGTAGAGCTTGGGCTGCGGGTTCCTGGGTGAGGGATGTGGTCGGCTTGGAGGATGGTCCTCCGATCTCGAATTAGGAGGGGATTCCCTCCTCTCGCCTCCATTCCTGGATGGTGTCTGGCATCCAACCCTAATGTTTCCCGTCTACCCGTCGCCGTTGCGGCGGGCTTGGCTGGGGGACAGGAACTGGGATAGACTCCCGTCGGGGTATTATTACCCTTTTTCGTGCGGTGAATTGTATGAGGGGCCCATTGGGATGTGGGTGATATGTTTTGTGGGAGGGGACTTGGGGGTGATAGGGTATGTATGAAGGGGCCACCGGAGATGGTGGATCCTCATTGGATGGTTCTCCCCATCCGCTAGAAGGTTTTTCCTCTTCCATTGGTTCTTCTTCAGACTCCTCCATTGGCTCTTTTTCTTCGGAGGGGTCTTCCGATTCAATGAAGATCTCGGTGTCTCCTTGATCCATCGGCGTATACTCGTCTTCGGAATCAGATAAGATGATGATCGTATTGCTTGACATGTTTCTGTTATCATGGTCCATTTATAGTTGTTTTAGTTACTTACAAAATGTATTAGTCTTTTGAATCAACAAAGTGTAGGTGTAGCAGTTATAGCCTAGGGTACTAATGCAACCTAGTTCACTATAACTATGGCTTTGATACCAATCTGTTACACCCTGTTACCCCGGTTGGCTACTAGGCGTGACGTCGCGAAAGCATATTCATAATGAAGTGAACGAACACTAAATGGATGTTTTCGAAAAATACACTTATAATCTTCAAAATATGATATTGTTTTTACATAATCCAAATAAAGGTAAAGTAGTTCACAATTGCGGAGAATTAAATACATGATCAAAATGGACATTATTTATGCTAATAAATCTCTGTATGTTAGAAAATTGTTGCGACTTCAAAATATGTGGAAGCCTTGTAACGCTTCCGATGCATGCTACTCGTCTTAATTACCTGAGAATACACGCTAAAATACGTCAACAAAATGGTTTGTGAGCTCATAGGTTTACACGAAAGAATGATTTGTATGGACTACAACGATTGAGTTTGAATTTATAAAGCATAAATTCCATGTTATGTATTACATATAACCATCATGCAACCGAACTTAATTATGAGTTTGTCCTATGTAGAATTAACCAATATAATACTATGATGTTAAATATATAAGCACCCGTTGAGAGTTGGCGCGACCAACCCGGGTAGGGGGCATTAATCCCGATAGATGTATCCATATGATATTCTCGTTTACATAAATGTAAGTAACGGTTCATGATTTGAGGGCATGATGAAACCACATGTATGTAATACATAAAGAGAAATGAAGCATATATTGTGTCAATATGAAAGATGTAACATATATTTTCACCAAAGAACATAACATTGTAAAAATAGGGGCTATGAGTACTCACCGCAAAACGATGGCAAAAACGAGCGTAAAAACGTAGACTGTGTTGTTGACTTGCGACGATCCTTAATGTATTTTAACGGAGTCCTAAATGATTTGAGGGACTTAATAAGTTCCATATAAGATAATATGCATGTATGGGGATTTTTATGTTTTAAATCACCCAACTTAACAAGTTCATAAATAAAACTCACTTAAAAGTTCAAATATATATATATATATATATATATATATATATATATATATATATATATATATATATATATATAGATTCTCCAGGTTTTGTCATGGTTTTTCGGCCTGCTTTGTGGCTGTTTTTGACTAAGCTCTAAAACCATTCGGGCTTTGGTTTTCATAATCATAAAATTACTATATAAAAGTAATTTTCAAAGTAAAAACGAGCATTTTTTCGAGGTTTTTTGGTTAGGGAAAATGCTCGTTAAAAACCCTATGATGGCAGTTTTTGAGCTGTTACACGTTTCGGTTCTCAAATAATATTTGGGGGTTCAAAACTCCAAATTAGATTATAAAAACCTCCAGATTTTTAGTTAAAACATAGATCTAACTTCTGTAACAAGGTTCAACTCATTTCGTTAAGTTTAGAATTAGTTATGATTTTTCAAAGTTAATGTAATATTTATGCCGAAAACCCGGATTTCATATCCTTGAAACAACTTATGATTCTTGTTGTTTATTCAAAAACTACATGTATAAAAATCTATGAAACACATTTATATAACTTGTTTGCATAATATTCATGCTTACATTATGTGTTTATGTATTTATAAATACATTTGAAGAAACAAACTTTAAAACAACACTAGTGATTTAAAAACTTGAGTTTTAATGAAACTTGTTGTTGTTGGTGATTATATATGTTATGCAAGACTTATATACACATAAATATAATAGGAAATAAGTTAGTATTTACTTACTTTGATGTATTAGAAGTATGCAAATAAGTAGAAGTTGGATTCTTGAATTTGTTGCACCAAAAACTTCCTTGAATTCTTGAAGAACAAAATAAAATTTTGAAGTGTTGTATGTGTGTGTGTGCGTGCTTAAAAGCTGGTTTTTGAGAGATAAGAAAAGAGATTTTTTGCTTTTGAAATGTGTGGAAATGAAGTGAATATGAAATCCTATTTATAGAGGGGAAAAAGCTCTTGAAATGATGGTGAAAATGGAGGTTGAGTGTGTATCTTGGTGAAGTTGAAAGGAAGAGATGTGATTATGATTGTGTATGGAGTTTTGTAATAAAAAAAAATAAGTCAAACTCTGCACTTGTATTTGTTAAGGCCGGCCTATGTACTTTATTTATGGTGCATTTTTATTTGTTGTATAAAAGTATTTCGAAATGTATTCTTGTATCTTCCTTTTTATGTAATTTTATAAATACTGATGAATACACTAGTTTAATGCATTGTTTTAGTCTTCCATAATTAAAGTTATGTAAGTTTCTTAATGCATGATTAGTGTCACTTATCTTAATTTAATAATCCACTTAGTTGAATTAATCCATCATATCGTAAATCGATCGGATTAATTACTTGTCGTTTCTCATCGATGAAATTGTTTCTAATTTATCGGATTAATTGCTAAATCGATTGGATTAATTGCTAATGACCACTGATTAGGTTATAACTTGTTAATAACTACTGATTAAGTTATAATTGCTAACCTGATTTTGTGTCGGTTGTTACACAGCTCTACTGAAGGTTCTATGTGAATGGAGGAAATATGAATTTTATACGACTGGGTGAAAACCTTGATACATAATATCAAGAACCATTAGTTCAAAACCTTTTCGAATAAAATTCATATCAACTTCCAAAACTTCCTTTTCAAGATGTATAATTTGGTTTTTGAAGAACGGAGGTGGGAATTTTAGATTGAGATTTTGATTCAACTGGTTTTGCATCCATTTTTGATTGTGAGTAACTATGTATGTAGTTATCCACCAGAGTGAGTTTGTTCATTTGGATGGTCTGATCGGTTTGAGCACGTTTCAAAAATTCATCCTCGCGATTTTTTATTTTGGCGTACAACCACACTCTTTCTTTGGAAATCATTTTGAACTGTGTTCATTCTGAGAGTTCTCACATAAGATGGATTCAAATTTGTTTGATACTTTAGAAATCTGTGATTTCAATGAACTATTTTCTTCTTGAGTTTTATTTGAAGTTTCAATCAAATAAGAATTCATATCATTAATCTTGACCATGTCCAAATGAATTTTTGAGTTATCACTTTGTACTTTAGCAATTATTTTTCAAAAGTGTGGTCCTTTTATTTTTCAAGCAACATTTTCTATTCTAAAGAAATATATTTTTTGATGAAATGTTTCAAATCGTTTATTAAGTCGGATTCTAAATTAGAATGTACCTCACTTTGTTCACCATCAGATGAATTGAAATCTTTGTCATTAGTCATCAGACAGGATGCAGTGGATGTCTTTTCAACCTGTTCATCATCCGAGGCATGTCTTTCCTCACTTCCTTCACTTCCTTCAGCTCTGGTTTCTACGAGCTGTTCTTCAACCACCTGCATATTTGACCCTTGATCAGTTGATTTGAGATCGAAGATATTTGCCAAATAACATGGAACATCGTTAGCTCCGTCAATTTCATCATCATTCTGATCATCTATCCAATAGTCATCCTCTGCTACTACTGCTTTTTCCCCTTATTTTCTTTTAATTGTTGCCAGTCTTCATTGATAGTAGTCAGCATTTCGTTGAAAGGGTTTAACACATTCTCTGGCGAAATGACCAAGTTCGCCACACTTGTAGGAGTAGGGGATAGCTGGGGATTTTCGTTTGTTATCAGTCACCAGGGAAAGGGGATCATTGACTTGTCTGGTCCCAATGACAGATAAGGAATCAACCTTGGTTCGCATTTCCAGATGATCATCAACATCGTCTTGAAATTCTTGTAGATTTTCAAATAAGAAATGGATAGTGATATCATTCAGGTCATGATTTCTCTTCACTATACGACCGGTGGAGCTCCATTCTGGTCGTAGAGAGGCCAGATAATGATGATTTATGTCATCCTGTGGGATGGTGACGTTGCACTTCTTCAGTTCATTTAAAACGGAGTAGAAACAATTATATGTACTTTCAAGTGTTTCTCTGTCTCGAGCCTTGAACTTGAGAAGGCAGATTTGATTGTCTCTTGACTGTCAATACTGTTGAAAATTGTGTTGAGAAAGGCTTGTATGAGATAGTTCTCTAATTGAATGTCAGCTTTAACTCTGAGTCTTTCCTGTTAAGTCTGAGGACCTCATGGTTCACGAAGTTCGGGAATTGGTGGATCATTGTCAGGTTTGGCAGATATAATGGTGGAATATTATATTGGACCTTCTTCTAGGGATTTGAGCATCAATGAGCCTAGGTCATGCAGTGCCAAGAATATCAAGAACCGTCTTTTCCATTGATCATACTCTCCACGGTAGAGAACCGGAGGACGGATATTCGTTCCCAATATTAGATCCTGTTACATTCTAAATTTCAATCATGTGGAGTTTATTTTGTAATAGTTAGTTGCACTTTATTTCCATGTAATTTAATTTCTTTCATTTGTAATTTAATTCTTGTGTTTAGAAGTTGAGGGGTGTAGTTTGTATACCCTTCAAACTTGGATTTAATATTTAAAAGAAACCCTCCTAGGGTTTCCCACAAGTTTGTCATTATTCAGAAGTGCAAAAAGCGGCCGCCACAAACTTTGAATATTCTCTCTGACATTTTCATCTTTGATTGAGTGTTTATTCTCATTGTATGAATATTATTATTGTTGTTAATTCTTGTGAGTGCAACGACTATTGATTGTGACGATTTAACAATTGGTATCAAAGCCACGAAAGAGGATTTCAACTAATTTCTTGGTATTCATCGATTTGTTCATCACTGTTGGTATTCTTCAAAAACCCACAGTTTTAGTTTTAATCTTCGTTGTATCGTCTGTTTTTATGTGTTTTATATCTCATAATCCTTGATAATAAATCCAGTATTGATTTCGAGCAATATTGTTCAATCGATTACATGGTTTTATTAATTATTTGTTGAAAATCAAATAAAAAATTCTTGTTTTTAAACACGGTTTTTGCTTAAAAGTCATCATTTTTAAGTGTTTTTGGTTACTTGTTTTTCACAAAACTTGTTTCTAAATTCAAACCAATCATTTAGAAATTATTTCCAGCTTTTAAAACACATATTGTTAATTATGCAAATCTAAATTTTTATATAAGTTCAATCTCGGATTCTAACTCGGATCAAATTTATGACCATCTCGGATCCATTCACGAACCAACTCGGACCCATTTTCTGACCAACTAGGAACAATTTTCGGATTACATCCGAAATTCGGTTGTCCCAAAATACACCCGAATTTCGGTTGGAAGATTTTTTGGATTCTTCAAATCACTTGTTCTTCATTTAAAAAAAAAAATTCAGATCACCACCCGAATTCCTATCCACCTGAATTTCAGATCTCAAGTCTAATTGAACCATCCATATCTCGGATGGGTCCTCCACCAGAAATGCGCATCACCTGAATTTCAGTTAATCACGTGTTAGATCTAGAAGTTGTGATAGTTTCAAGGTTCAAAATGCAATAAATGAAACTTAGTTTTGGGTTCAATTTGTAATGTTTCAAAGTTTCTTGTAAATGGGTTAAAAGACCAAAAGGTTAACCCATGGGTATGGATATTTTGGATCCATTTAGTTGTCTATATATAGATTGTTTCTAGGTTTTCATTTGTATTTTTTTGGCTGATTGAATGTACGTGATTGAAGTGCTATTAAGTTTTTTCTAATCTTTGAATGTTCATGTTGTTCATAATATTATTCTTATTGTTCTTCAGGTTATGATTGATGATATTATTAGTAACCTGATTGAATGTTGATTGAATGCTTCTAATATGGGAATTACAATTGGTATCAGAGCTATAAAGATTGGTTTTAAAGTGTTTATAATTTCTGATTTTTGAAATTTTTTGCTTAAAAAATCTGCATTTTTTCTGAAAATTGTTAACGTTCTTGAAAGTTCTTCGTGTTCTACGAATAACATCTCTGTTTGATCTTTGAAATCGAAATTTCTGAACTGTTTGTTGTTAAATCTCGTTTGATACTATATTCCTTCGGTGAACATCTTACTGTTTAATCACAAATTCGTGAAAGAAATCATATTTGATTCCAAAAATCATAAAGAACCGTGCTTAATTTCTGTTTAATTTAGCTATTTTTGAGAATTGTTCATCATCCGAGAGTTACAACTCTCGGATATAGCTGAGTTGTGTGTAATTTACTTAATTTTTTTAAACTATTTTTATGCTTCATGCTTCATTCAGAAGTTGTAACTTGCGGATAATACTGCTTGATACTTGCTAGTGTTAAATTGCCTAAGTACGCACCACTACTTGCGGATCACAAGGCACACACACCATAAAAATTTTCTAAGTCAAAACACAACTCTTGTTCTCCCGCGAGTCCCAACTTGGGAACAGAACCTCATCCGCAAGTTCCTACTTGCGGATCACATAGGAACCTAACTCAGATTCAAATTATTCTAAGTCCCCCATCCACAACTTCATCTGAGAGTTACAACTCTCGGATCTAACTTCATCCACGAGTTCAATTTATAACACTTAGATCTTCTTCTTGAATCTCACTTAGTGTGTTTCCTATTAAGGCTATAATCACTTACCAATCTCGATCCAAAGAAGCTTTCAACATGAACCGCGACACTCTATCTATGGGATCTGACGTCAGGCCTCCAACTCTGTATCGGGGACGCTACACTCTGTGGAAATCCAGTTTTCTCGATTTCATAGAACGTCAAGAGTTAGCTGATGACATTCTAGACTCAATCTACAATGGTGCAGCTAAATTCAATTATCCTAATCCCACAGAATCTAACATCGAAGATGATGGACTTCCAAAGAAAGTTCACATGATTGCACAAATGAATCGAGTTAAGGCTGATATGATAGCTCGATCATTCATCATCCAGACTGTTCCGGATGAAATCTATATCAGCATAGATAGTTTTAAGACTGCCCGTGAAATGTGGGAGGAAATTGAGAGACAAATGCAAGGAAATGATCGGAATGCCAAGCAACGTGAAGCAAATGCTTTAAACAAATATAACATGTTTTCAATAAAGGATGGAAAGACTCTAGAGACCACGTATCATCGTTACTGCACACTGATGAATGAACTCCGAAAGAATGGAGTCAACAAATCTCAAGTAGAGTTGAATAGGAAGTTTGTGAACTCTCTGAAACCAGAATGGAAACAATTCGTCTGGTTGATTCGTGAGATAAATGACATTAGAATACATGATCCATTTGATAGTCTCGTATTCTATCAGTCTGAAGTCTCTGGTAAGCTTGAACCAAAGAAGCTAGAGGAACCCACCACATCTGATACCATTGCTCTTCTCATAGACAAGAAACTTAAGTCCTCTAAGGCTGCTAAACTCCTCAAAATTCTTTTGGAGTCCTTTGAATCTGATACTGATCATGCTGACAATGATCCTGAGGCTACTGAGCTTCAAAAGCAAATCGCATTACTCACTCATGCATTTCATAAGAAGTTTCTAAAATCGTCCAACAAGCTTCGACGAGAAGCCAAGAGTAAAAACTATGATGACAAGAGGGAATTAGCTGAGAAGCCAAAAGAAGAGGAACATAAAGCTGATGAAAAAGAGAAAGGATGCTTCAACTGTGGTAAATCGTGACACTTTACTCGAGAATGTCATCTTCCTAAGCAAAAGAATGAGAAATACTACAAGACGAAATACAATCTCTCTAAGCAAAGGAATGTTGGTCGAGCATTGTTCGCTGAAGAGGAACACTGGTTAAAAGACACTAATAATGAAGAGTATGATGCAGATCCTATGTGCTTCATTGTCGACACTCAGCCAGCCGAAGACACGAGTGCAAAATTTGAAGTCTCATTAATGGCTCAAGATGCTAGTGCAAGCAAGAAATCATCCACAGATCAAGAGGTAGGGTTTCTGCCCGATGAATTTCTTGCTGAATTAAAAGTTTTACGTGAAGAGGCCAAAAAGCTAAAAGTTTGTCAAAATGGCTTTCGGGATGCTTGAAATTAATCGACTGATTTGAAAACAAACATTTTAGCTTTACTAGAACAAATGTCTAAGACTAATACTGTAACAATGGAAGTAACTGCCAAACTGCCCAAATTACAATACGATCATCAAGTGCTTAAATCTGAAAAATCTGACAATGATTACATCTCTGAGTATGCATTGGCTGAGAAAAGGAAATTAAACGAAAAAATCAAAGACATGGAAGAAAGGTTTTACAAACGTGGTCAAACTGATCAAACCATAAATATGTATAGACCTAGAGAGTTGAAGTCAAAAGTTGGTTTACCGGTACTGGAGCCATGAAAAAATGGTTGATAAACTACATGACCCTTTATATGATTTTGAAACTCTGGGTCGCGGGTACACTATGGCATATCACAGAACATGGCCAGAAGTGCTAGCCAAAGGAAAAGAAAAACAAGCAAGATTGTGAAGACCATCCCTTACGGGGCAGTCGTCAGAGTCAAGGTCCCACATCATGCAACACGATATCAATCATAACTAAGATAGAGTAATTATATTGCGGAATTGAAATTACAAGTACAAAATATTAGGATAAGTTTAATTCATTTTTAGTTCAGAATTACAGTTTTCAAATTAAACTTATAAAGGGTACAATCTAATCTAATTCATATCATCATACAATCAAATCAATCTACCCAGACCACCACAAATTTCATCTGCCAATCAGTACCGAAATGCTTTGTTGAGTAGTGGTCAATGAAAACTTCGACTTGATTCTTGTAAGACCTAAAAACTAGGTCCGGCAGGTGACTTTCCTTTATCTTTTCCTGTAAAAAGTGTAAACAGCAACTGTAAGCAAAGCTTAGTGAGAATATAGATTTTCATATTACATGCATTAATCAAGCGGATCATGGGTCAAAGCATGATATGTCTGGACTGCCACTACAACCACTCATGATTGACACATAATAGTCATAGAGTCGGATGATGTTCAGCCCACGCTCACGCTTTTAGTGGAAGCTATCCACTTATGCTGGGCTAGCTACCAGCGGTCTTCATGGGGGAACATCGGATTATCAATACCAAGTTCAATAGAGCTGGTGACATAGCTAGGTCTAGAACAATAGACCGACAAGGCTAATCATGCCAAGTTGAATCGATATGTCAAAGATGCGATCAATAAGGAAAGTATAGTATTCAAAGTCATGATAGCAATAATTTCCTTGCAACATATGAAATGAACTGTAAATACAATGTCATGCGGAATGATAAGTCGACTAGCTATCATGATCCACAGGGCATCACCGAACCATGGTGTGCACAGGTCACAATCCAGCTGAACAAGTATGAATGTCAAATAACCTATCATCAACAGTATGTCTCAACCGGAAGTCTGGCATGAAAAACTGAATATCTATAACTCACTGGTTCTGTAGTCTTTATCAAGCAGATTTATAATCCACCACCTGAGTTATCCCAGGATTTATCTTTAATCATGATCTATCTGATCTCTAGCTTTTCTTTTCAAATCGGTGACCCACTTTCAATATCTTTCAATCTTTAGTTCTTTAATTCTTTGTTCAGATTTATCTGAACTTGTCCAGAATTTATCATATCATATCATTATAAATCTTTGGAATTTCATTAACTTGATTCTGATATCTCATAATCTTCTCAAATGTATTTTATGCCCGAATCTTGCATATAAATATCTCATATTTCGTTTAATATTGCATAGTATTGGCTCTGAATTATATCTTTTAATAAGTCATAAAAACATATCTAAAAAGTTAGTTTATTGGCCTTAATTTCGGATCATATAAATGTCATCCGAACTCGCACCATTTGGGACCGACTCGGCGAGTCGATTGAGGCGACTCGGCGAGTGGAGGTCCGAAATGCGGATCTTGACCGAATTCGCATGCATTCGAAAAGTCTATGGATCCGAGATTAACCCATCCGAATTCGGGTCAAAAACGAATTCGGATCTCATCCGAACTCGGGTCAAACCGAATTCGGATCTAAATCGAATTCGGATCCAATACTTAGAAATTTTTCGAGAAATTCATGGTGTTCTTGGCGACTCGCCGAGTCGATTTGCAGGTTTGCAAGTCGACCCATACGGGTTTTTACAAAAAATTCACCAAGTTAAATTTTAATCACATGCAATTAAATCCAACGTTATATTATCAACTTTGGGGTATTTCTACACTGTTTTCCCCATATTAAACACTTTAAATCATCCAGATTTGTCCAAAATGTTGAATTTTTCTCAAGAACACAAAAGTTTATAAAAACTCAGATTTGTGATTATTTTGGATGATTTAAGCTACGATTTTCGTTTCTGAATCATTTATGGGTTTCAACATATGATTTCTAAACGATATTTCTAACATGCAACATAATTTTTATAGATTATAAATCAGAATTTGTGCATTTAAATTCTTAAAAATACAAACTAAAACTTAGAAATTAGTTTTATTACCTTAATGTTCACTGATTCTTGATAATCTTCAGTTAGATTCACGAATTCCTCTTCTAATCTTGATGTTCGAGCAGATTTTTAAAGATTTTAGAGAAAGAATGAGAGAGTTTGAGTGTTGTAGGATGATGAAAATGAAGAAATAAAGACTTTGTGTCTTTTATTTCAAAACTTTCAAACCTTGACACTTTTATCTTCATTAATAAAGATTTTATCTTCATTTTTATCATCACAACATAATTTTTCTTAATTAAATATTTTCATTACTTAATTAAAACTAAAATTACAAATAATGTAATAAAAATTACATTATTGAATCAAAAACAGAAATTAAAGTTAAGTCAAAAGCTAGGTTGTTACAAAGAGGTGATATAAAACGAATCAAATTTGTTTATGATTGGTTAAATTATGACTCTCTTCAAGGAAAATTGGATAAAACTTTTAGAGATGATGAGTTCGTTGAACCAAAAGAGTTTACACCTGATCCGAACTTGCCAAAACCACGTGAATATGTACCATATTCTGTTTTAGAACAACGAGCTTCTGACCTAAAACAGATACTGGAAAATACAACACGATTTTTTGAGCAAGAACGAATAGATTTTACAAAGAAAATATCAGATCTAGAGGCCGAAATTGCTCGACTTAATTCGTCTGTGGCTGACACTTCACTAAATAATGATAAATTCAATGACCTTGAGTTAACATTAAAAGAAACCAAAGAGTTGTTTGATTCAGACAAAATCAATTTTTTAAGAAAAGAAAATGAGTTCAATGAGGCAAGACGACAGTTTTCAGTTCGAGAACATAATTTCAATATGGATGCTACCTCATTTAACAAAGAACGAGATCCGCTTTAAGCCACTATAAAGGGACTAGAATCTCAACTTGTTTCTAATCAACATAGTTTCGAGAAACAAGTTTTTGTCACTCCTCTAAGGTTATAACTTTAACTTCAGCGAGTGATACAAACTCAAATCTAAGAAAACAACATCTCTTAGAAATAAAGAAAGACAAAGCCCCGATGATCGTACCTATCTCAAAACATGTTGGCAACACTTCCAAAACTATTCCCGGAAATTCTGCTGCTTCTAGCAATAAAGGCAAACAGAATTCTCGAAAACAGATATCGCACACACAGTTTAGTAACTCAAAATCTGTGAACGCTAACAAACATGTTAGTTTCATTTCAGAAAATCGAGTAACACCAAAGGGCACATCTCAAAAGATGGCATCTAAAGTCAAGAGTCAAGGAGAAATTTTTTATTCTTCAAAGTCTTTAATTTCCAATGTAATAAAAGTCAAACGTGTGGTTGATTTACATTCCAGTACTATTTTTAATGATTGTAATGTTTCGAACGCTATTTCATTTAATGCATATTTGTGTGAACAGTTGTTTAATTTATCCAAAACACCACAAAGTTTTTCTAGATCGACATTGTTAAATTACGCTCCTATACTCAAACATAGACACTGCCGCAAACCTAAACAAAAGGTTAAAAAGGAATCTAATAGACCTATCAAATATAAGTCTATATGGATCCCTAAAAATTGCATCTTTGCAAACAAAGACATTAAGTGCATTATCTCAAAAACCGATGGTGGTTGTCACATTAAGATCAAATGGACACAAATTCCGTACAATTTGGGTACCAAAAGTCACTTAATTGTCTTGCAGACATTGGTTTCTAATCACCTCAGATTAGAAGTCGTTCCTCATTTTCAATGGCTCTTAAACACCCAGGTCAAAACCCGCTCTTCAATCTTCACACACTGATCTGTCCTTTGCTTTCAGGCAAACAGTGTATGGATCCGAGACTCTGGATGCTAACGGCATATGACTGGCCGACAAGATCTTCTGTCCAACTACACGTCAACTGATGGTGGTTCAGTGAAATTCGACGATAAGGGTGTTGCTCGAATCTGTGGCTTTGGAGATCTTGAAATGGAAAATCTAAAGATTACTCAAGTCTCCTATGTCCAAGGTCTTGGCCACAATCTCTTTAGTATTGGCCAACTTTGTGATAAAGGACTTGAGGCCTCTTTCAAAGCCACACGATGCAGTATTCGCTCTCCAACGGGTAAAGAAATTCTCACCGGCACTCGATGCTCCAACCTATACACCATCGACCTCTCTAAAGACAAGGTCAACAAGACAATCTGTCTACTTTCCAAGGCCTCATCTCAACAGTCTTGGTTATGGCATAAGAGATTCTCTCATCTGAATTTCAAAAACATAACCAAGCTCGTATCAAACAAACTCGTCAGAGATCTATTGGAACTGAAGTTCGATAAAGATCAACTGTGTGCAGCCTGCAAAAAGAGTAAGATCAAGAAATCCTCACACAAACCGAAGCCAGTCCCTAACACTACACAACCTCTGTAGCTCATCCACATGGATTTGTGTCGTCTAATGTGCATTCATAGCATACATGCCAAGAGGTATATACTGGTGATGGTCGACGAATTTTCATGATACACATTGGTCAAGTTCCTACGCACGAAGAACGAGACGCCAGAATTGATCATCTCGTTTTTGAAGCAGACCCAAGTCAACCTCCAACTTCAAGCCCAAACAATCCGTATGGACAATGGTACTAAGTTAAAAAAGAAGAAGTTAATCACATTCCTAGATTCCGGTGGTATCACCCACCAATATTCTGCTGTCAGAACAACTCAACAAAACGGAGTTGTAGAACGACGAAATCGAACTCTGGTTGAAGCAGCTCGTTCCATGATCAGATACTTGAAGCTGCCTCTTCACTTCTATGCCAAAGCTATGGACACTGCGTGCTACACCATGAAATCGCTCAATCATCAACAAACGATTTAGTAGAACACCCTATGAGATTATTAAAAAAAACAAACAACTAATGTCAAACACTTTCGTGTTTTTGGTTGCAAGTGTTTCATTCTGAACGAAAAAGATAATCTCGGTAAGTTCGACGCAAAAGGAGATGAAGCTGTATTCATCGGATACTCCAAGAACTCAGCCTCCTACCGGGTGTACAACAAACTGACTAGAACAGTTAATGAGAGTATGAACATCACATTCGATGATTTAGCTGAGTCCGAGAACGTTTCTTGACACCTTAGTTCATAACCGGCTGCTCAACAACCGTCTGACCCGACTCAGACGTCATCTGCATCCAACTCTGCCACGCCAATCGGAGGAGACGATCTAGACTTAGACTCATTATTTGAACTCTTATATCCGAACACTTAGTCTAGTAATAACTCTCTTAGTAAATCGGATGTAGATACAAATGAATTTAGTCCAAGCTCACCTACCCTTGACATATACGAGCCCACACCTACGGACACCACACCTTAATTTCCTAAATCCCCAATCGGTTCTTCTCTTCCTAATCTAACCAAGATAAAGCCCCAGAACCTTCTACATCGGTTGATGTTCTTCAAACCGATTCAACCCCATCTGATTCACCCCAATCCGTAGAAAACCTCGTACCTCTACTACGCAAATGGACCTTATCCCATCCCGAATCTCAAATCATTGGGGAAAAGTTCTCTCCGATTCTAACCAAAAGACCTACCAACGCAGGATGGCTATTCGCTGCATTCCTGAGCAAGATCGAACCTACATCCATCACCGAGGCCTTACAAGATCCAGACTGGGTGAACGCTATGCATGATGTGCTACATCAGTTCGAACGCCTATGCATCTTAAAGAACAAACGTGATGAGAACGTGATTGTCGTCCGCAACAAAGCCAGACTTGTGGCTAAAGGGTAAAGACACCAAGAAGTAATCGACTATGATGAGACGTTCGCTCCAGTTTCCAGACTTGAAGCCATTCGCATCTTCTTGGCGTACGCGACACACAAAGACTTCACGGTCTATTAGATGGACGTGAAGACGACGTTTCTCAATGGAAATCTGAAAAAGGAGGTGTACGTTTCTCAACCTGTAGGTTTTGTCGATGAGTCTAGACCATCATATGTCTATGCTCTCGACAAAGCTCTATATGGTTTAAAACAAGCACCTCTGGCGTGGTGTGATAACTTAACTGAATTCCTGCTCGATTCTAGTTTCTCCAAAGGTACGGTTGACACGACCCTGTTCATACGGCATAAAGGTAATGACATCTTAATCATTCAAATTTGCGTAGATGACATTATTTTCGGTTCTACAAAACCTTCACTATGTAAAAATTTTTCAAAAATAATAGAATCGAGGTTTGAGATGAGTATGATGGGGGAAATGAATTTTTTTTCCTCGGATTACAAGTCAAACAACTTTCTGACGGGATTTTCATAAATCAGTCAAAGTACATCCATGATCTTCTAAAGAGATCTAAGATGGAAAACTGCACATCTATGAAAACTCCCATGTCCATTTCCTCAAAGCCTGATGCCGATCCAATGGGTAAATCCACTGACATCACGGCTTATCGAGGAATGATAGGTTCCTTATTGTATTTAACTGCTAGTAGACCGAACATAATTTTTGCTACATGTTTTTGGGCTCGATTTCAAGCCGGCCCTAAAGTGTCACATGTGGGTGCCGTAAAACGAATCTTCGGTTACTTAAAAGGCACGCCTGACCTTGGTCTCTAGTTTCTGAAAGGAACCAGTTTCGAACTAACTGCATACTCAGATATAGATCATGCAGGTTGCAAACATGACAGAGAGAGTACATCAGGTCACATCCAGTTCCTCAGAGACAAACTGGTAAGTTCGGCATCAAAGAAACAATACAGTGTTTCTCTGTTCACCGCTTAAGCAGAATACATTGCTGCTCAAAACTGCTATGGATGCGCACTCAACTCCGGGACTACGGTATCAGACTTAGTCAGATTCCCATCTATTGTGACTCCATGAGCACAATAGCCATTACTGGTAACCTTGTACAACACTCTCGCGCTAAACACATAGATATCCAGTACCATTTTATAAAAGATCACGTTGAAGAAGGTACCGTAGAATTACATTTCATAAACACTGAAAATCAGATAGTTGACTTGTTAACAAAACCCATGGATGAAAAACGATTTAATTTTCTGGTGAACAAGTTAGGTATGCTGAATTTATTAACGTAATTTACTTTAAAATGCATCATTCTTGCAAAGTTTATCTGCCTTTACAAAATACAGATTTTCTTTTCGCTGTTGTTACATTTTCTAATCATTTATGTTCCGTGTTTATGTTATTTTATTCTAGTCTTTGTGTTAATAATGATTCTGTCATACTTTTTCGGGAGGCATCCAGGTAAGTCTCCGAGTATTTTAAATTTTCATTTATGCACACTCGAAGGGGGAGAAAGTGAGTTAATCAAATTAGCGTGTTTATATTTTTAATTGGTGTGTTTAATATTTCGTATTAAGTTTATTTATTTGTTCTCGTGTAAGTGTATTTAACTTTAAGTTTGCTACTTTATTTTAAATAAAACCCAAAAAGATTTTATTTTTTTAGGTATGTTAGTTTAATTAAAAAAAATCCAAAAAGATTTATTATTATTGTTTTATTACGTTTTCTTTTCTTTTCTTTTTTCTTAAATAATTTAGATATCTTTAATGTGAGATGTTTTTTTGGGCATGGGTCGGGTTCCCCAACCGGGTTTGGGGGGAACCGATTTTTGAAAAAAGTATATAACCGCCCAAACCCTCTCACATTCATATTCTTCTCCAACTATCAAGAACACACACTCCAAATCTCAACTGTTTCACCACAAATCAGGGTCTTAGAAGTGTTTAATAGCGATGTCGTGCATCAAAGTGAGTATAAATTATGATTTTAGGTTATAACCTACTTCCTTTGAAATCTCTGCACTTAATCGAGTTTAAAAGAGGGTTTAGAGTTTGAAAATGGGTTTTTCTTTGTCTCTAAGAAACCGAAAAGTTCTTTTGAAAACAAGCTTTTTGATCCGAAAAGTCAAAGCTGCAAAGTTGTTTGTGGGTTTTCAAAAATGCCTAAGTCCTAAACCTGCGACTAATGCTTTGTCCGCGAGTTGCAACTCGCGGACGAACTATCATCACCATGACTGGGTCCTAAACTTTTCCAAGTTAAATGCTTATCATGCCTTGTTCGCGAGTTGCAACTCGCGGACAACACTACTTCCGCATGATGTGTCTCCATATTTCTAAGTTAAGTTGCACATGTTGTTTGGTCCGCGAGTTTCAACTCGCCCTTCATCCGCACAAACATAACCAAAGGCTCAAAATTATTATGTAAATCATGCGGGTATAGTAATATACACAAGTTACCACTCGCGGATATCACACAACCCGCAAGTCACCTTCAAGAACACACATAAATATTACAAAGTTGAACCTACGATAAAAGGTTCATCCGCAAGATCCAACTTGCGGATAACACTTCAACTGCAGGTTTGGGGTCTTTCATGTCTTAGAAATAAATTTCAAAACCAAACTTTCACTCAAAACTTTCACTTATTCAGGGGTTTTAAATCCTGTTTTAAGGTTGTTTCATGTGAATTAATCTGAGTTGGGATTTGTCTTGCAGACTTTGATTCTTCAGATGGACTTTTCTCACCGAGAAGTCTTCTGTAGAAGCCCTTTAACAAATCTGATAAATTCTATCAAACGCCTAAAACGAGAAACACTTTTGAACAAGTAGAATATTCATTACTAATACATATCTAACCATCAATTATTTTGACAGGTAAAATGGCATGTCATTCCCACTCAGGAGAAAATGTACCACCCCCGAGCCCCAACACTCAAACCCTGACCATCAATCCGATGAGGAAATCACCTCAAGATCGGTATCCCTACTCCTTAGAGCCTCAAGGCAGAAGTTCCCACGACAAATATGGCTACCCATTAAACCTAACAACTTCCTCCTGGACCCAACTTTTCTACATAAATCCGAGGAAGACCCATCCATCCGCCTATTAAACCGCGTAGTCGAAGAAAATCTTCTGGGCCATCGAATATCATATGCCTTAACCATCCGACCCAGACCCCGTCCACCCCAAGTCTATGTCCAGGAATTCTGGCATACCCTCACCTATCACCCCGATCCAAACAACGATCATATCACTGGTGACATTGAGGACCACACCATCGAAATACCGTTCAAAAAATTTCACCACATGCTACGCCTCCCTCGTCGTCGTGACTTCCCAGGTCGTCCTGAATACGACGTTGAACTTCGTGAGGAAAAAAATCTTCCCGAAAATCGAACAAATGGGCTAATATGGACACTTCCGTAAAGCTTCAGAATTTTTCGGTCGAAAGTTGTTGGGCCACTGGTACTACATGTACTCCATCCTCGACCGCTCCCTAACTGCCAAAGCCTCTGGAGCCGACAGAGCAAGTCTGTGAATTCTTCGGATATTTCACAGTCTCGCATACAACCGCCACCATAACTACGCCTGGACTCTGTGGACCGAATTAACAAAGGTCATTCAGACCAAAGGGACGCGCCGAGCAAGAAAATTTGTTCCAGCCCAGCAATTTCTACAACGCATCGTATCTCATTGCATGAGTCACATCCCGGATATCTGACGCAAAGATCGTGAAGTCGGGGTGAGAGATTTTCAAATAAAACCATTTGATAATCCAATCTATCCCTCGGAATCAAGTCAGACCTATAACAGAAGAGCTTCTTGCTTACGCTGATCTAGAATCTCAGGCCGTTAGGCAATATATAGAGAGATGCTCCTATAGCATAGCTAGAACCGGCTGCGCCTGCCCAAGGAGCCAACCTCGAGTTGTTATGTCTAGGGGGAGAGAAGAGGGAAAATGAAAATGAGAGGGGCAATGAGGGTAGAGGGCCTGAGATTGAAGCAGCAAGAGATAGGGAAAGTGAGGAAACACACACTGCAAATCTTTCAACTTTAAATATTCCATCTCCTGATAATAATGACCAAGATGACGATGATGATGATGATGTCACTCCCCCCGTCCGAATTCCGACTTGTTCTCTAGCAACTTTACGAGAAATAATCAAGAGTCGAGGGTGAGTTCGGAGAACATCAGAGAGTATTGTTAGGCACAAAAAGGCCTCAGTCAAACCTGTTCTACATCTGAGGGGGAGATTTTATAATCAAACCTATTGATGCATTTGAAGGTTGAATTTAAGGCCTGTTATATGCCTTATTGAAACCTGAAAATGATTTGCAATATCAGTCTAAAGTTGTTCTATATGTTGCATGTGTTGCAACTAAGACAGTTTGTCCAAGCTGCTCTGTCTGCTGAACAGGCTGGACATAAACTGTCTACGCTGCTCTTCACTGTTGAGTAGCTTGGGCATTTTTAAAGTGTTCTGTTCTTTGTGAACAAAACCTGTTCTTTGTGAACAGGCTAAACACTTTATGGAATTTGTTTCCAAGTCATCATGTATTGTTTTTGACTACAAGATCAGTTTACAAAGTCGAAGACAAAGTGGAAAACAGAACTGCTCAGCCTGCCCACGCTGTTTCTGTAACATGAAGACAAAAGGATATTTGAAAAAGGGTGACAGACCTTTTTCTTATATCAAAATAGGCCTTTACAGGGAAGAAAGACGCAAAGTTGACATTCCTAAATTAGTTAAAGGCAATGCAACAGTAGACAAAGTAAAAAGACAAAAGTTCTGCACATATGAAGACAAGTCTGCTTTTCAGAAAAGTGCAGAAAAGGTTATTTTGTCTTTTCAACAAGACTTTTCCTTTTCATTCTGTCCAATGAAGATGTTTCTCTGAGATCCTCTAAGTGAGTATAAAAGGAAGCTTCTAAGGTCAGAAAGAAATGTGAAGAAAGCTAAGTGCTTAAACCAAGAGTGAACGTGCAAGTGTGATCTTCATGCATGCAAGTCTTCTGTAAACCAGCTTCTGTGTGTCTAAGCTGTTTTACCTAAGCTGTTCCTTAAGTCTTGTAAACACAGTGAGTGCTTCTTAGTGAGTGTATTCATTGTATACTAGTTCGAGTCTGTCTTAGACTAGTGAACATACTGTTGTATCTGTCATCTCAGCTTGAACAATTCCGCATTCAAGCTTTTTTGTAATTAACAAATTGTTGATAATACATACAAACATTGAGAAAAGAGTGTGTAGTTTTTAAAGTGCTGTATTCACCCCCCCTCTACAGCTTATAACTATATACTTTGGGAACCTCTCGGGACCTACAACTGGTATCAGAGCAGTTTAGAGTGTGTGTCATTCTAGATCTCTCATTCTCCCAAGTTTCCATGGACAACAGTGCTGCAAATTCCTCTTACTATGACAATGGCTCTATGGGCAAACCTCCAAAATTTAATCATCAAAACTTCTCTGGTTGGAAGTGCAGAATGATGCTCTATTTAGAGAATCTGGATGTACAACTACCAGAGATAGTGATGGAGGGTCCCTATGTGCCAACCTCTGTTACTACTATAACTCCAACGGTTGAAGGAGCTGCCCCTGAAATCAGGACCTTTGAGAAAGCTAAAGCTCAATGGTCTGATGAAGACAAGAGATTGGTGGCTCTGGATGCAAAGGCCAGAAACAACCTGGTCATTTCTCTCCCTGATGATGTGTTCAAGCAGGTGGAGAAAATGAAGACAGCAAAGGAGATGTGGGATACTTTGTGTACCGTCTATGATGGACCCACAATTACACTGGACAACAGGATCAACAATCTTGTTAGACAGTATGAACTCTTCTTTGCTAAACCAAAGGAGACTCTCACTGAAACCTACACCAGGTTCACTGCTCTAGTGAATGATCTCAAAGCTGTTGGGATCACCAAGGACAGTCTTACCCTGGTGAACAAATTTCTGGACATTTTACCTGAAGAGTGGAACTACTTCTCAACAATCCTAAGGAACTCAGGTACTATCAGAAGTATGGATCTAGTCAATCTGTATGGATCCTTACTGAATGATGAACAGTCAAGGCAACAAAAGAGAAATGCCTTGGAAATGTCCAGAAAAGGTGCAGCCTTTGTGGCTAGTGTGAGACAGCCTGTAAATCAGGTGAGTGATGTGTTCATTCAACCTGATCAGCAGGATGATGAAAAGGAGGAGGTGTCAGACGAAGAAGATGCTGCAGATCTTGCTGAACAAGATGATGAGCAAATGATAGCCATGCTTGTCAAAAGGTTCAACAAGAAAAGGTTTGGAAGAAATATGCTGCAAGGAGGTTCAAGTGCTGGCAAAAAGAAGGCATTTGACAAATCCAAAGCTGAGTGCTTCAAGTGTGGCAAAACTGGTCACATAGCTGCTGACTGTGTGTCAAAAGCTGTTGGTCAGTCATCCAAACCCAACAAGACTAACAAGGATGATGGCTATAGGGTTAAGTACCTTATGGCCATGGCTAAGCTGAGAAAATTGGAAAACTCTGTGTCTTCCAATCGCCAAAAGGGACTCATGGCAGAGACATGTGACTGGGAGGAATCTGATTCATCATCTGATGAAGAAGATAATCAATGTCTGATGGCCAACACTAATGTCCCATCAACAAGCAGTTTCAAACAGGATATGGCTGAAGCTGAAGCCTTCAGCAGCTTAGAGAACTGGAATCCTACAATGATGTATAAGGTACAAAACTTTGTGGCTTACAGTTCTGAAGAAAAAGTTAAAATGTTTGAATATATGCTTGTTGATCTCAAAGCTGCTGTTGAGAAGCATGATGCTTTATTATCTGAAATCTCTATGCTTAAAGCTGATCTTAAAACTAAATCCAGTAAACTGGACAGTTTCCATAAGTTGGAAACTGAGCTTGATGAATTAAAACACGTCAACTCCATTTTACTGGAAGAAAAGAGAGAAACAGATATAAAGCATGCCAAGCTTCAAAAGATAGTGGACTCTTGGTGCCAATCTGCACAAAAAGTCAGCCATTGTATAAGTCAACAGATTCCTGCACAAATCCAAGCCTATCTTGGAGGGGATCTTGACACAGCAGCTTCAATTGTTGAGATAAGTAATTTGAAAGAAGATTTATCCACTCTTGGTGAACTTCCAAATACATTCATTCAAAATGTGAATGGAAAACTAATCTCAACAAACAGGTTTGTCAGGCCTCAAAATACTGACAGCTTGTGTGAACTCAGCTCAAAAGCTGATGTTGGAGTTTGTTCTCCAAAACAGCCTGCTAAGTGCTTTGCTAGCTCACACAAGCAAAAGAAAGGAAAACATGTTCAAACTGAAGCTGTGGATGCTAAACCTGTTGACAAAACAGGTTCCGAGTCCAAAGCTGTTGGTAAAAAGCATGTTAATCCTTTTGATGCTAAACACTTTGAAAATAAGTTTTCAAAAAGTAAGCATCCTGTTTTCAACAAGGGTAAGTCTCAAATTGAAAACAAAACTGCTGTGATTTCAAATAAGTTTTCAAATCATAGTGGTAAATTGGTTTTAAATGAAAATAAGTTTTTCAAAACCAAACACAGTGAGTATGCTGATAGGCAGTATAAATCACAATCCAGTAGGGGCAAAGGCAAAACCATTGCTCAAACTGAGACAAATGGGAATAAGTTTCCCAAACCTGTGGAAGCTCAAAAGCCAATCAAGCTTCCTGTCTTTGACATCTGTCCTCCCAAAAAGAGGAAAGAAGAGATAGTCAAAGCTGTGGCTATTGAACCCTCCACACAAGCTGTTGATTCAACAAAGAAGGCTAAACATGCTGAAAGAATCAACAAAAACAGCTCAGAATGTGTTTCTGAAGGATCTTCTTCCAAAAATACTAAAAAGAGAAAATGTTACAAATGTGGGAAGAAGACACATCTGGCCAAGGACTGTCCTGAATCCGAGGACATGAGGCCTGTTGACTCTGCTGTTTCCTTCACAGCTGTCACAAGCAGTGGTGGAAATGTCACAGTCACTGAGGATGGTATACAAGCTGATACCATTCAGATAGGGAATATTAGTGTGGACATTCCAAATCCATCAACAAATGTTGATGAAGTAGGAGAACTCATCTCTGT